>VZRN01006621.1:1274805-1339063 GCA_013397935.1 Dasyornis broadbenti | reverse complement strand
TTTGGGTTTTGTTTTGCTTTCTTTTGTTTTGTTTTGTTTTGCTTTTTTGTTAATAAACATTTGTAGTGTTTCAGTTATTAAAATACAATGGAAAATAATTGCTATACAACACTGCAACATACTGTTTTTATGAGAGGCTTTACCTTAGAATGCTTCATTGTATAGGAAACAGGCTTTTTTTTCCCCCCTTTTCTGTTTAAAGAACCCTTTCTAAAGAAAACTTTTTTTTTTAAAGTGTCTTGATTTTTAATTAGGATTGATCTAAAAAGCTGATAATTCTAAAAGGAAAGGAATCTGTGTTTCACTTTTTTTGTTTAATTATGAGTAAAGTGCAACTTACAAAGAAGAGATGACATTTCAAAATACTATATGAAATGAAACAGTGATTTTTTTTAGTTTTTTAATTTTGAGGTCAGTAGACTTTTTTCATTATTGAGTACTTTCATTTCAAAATATTTTGATTCTAAATGGTACTTTATGTCTGACAAAACTACTTTGAAAAAGTCTGAAATTAAAATTAGTTTTCAAAAATATTTCCTCATTTTTTTTCTAAAACAGTTTTTCTATAGTTTCACATGGTTTAACTTAGTTTAGCCAGGAATACAATTTCTGATAGAGGTTTTTCACATGAGTTGTCAGTCATATTTACCTTTCATTAGGCAGTGGAAAGACAATTCAGATCTAAAAGTTTAAAAAAGAGTTTTCCATCTTACAGTTTCCTACTTAATATAATTGTAATCTAAATCTGATTCCATTGTTTTTCTATTCCATGCATGCCTCTTTTACTTCTTGTTTCCTATAAATTAAAAAGCAAAACTAAAGCAGTATCAGAAGAGAAAATGTCACAGAAGAGTATCTGAAAAGATTAAACATTTAAAATGGTTACTTGTCTTTTATGCTTCTGTCATGTTTTCTTTTGAAGTTCTCCTCTTCTTTAAATCTCAGTAAGTGTCCAATTCTACTTTTCACAGCTTGGAATTTTTCTGGCCTTCTTAGTTGTGCTGTCCTTTTTGAGTGCTGCAATAAGAATTTGGTAAACAAGGACTATTTCTTCCATTGCTACCTTAATTTGAAAGAAAACAAAATGTATTCTAGCATTTATTTTGTTTGCAATTTATCCATTTAATCATAAATTTTCATCACAGTATTCCTCCTGCATCGCCCTGTGTAACCTCAAGAAGCTTTTGGCCTCATATAGGATTCATTTTATTTCTTTTTTCAAAATTAAGTGTATAGTTCCAGTTTTGACAAGAGAAAATTTTAAAAAATAGAGTATGGAATGTAAAAGTACTGCAGTAAGTGCTTTCAATTTGAAAAATAAATGTCACTGGAACACAGTCAAAATAACAGAAAATGCATTTGAGTTTTGTACAGGGAGATTATACTCTTTGGGATAACGCATTGTATTTGGGTTTGGGGTTTTTTTCCAGCAGAAGAATATATTTAATTTTCTTATTTTCACTTCTAAGCACTTGACCACTGCGCTTTGTAGAAAGTGGAAGATGTATCAAGTGTCTACTTTGTTTCATTTTTCACTAGCAAACAGCAATTCTGTTGCTGAGCATTATTCTTGGAGCCCATACAGCATCGAAGGGAAACTGCACTTTAAAAACATCTGAGGAAGTCATGTTATTGACAGTGTGCTTCAGAAATGCCTTTTCTTTACGTAAATTAGGTGTGGAAAGGATTTGTATACAGTATTGGAAAGGTTAATTTGTTATTCAGCAGCAAATATATTTGGTGTTTTTCTGAGAATTTATCACTCTTGGGTGTGCCTGTAAGGAATGCGCTTAGATTTTTCTTAGGAGTATATAAACATGCAGCTCTGCGTCTTACTATTTATGATACATATACATATAGAAAGAATGCAAAATAAAGGGATATTTGCTGTCCTGAATTTTTTGACCCAAAGACCAAAGCAAATGTAGTTGTCATGAAAGCTTTGTTTTGGTATCATAAGAATGACAGAAAACTATATTATTTTTGAAATAAGTTAAAGAAAATTAGAAACCTGGCAGTTTTGCCTTGATTTCCTAGGAGAAAAAAGGAAATCAATAAGAGCTTGCTAGTAGAAATTGTAATCCTTGGCTTCATCTTTGCTCTGAGAAAAACTTTCTTTTATTTTCTTTTTTTTTTCCTTTTTTTTCTTTTTTAATTTTATTTTTTCTTTAGGTGGTGGAATGCTTAATCTTTGCAGAACAAAAAGGATATCTGGGAGGTGAAACTTTGCTACCTCCCGTAGGCTGAAAGCCACATCAACTCTGCAAGTCAATTTAAAACTCAATTCTTAGTTTTGCTGCAAATACTTGAAAAAAAAATGTGTTCTTCAATATCAGATTGGTCACAGTTTATTCTCTCTCTTGCAAAGATCCCATCAAACAGGAAACATGAACTAAATGATCGAGGATGCTGCAATTTTTTCCACTACTCACACAAGGAAACAAATTCTGAGTTTTAACATGGTATATAGTCCAACTTCCCACACAAAGTGATCATGAAAAGATGTATTGTGCCCTATGTTGATACATATCTAAAAGCTTGCCCTAATTTTCCAAAGTACTCTGCACCTTGACCTCTGAAGCAACCTCTTTAATTCATGTGTCTAACTACAAACTTAATGTCTTGTGTTAAAATGCTGTTGCATTTTAGTAACAAAGACATTCCCATCTCCAGTCTCTTCTCTTTGCCGTCTTCTAAACACTGTTTCTAAAATTTGCAAAGAGGAAAAACAGCAGTGAAGAGAGGGAGAGAGAGAAGGTGATTAATAAGTGATCAGTAAAGGGGTGACTCGATCGATGTGTTGACATGTTGGAATGCTGGTGCGGTAGTTTGTTCTTAATTTTTATATCTTGAGCCAGTATGACAACTGGGATGTTGCACAGTTGCTGACACTCATCTGTGTATTTATGGGGCAATTAGCAATTGCCTGCATCTCATCTACAGGTTTTCTTATGTAACTGTGGTGTGATTATTTCTCAGTAACAGTAAAATATTATTGTCTCTGTAACCTGGCTGAAAACTCTTATTTGCATAACTATTATTCAGCTTGTTTGTGATCAAGGGCTGAGTAAGTCAGTCTTTTTCATTGATTAGCTGAGAGCCATTTTAGACACTTTATTAAGAAATAATCACAACAATTCTTTCTGCTCTGATTGTCTGCTGCTGCCCAGCCAGTCTGCCAACTATTGCCCCAGATGCTAACTAGTTAAATATTTAATTATAATTAGTGAAGCTTGAATACCATAATGATGGCTAACACAGGTAAAAGAGAATTACAGCCTTTTTTACTGAGCTGGGAAGAGCATTCAGAAGGCATAGCACATTCTGGTTTTTGGGGTTATGTATCCTAGAGAATTAGTTTCTTATTCTCTGCTACTGACAAACCTGAATCTTGGAACCTTGTTTTTCGCTTTCATTTCCTTTGAGGACAGTAGATTTGTTTCTGCACCTTCCAATATTACACAGATTAGTTCTGCAGAAACCTCAAGATATTTACAGATACGAAAGTACAAGGATAGCCCCCTTCCTCAGCATTATCAAAATATCTTTAGGGGTCTCAAGCAGGTAACTTCAGTGCCCGTCCAGGTTTTGAACTGCTCAACAGAGATTCTATTTCACACACATCAGACGAGAGGTGTGTCTGAGGGGCTCCTGTCGGGTCTCCCTCTTCCTTTGGTCCTCACTTGAAATTCTGTATCTGTGTCTGGATGAAGCTTGCAGGTAAATAGTTGGAAAAACATCTGGTGGTTTAGCAGGTGCTGAGACATACAGAGCTGCAAGTGGTGAATCGATTGAAAATTCTGTCACAGGAGTTTGCTGCATTGTGCTCTGTCTGCAAAACCAAAGGACTCGTAATGGTTGATAACTAAAAAGTACAACTTTATTCAGTTTCTAAGTTGCAGGGTTTGGGTTTAAATGCTCTTTAATGTCACAAATCATGTTAAAATGTGTATGTGTATCAAAAGGGACAAAACCAAAGAATTGTTTTAGTTCTTTTTGAAATGGAAAATAAGACTCTTCCTGGGGATAAAACCATCCCAGGAACTTCAAAAGCTCTAACATCAGAGAAAGTTTTAGCTAAAGTGAGGTAAAGTTACGAAAGTGTTTCAGTTGGAGTTTTCCTAAGCAATAAGATTTTACTGTCCTTCATATCATCAATTGCTTTTAACTCCTTATAACACTCAGAAAAGCAAATACTTGATTTTATGGTGACTTAATTGTTCACTTTAGATATCCGAATGATCTTTCATAAAATGATGAGAAATAATTTTACCGTCTCTGTTAGAGAAATATAGGAAGCTGAGTAAATTTTTTAAGAGTATTAGAGATATTAGGGAATTAATTTACAGATATATTTTTTAAAGATCACTGTGCAAACTGAGCTCTCTCTACTTACATATGAAAATTTTCCAAGTAACAATTCTGTCACTGAATAGGATTTGTTCATTAAAAAACCAAAAAGTTTGTTCATTATGTTTATGATAAAGTGTGACCCCAAATCATTAAAATTTAGATCTTTAAATGAAAAAAAAAATCATAGAAATATTTTAGGTATCATAAGTGAGGAAATATTTCTGTCCATTGCATTAAAATGCTGTCTTTCAAATAGCTTTTATTTAGTATATTTAATATCTATTAGCTATCTGCACGTTTATTGCTATTTGTTTGAAATTCTTAAGAGTACAGGGTGTAAGTTGTTTCTTGAAAGCATTCTAAAGATTTCACCAGGCATTTGAGGTCTATAGTGCTTCTGAAAAACCAAAATACTTTATTTAGGAGCATAGAATATAGGCCTATGTTTTGGACTACCATGTTAACAAATGTAATAACAACAAAAAGAGACTAATTCATTTATGAAGAAGAAATTTGGAATTTAATTGAAAAATTAACTATAATCTTATCTAAAAGTCCTTGGGACTTTCAAAGACTTATTTCCTAGAAGAAAGGATGAGGGTTTGAAAAATGAGAGTTTATTTTGGCTCACTTACCGGCTTAGTACAAACAATAAAAGTTATCTTCATGAAGACACTTGGTCGTAGTGCTTGTGGGTGAGGCTTTGAAATTCCAAGAAAACAGGAAGTACCTGCTGCTAATGTATAGAGCAAAGAACATTTGCCATCAGTCAAGGAGGACCAGGTTGGGAGCACTTTAGCAATCAGTACGTACACAAATCCATGGGGCCTGGGGTATCAACCTCACTGAAGTCTTTGGGAAAATAATAAAGCCCTGGAAGCCTGAAACACATTTCCAAAATCATGAAGGACAAGAAAGTGGCTGACAGAAGTCAATATGGATTTACAAAGGAAAAATCATGCTTAACCAACCTGGTAGGTTTCTATAATGAGGCAACTGGCTTGGTGGATGAGGGGAGCATAGTGGATGCAGTTTGACTTTAAAACATTTTTTCACGTCGCCTGCAAAACAATGTCGTAGAGAAACTGGTGAAGTTAAGTAGACAGTGAGGTGGATCTAAAACTTGCAGAATGGCTAGGCCATTGGAACAAGTCACCCAAAGAGGTTGTGTACTCTCCATCTGTAGAAAAGACCTGTTTTGTCCATGTAGCTCCAGCTGCTTGTTGTAGCTGACCCTGACCGAGCTGGGGAGTTGGACCAGATGAACTCCAGAAGTCCCATCCAACCTCAATCTTTCTGTGTTTCTGTGATTCTGCAATAAGAGGAACCGCACAGTGGGTCACACTTGACCGCACATCAGAAGTTGCATGGAGGGAAACACACTTATTTCCACGAAAGCAAGAGCTCCTTCTGTGTTTTTTTTTTCCAATGCAGGGTATTAGCCTTCCTTCCAGCACAGGGTTTGGCCCAATACTCCATTTATACCAGGAAAAAATGTGTGTCTTTGGGCTGTGTCCTCTAGTAAGGTTAATTCACTAATCTTAGAGAAATATTTGATTTAGGTTGCTCCAGACTAAATGTGTCAATCTTTCTGCCTTGAGACCTGAAGGTATTTTTTTAGTACAATAAGACAGTGCCCTTAGCGATTACGATATGTCTGATTGATTGGCTGCAATCTATAATACTGCAGGTATGACATTATCCTCTTGCCATAATGCTGTTCTTTGTGAGTTCAGCTGAGGTGCAATTTCATCAGGACTATTTCAGCACTTTGTTTCACTGAGCTTAACCTTAAAAAGACATTATTGATTTCCTATCTAAACCACAGTTTTGCAGACTGAAATAACTAGCCAAATTTATGTTTATTACCAAAAAAATGAAATTTGCAATATATGCAATAAACAAGCTGTTCATTACATGTCTTGAGGTAAGTTATATAAATCATAAACCACTAAGCCACTATACAGTTGCATTTTCACTGTAGTGTGGAAGGAGCTCAGACAAAAATAAAGGAAAAATCTTACTTGAATTGCAAGCACAAAAGAAAAAGTAACCACTGCCTGCCTTTTCTGAAGAATGAGAACTTTGACTGCAACAGTTTATGAAAATATGTGCTTTATTGTAATTAATACTCAATTATTGAAATCATTCAAAACAAAGTGTTACGGGTGAAACACAGTAAGATGAAATGGATTCTATTCTAAGTTAAATCAGTGCTAACTGAAAATGGCTTATGATTCTTTATGGACATTTGTATTAAAAAAAAAAAAGTGGTTTTGAAATTGTTAACTTACAAGGATTGATGAGATTTTGCATTTCACACTTAAGTTTCTCTGTTTCCTGTATTTTCTGTGACTCTGTGAGATGCAGCATGCATGTATGTATGTATGTATGAACAACAGAACTGAGATAAAATAATATTTGCCTTTCATTTATTAAATGAAAACAGATACTTTTGTGAATGACATTATGAAAATATATTCACACCAGTGAATAAAGACCCACAGGTGTGCCACACGGAAAAAGAAAGGATCAATGAGAGGAAGCCCCCAAAAATTTATGTTGCTGAGTGTAAGTGTTACACAGATGACAAGACCCGTCTCCTTTCTAATACATTATTTTCTTGTCCTTTTTATTTGTAATTTAAAAAGGTAGGAAAGAATCTAAAAAGAAAATTATTTTCACCAATAAGATTTGCATTTATTTCTCTAGGGAAGACAGATAGGGCTGCAGTAGTGAATGTCACTAAAATGAGCCCTTTATTTCCTCCCGCACCACTTCATCTGTTGTCTGTGCTTGGCTGTAATTTCTGAAATTCACAGCAGGCATCTGTTATAAAATTACTCAATTCATTACTCTTGAATTTGGGAAATGAACAATCATACACAAGAGACATGAGGATTTATAAAGGTGGAAGCAAGGCACAAATATTATTTAATTTTTTATTTTTTTTTTTTTAGAAACTGTACACAAAATGTCTCCTGGCTGCTTTCAACGTCTCTGAGCTTAATCACTGACTTAGTGTGGGAGCACTTCCACATTGACTGGAGAGTAGAAGGCTTCGCTTGAGTGAAAGGTTTCTTGCTGAGAGACATACAGCTATTCACACAGAGCTTTGATATTTGGTGAGTCTTCATGAAACACATCTGGCTCTGAACAACAAAATGCAAATGAAGATTACTTTGGCTGTAGATGGCTGTACTCTAAAGTTAGAATAGCTGTTGCCAGTCTAACTAGAACCTGCCTCAGTTGCTCTAATGACCTTATATTCCTATGCAGTAATGGTGAGCAAAACAAAGAAAACTGTTTAAAACAATCAAAATAGAAGCCCTATCATTACTGTTTCTGATATTTTAAAATCCATGAAGGACTTTTTTTTTCCAGTTCATTGATGATCAGAAAAGAGTCATAGTCCTACCAGCCAATGTAGGTAGGGTGAGAACAAGTCAAAATGAGCTGTGAAAAGAGATAAATTGCTAAGCATAAGAATTATTTATTACTGAGTATTGGAGGAAGGCCAGGATAAAGTAGGTGATTCCAGAATACTGAGAGGTCTGAGCTGGTGTTCTCACCGTTCAGAAAATTGATGGGTTATCTCTTGCTCTTTTTGTCTCTGGGACTACATGTTAAAATTCACAAGATTAATGGCTAGAAACCTGTTTGGCACAACTGCTGTCTGTCATTTTTCCCTGAGGATGGTATCATCCTCTGAAATTACAAAATTAAGTGCTGTTAGAACAAATCTATTAACTTGCAGAAGACTGAAAGTCTAAAAGTTGGACTATGGATTTCCATAATCTACTATGGGAAAGAAATATTGGGGATCAAATACTTTTAAATACTGTGTTGATGGAGACAGACATTTAAATCTACTTTATAGATGTTGCAATAATTGGCAATAAGAGGCCCATATTTTCAATTTTAAGTGTCTAAGTTTATACACCAAGTTTATATTAAGTAATTGCACCATTATATACACAATACACAAAGAAATGCCTGCAAGAACTCACTTCAAAATATCTATCTTTGAGATAGGGGTGTTTTTTTTTGTTTTGTTTTTTTTTTTTTTTTTTTTTTTTTTTTTTTTAATTTTTTTGAGTTTTNTTTTTTTTTTTTTTTTAAATTTAGTACATTTTTAGAGTCTTTCTAACACAAGAAACAATAATAAATTGTTTTGGATTTCTTATAATCAGATTCTGACCAATATCTTAAAATAATGAGATCTTAACTAAAATGTTTGCAATCTGAAGTAATTGATAGAATTCTTGACAGGTTCAGAAAAACATAACTGTCCTAAGGAATAAGAAAATACTGTTACAGAACACATTAAAATGTGCTCACATGCTTTTCACTATCTCATATTACATACAAAATTATAAATACATTTGAGCTGCACCCTCAGATTTGGCAATTCTTCCTTTACATGTATTGCTAATGTGTTGAAATGTTTTGATTTATGTGCCTTTTTCTCCTTTCCCCCATTTCATATATTCATTCAAAAAGCATAGAAGGACAGAAGAATGAAGGATTGTTTCCAGTTTGTCCACGCTTTAGCATTGACATTAACAGATTCCTAGCAGAAATGAAAATGTTTGTAATTTATCAGAAATAAAGATTCTAGATCATTGACAAAATAGGTATAGATTCACCGTAGGACTTTCCTGAGAAAAACATGACACAAGACAGAATAGAAATGAAATTGATGACACTAGTTCATCATCTGACCATCTTTATAAAGGAAACTTGATTCTATTCTGAAACAGTTTCTTTCTTTCTTTCTTTTAGCTGATGATTAAACTGTAGAGCTGCATTATGTGTTTACAGAGCAGTACTGGCTTGGATTTGAATCTCAGCAAAATAAACATTAATTATTAACCTGGGGTGAATTTTCATTTTACCTGAGTTAACTTTCAAGAGTTCAATGAACCATGGAGACCTGTGCATTTACTGATGTATTTACATTTTATAATGAAAGTTTCAGTCTTTTATTTATTTATTTTACAATTATTTCCCTGATATTCTTATGCATGTTTGTGAATTATATATTATAATTTCCCAGGTAGAGGATGATGGCTCAGTCATAAGTGATCCCCTGTAAGTACTGCTAATGATGACAAAGCTGACAAAATATGTACAAATGGTTGCATACAGAACCAGTTTATTATTTTGCACTCAGAATATTTTTACATTGCTATTCTTCATTAGTTTTTATAGAAGCCTCAGCATTGTAGAGCTACACCATTTTTGGAATTATGTAGCATTTGATTTTGTTATGTTACAAACCCTCTAAAGTCATCACTTTTTTATATGCTAGAAAGCCAATTATTAAAGTGTATCTGTGAAGCTATAATACTTTTATTATTGCAAGGCTGAGAAATGACAGACATAATTAGACTTCTCTCCAATATTAGGCACTTCATAAATATGTTTACTGGTATTGATAGAGTATATCACATGTTTTTTGTGCTGTAATACATCTTTGTGGCAACCTTCCTATGAATGTGCTTACAAGGGCAATCATACTCGAAGATAGGGGACATCATTCTCATCTCACTTTGGTTTTATGCCAGTAAAAACTCAATAGAGTAGTCCAGATTCATAACTGGTATCACTCTGTAGTCACAGCTAACATCAGAATTGATCTCTTAACTAGTATAGAAAATACAACTTTGCAGAGAGCAATTGAATAGAGGAAGTGGCTCTGGCAGTCAAATCCAAAAATCATAGCCTTAATAAAACTGATATTATTCTTGCCAAGTTGCAGTATTAGTAACTTTATAACAAGCAAAATATTTGACATGAAATACTAAGATTTGGAGGCTTTTGTAATAGATTTTTAACAAAAAGAGAGCTAAAGTCACCTTATTGCAGGAGAAATGCTTTCATCTGCTTGTTGTTTAGTAGTCTACAGAGTAAACTCATCCTTATGGTGACTTACGTCTTCCAGAAATACCAAGATTCAGCTTCCATTTTTGTATTTTCTACATATATTTCTCACATTCAATCAGAATGCTCTTATCACTAATCTACAGAATATTTGGATTTGGTTTAGGTGATTTCATTTCTGTTCTCCCTCTTCACCAGCAACTTCACATAAATAATCACTGAAACTCTGGAATTCAGATTCAGATTTTCAACTTTGTGAGGATTCAAGCTAAAGAGCCAGAGAGCCACGCTAGGCTTCTCTGCTGGTTTTGGCTGGGACAGACTTGGTTCTTTTCATAGTTGCTGGTATGGAACTGTGTTTTTGGATTTGTGCTGTAAGCAGCATTGATAACACAGGGATATTACACAGTGCTTACACAGAGTCAAGGCCTTTTCTGCTCCTCACTCCACTCCACCAGCACAAAGATGGGGATGTACAAGAATCTGGGAGGGAACACAGAGCCAGGACAGCTGATCCCATCTGACCAAAGAAATGTTCCATAACATGTGGAGTCATGCACAACAATAAATTAGGGGGAAGGTTGGCCATGGGGCTGCAGTTTGCGGTCCGGCTGGGCATTGATTCACTGATGGTGAGGAATTATTTTCATTTGCGTCACTTGTATTTCCTGGGGGTTTTTTTCTCTCTCAGTTATTTTATTTTTCATTGTAATAATATTATTATTACTATTATTATAATAATATTTCAATTAGTAAAATTTTCTGTTCTGAACCCACAAGTTTTCTCATTTTTATTCTTCCAATTCTCTTGCCCCATCCTCCTGGCTGAGGGAGTGAGTGAGCAGCTGTGTGCTGCTTGGTTGCTGACAGATGTTAAACTAGGACAGTTTATACAGCTTATTGAATCTTACACAAAGGGAGATAAAGGAGTAACGGTTTGGATCATGTTAAGACTCCAGCAGGTAGAAACACTGATTTTTAATTGTTTTTCCCATGACAGTTACCTGGCATGGTTTCCAGATGTTATCCTTGCCAAGTAGTTGTAGCTGCAGAGGTGGGACCTGCTTAATCTGTTGAAAGTCTTCTGACTTGTAGGATGGACACATTGAGACTAAAATCTTTAGTAGTTTAAGGCTTGTAATCTGCTTACTTGCAATCTCCCCCCTAACCCGCCTTTTGATATTACCAAGTTGTTCCCACCCTAACTAAAAAAGACCAGGTGGAAAAAGGGAAGAATTACTTTTATTTGCAAAGTATCTAAATAAGCTGTGAAGCTCAGGAAAGTTAAACTCACAAGGAGGAATGGTCATTTAGAGTCTAATCAAGCAGTATTTCTTTAATTAAATACCTTTGAGGCTATCCACCTAATTGATTTGCCTAATTTCAGAGAAGGATTTACCATATCCTTTTACCTATTCTGTAACCGCAAGATATATCATCTCAAATGCTTTAGCGGTTAATTTTAATAGATGGCAAAAACATAGACTCATTTTCCTGTTTTATTTTCTTATTTCAAAATATTTCAGAAGGTTACATGGCCAGCTATTACAGCATATCCATAGTTAGAGATCTTATCTGGCTTTCCTTCTGGTATGACCAACCATCTTACAGTACCACCAAGCTCTTTCAAACCTCTTTATGGGTAAGGAAGATGGTTGCTCTACATTTGCTCTTATTTCACATAAGCAAAAGCATTCTCTATGCTGATAGATTTATGGTTGAGGTGTCTGCACAAATGTTCCCACCATCAGAGCCTAATGGACACTTTGTCAGTAAGCAATTTGCTTCCATTCATGGAGGTGCAATTACCAGCCTTGCTGGACTGATGACAGTTTGGAGTGCATCACAGAGCTTTAGTGTTTCCTGCTTGTCTGTGTGTGACAGTGGTGCATCTGTGGTCTGATCCAGGCAGATACATCTTACAGGTCTGCACTGGTTTTGGCTGGGATAGCATTAATTTTCTTCGCAATACCCAGTATAGGGCTACGTTCTGAATTTGTCCTGAAAAGAGTGTAGATAGCACAGGGATGTTTCACCTATTGCTGAGCAGTGCTTATGTAGTCAAGGCCTTTTCTGTGCCTCACCCCACCTCACCAGTGAGGAGGCTGGGGGTGCACAAGAAGTTGGGAGGGGAGACAGCCAGGACAGCTGGCCCAAGCTGACCAAAGGGATATTCCAGACCATATGGCACCATGGTCAGCATATAGAGCTGGGGCGCAGAGGAGCAGAAGAAGGAAAGTTGTAATGTTTGTAGTGATGGTATTTGTCTTCCCAAGTCACCACTATGTATTATGGAGCTCTGCTTTCCGGAGGACGACCGAACATCTGCCTCCCAATGGGAAAGGGGTAAATGAACTTGTTTTCTTTTCCTTGCATTTACAGCTTTTGCTTTATCTGTTAAACTGTCTTTATCTCAACCCATGAGTTCTCTCACTTTTATCCTTTTGATTCTCTGCCTCATCCCAATCAGGAGGGAGTGAGTGAGCAGCTGGATGGGGCTGAGTTGCTGGCTGGGATTAAACCATAACAAGATCAATGATCATTTAGAGTTTCTTTTCAAATACTTCTCTACATGAGGCCTTATGTGCATACTAGTGATTGCAGAGGATCTGTGGCTATCCTCTCTACAAGGGATAACCTTTGCCAAGCTTGGTGGGGTGATTTGTGTCTGCAGTACCATGGCTCCTATTGATTAAGGGTTGTTGCAGCAGCAATGGCAGGCATCAGTTTTATATTCCGAAAGCATTCCTTTGCTCAGGCTGTTTAGATTAACGGCAGTGCAGTCCAGGTCAGAATCAAAATTCTTGCCAGAGCACCATTTGTACGGTATCTTGTTATTCTCAATAAATTATTTTAGTAGTGATATTTTATTCATCATTTGCATTTCATGAGTTTCTAAGCCTGCAGTTTGGGGGACACAGTAAATATGATCTAGATTTCATAATAATCATGTATTAACAGACTGTCCATGCTTTCTGCTGGGTCATTTAATTTTAGCAAACTGGGGAAATGAATAAATGTAATTTCAGTGTATAAAAGCATGTGTGGAGCTAAGTTCATGCAGGGTCTCCCTCTGTAGCTCTCTTTATGGGTTAATTAGGTCATGCATAATTGAATTCATACACGATAGTTTGGAAAATGGGTAGCAACAGCTAATATTGAAAAAACTCCAAAATCTAAGAAAAATCTGACCTTCTGTACTTTCATAAAATCTAGGAAAGAGATGCATTGAGAGTGCATATCTGTACAGAACTCTCTCACTAGATAAGTATTTCTTTATGAACATCACAGGAAATAATACCCTAAAAACTTAGGAAATATAGCATCTTTCTTATGGTTAATTATTCTGATTGGATTTCTAAATCCTTGTCTTCTCGTTGTCTTAGTAGTTTTCTGGTCAGAGGTACATAAGGGACTAAGGAGTATTTGACAATAAAAAAGAACTAAGACAGCTTTTGACATCCATAGCTTAAAAACAAAATGCAAAACAATAAGCACGGACTAAAAGAAATATATATCTTAGCCTTTGAATTGCTGTACAAGTTCCAATGGTGTTATAAAATATATTCTATCAGACCAGGCTTCCTCCAAAGCCAGCAATGAAATTAGGGAGACAAAGAAGTAGCTGTGGGAGAATCTTCTGCCTCAGTTTCCTATGGCGCAAGTGTTACAGAACAGCAAATTGGAGTGACCCTTTCAAGTGCCAAAGTATGACATTCTCAATTATTTGCCTTGCTGAGCTTTAAATTAAAGAAAAAAAAAAAAGAAAAAAAAGAAATAAAAAAGGAAGAAGTTCTTCATGTTGAACTCTTTTGAAGCTGATGAGGGCATCTGTGTTGCAATCATGTTCTGTGACATCCATTACCCTCCCATTTTTCTCTGACCCGTCCATTCATCAGCCTTTTGAAGCTGTAGGAAATGAAGCAAGCACTGGCACTGCTCTTTCCTGACTCTGCAGTAGGCATTCTGGGACGCTGTCTGGGAGACCAACAGAGAAGGGGTTAAAGTGCTCTCTGTCTTGCACTTGGTTACTAACCTTCCAGCCAAGGGGGAATTGCTCTCCTTTCATTGAAGTCTTTCAATCTCTTTGCATTACTTTTGGTGCTGTATAACATTTTAAAAGCTCCCTGACTGACAGACATGGCCAGAGGCAGAGCTCTGCTGGGAGAACAGTAATGTACAGAGTCTTCTCAGCAAAGAGAAGTGGTATAGCAATTAAATTGACTACAGCATGATTTGGGCATTTCTGAAGCAGTGCAGACTATCCCACCTTTTTTTTTGTATTTGTTTCCACCTCCCATCTATGTCTGGGCAATTCAAAATGATTTTTTGAGTTGTTTGGTTTTATTTTTTTGCTATGTTTCATGGTTACTATGCTTTTGCCATAAAAACAAGGCATGGGCTCTACAACCATGGACCAGAAGAGGCACAAAAGTTTGGAAATCTTGGAACTGAATTATGGATGAACATAGTCTGAATGTGATGTTATATACTTTTGAATGCATTGAAAGAGAAGCAGAAAACCACATGTGAACTGTTCAATAAAAAATAAATACATACCAAATACATTAATATTGAGTGCAGATCTCTATTGTGGTTGGCTCCTGTCTTAAAGTTTCTTTGCTGGAGTAAAATCCATACAGTACAAATGATAGTGCAAGTAAGAAGTTTGTCCCCATTGCACAAAAGAATATTTTGCTGTAGATGAAAAACATTAAAATATCTTGAACATAACTTAGAAAAGCTTTTATTTAAAGGATTCTGAGCAGATGGGAATTTTTTCCTCATCTTTTATCCTTTCTGAAGGTAAAATTAAAACACTCACTTGTAAAAACCTTTCACCAGGTTTTTTACTTTCTTTTTTATTAAGACCTAAAACATAGCCTTTCAAATCAGAGCAGAAAATCTCACCCTAAATGTAGCATAGGAAGTGCAGTTATTCTTCTAGGGTGTTTTTTTTCTTCTGTGAGATTTCTGAAATTTTCCAGGTTCCTGATTATAAATTCTTTCTATTTAAATACTTCAGCATGTACCTAAGAAATAAGAATTTCTATGTTATTTATTGTTATGGATAGTAATAATATTATTCATGAGGAAAATATAACCTTTGGCAGTATTTGAAAATGAAAAATATATATGGTTAACTACTTTATTATTCTTCTTTTTTGAGGTCCATATCATGTCATTGATTTTTAAGCAGAACTCTATTGATTTCCTAGAAACCTGTGCATAAAAATCAATGACACAATATGGCCCTAATAAAGTGGTGAATTCCATGGTGCTATAAATTGTATTTTTGTTTTTAAAATGTAAAATGCGTCTATTTTAAGTCCTAAAGGCAGTTATTTTTTATACTTGGTAACCAGAACACCATAGAGAAGACTTCAAGAGGCTTTTCTAGCAGAGAAAGCAAGCAAAGGATTCCTCCTCTAGATAGTAAGGTGGAAGAAAATATTCAAAATACTGATCTCCAGTATTTTATTTGTAAATCTGGAGTAGACATTTTTCATATCACTGACGGAAAAGAGTTTTGTTTGATAACTGATCCTAAAGCAAAGGCTACAGGCCTCTCAGACAGACACAAAGGTAATGCTAAGCAGAGTAAGAATGATATATTCCTGTAATAACTATAATGTTCTAGAGCAGCTCAGTGCTACAATGAAAATAGCAATCTCTTTTAAACTGTGATTCTTAATCTTTTTGTCTGTCTCTAGAAACTAACTAGGTGTGAGAATTTTGATGAACGCTTCGGTGTAATCCTATGTAATTTGATGTTGCATGTAAATCTCTTTTATAGGTCCCTTTAGATGGAATTTATTGCGGCAAATACCTTGTCATCAGAAGGATTAATGCCTGCATTAGCATTTCTGCAATAAAATCAGAAGCTAAGTGGTGAAGGCCACAGACACCTCAAACCTGGATTCCTCTGCTCTGCATTAAGTGCTGGAGTTTTTATTGCTTGTGGTAGGGAAGCCATTGCCAATGCTTACAAGGAACTGCTTATCCCTGCTTCTCTGGGTCCTGTTTGATGGAGGTCTCCTAACACCACTGCATCCACAACCACAAGGAATTTTAGAAGCACAGCCAAGAGAAAATGTTGTCCCAGTGCCAGGGAGGAGGTCATCTGCCCAGCGAGTCAAACGAGGCTGGGTGTGGAATCAATTTTTTGTGCTGGAGGAGTACATGGGCTCTGAACCTCAGTATGTGGGAAAGGTAATTTTTTACTACTTCTTTAAAAATTTAAATTGTATAGACAAATATTAAATGTACTATATATGTGCACCTTTTTCTGGTGGGGCAAATCTTCAATTGGCAGTAGTTCCCTTTGTTCATTGCTTTTACCATCCAGCCTTTCCTCTGTCACTACATACTTTCTGTCTTTGTATGTTTGTCTTATTTCTCCATTCTTGGTTTTGGAATTAAACAAAAACAACAACAAAAACAAACAAACAAAAAAAGAGCATTCTGAGATAAGTCTGTGTTTCACAACTAACTTTAATTTAATCTATTGAAAAAGCATATTTGATTTTTAGCAACAAATATCGGTCTGATATCAAGAGATAAGATTTAAACCTTAAATCTGTAGCCCAGAATGCACAGTAATTTCTGTGTTTCAATAAGTTATTCCAAGTCAGTTTTCAGCTAATGAAGACACCCATTTTTTGGTCTGTTGTCTTGTGTCTCAGAACCATTTACTTTTATTTCTGATTGTTCAGATTGTTTCCAAGTAATTCTAATATGTTTTATTGCTTTGTAATTCAAACTCTTGCATGATAGCTTTTATGCTATATGCAGACATGCACAATCATAATGCAGAGAATTTTTGCAATTCCCTTTTTCATTATATGACCACTCTTCTCTAACAGGGCATAAGTAATTGATAGACAACTGTTTGAGGGGGTGCGGGGGTGGTGAATTTAAATACTAGAATTTTCAGGTAGGAAAGCTGAAAAGGACACCTGAAAAGAATCTTAGCAGAATATGTAATTGGATGCTGTGTATAATTTTCAGTTTAAGTAAAGGACTTTACTCAATGAAAATAAGAAGTCAGGGATTTGTTTCCTGACTCCTCAAATGCCACTTCCCTAGACAGCAAAGTTTCAAATTCACCTACCATAAAAATAAGTCATTGTGCTTCATGTTTTACTTTAATACCATTTTGTACTTTTTTTTTTTCCTAATGTACAAGCTGGGAATCCCTATTTTTTTTCCCCCTAAATGTAAATAAAATTAACAGCAAGTTAATTTTTCCTCCTACCCTTCCAGGAAACTATTCTGAGGATGCATAAATAAAACACAAGATTATTTAGCAAAGCAGCCAAAAATGTAATCGGGTATTACACATGTAGACATTTGTGTTAAGCACTAAAATGTATTGGTCAAAGCAATTTGCAAAGCAGTGTATTTGTATCACAAAGTTTGTGTAAAGAGCCTGTTATACATTCTGAAGAAAGAGGGAACCATATAATGAAAAATTGCATATTTGTGATATCCAGTTGATACAAATTACACTTTCTCTAACACTTACCTTTTTTCTGGCAACTCACTGAAGATGCCAACAAGGACTCTCATCACATTTGATGCTGTAGCACAGGCAAAGTAAATGCTGTGCTTTTAACTTCAAAAGACAGACATGTTACTGATGCACCACTATATTTTCATTAATCTTTATTCCTTTATGTAAGTTTTTCCTGGTAGTCATTTATGGTCAGTTCTAAATTGCCAAAATAATGTTAATTTTGCACAAAATGGACTATTATCAATGTACTGATGGATCAGCTTCTTCCTTCATCCTGTTTGTGCTCCACTGACTTTAAGTTTATAAGCAACTTTAGAACTAATGGGATATTTTCATTAAGAGTAACACTTAGCACAGATTTATCTGCATATTTTTACCTCTTAAAACTTTTTTTGACAGTTAACAATTGTGGGAAAGACACTTTTCAAATGTGAGGAAAATCAAACCCCTTTTTTTTACATCAAAATGCCTCCTTCTAGAATAGAACAATTAATTCTAGATGGTAACTTTATTCAGCAATGTTTATTTTGATGTTTATCACAACTTGTTTTATCTCTATTAACTATTTGATTCAATATATCTGAAAAAACCCCAACAAATCCTGCAAGTTTTTGTATGTCATCTTTGCTGAATCTCTTACAAAAACCCAACACAAACAAAGCTCTCAAAGAAGGTATAACACTGACGGAGAGAAGTTCCTTAGAGAAATTGTCCTTTTAAATCCAGATAGCAAAAGCCAAGCTTTGTATAAATTCCAACCATTGCCAACATACCTAAATATACTCACCAGTGGCTAATTAATATCTTTAGATCTTATGCAATTTTTTTTAAAATCACATAAAATTTTTAAGGTGTTAAATGCAATTGAGTTCTTGATTGATTGCAGAACTACATCTGCAGAAGTATTCACCATAATTAAAGGTTTATTCCAAAAGCATATATTTTCAGTTTAATTGTTTTTATAATGCTACTGTTCTATGTTTTAAAGCGTTAATAAGTATATGATAAAGTGTAGAATATTTCATGTGACTGAAATCACAGGGGTCTTTTCTTCTTCCGGCCATGATATCTGGACACCTGTGCATAGGCATTTATATTACTTATAATAGAACTACTGCACCAATAATGTCACAGTAATTTATAAATACGAGTTTAATGTATCTATTAAATCAGCTGACAATTTCACTAAACAGTTAAGAGTGACTAGCTAATTTTGCAAACCATCTGTAAGAGAATACAGATTTACAGCAAAGTGTTCTGTTATTGGCCAATGCACATAATGCCTTTCATGTCTGTTTTTTAGACAAATGTCTCAAGAGATGTCAGGTTGCAAATCAAAATATAGTTTAGAAACTGATGGGGATTAGTCTAGCTTACAGGTGGTGATTTTGAAATAATGTTTGAAGATGACACATTAAAATAATTTAATGAATATTAAAGTTTGGAAATGTGCTTGTGTAATCTGGAAGAAGAACAAAAATCCATCAGATTGCTAAACAGAAGATAAGCCTCTTTGCTCAAAATTCATTACACAGATCCATTCTAAAAAGCAAAATTAGAGTAGGGTGTTACCATGTGACCCATGAGAATGGACAGGGTGCTGGGAGTAAAATAAGGCTTGCTCATTTACTTTGCAGTGCTTCACTTGTTTTCCTGGTGCTGTGAAGCTCCAGAAGGCCAGGGAAAACAGCACATGTGTGGATGAAAACAGAGAAGTTCATGATTGGGTTTTTTGTGCAAAAGCTCAGATCTCAGTGAATGGTGACAGAAATCATCAGAGTATCGGGTCCTCAAGCATGAACAAGTCCCAGCACAATTTATAACCACAAACAAGGCAGCAGTTTTAATTGCCCTCACACAAGTATAGCTGAAGGGGGTACAGCCCCACCAGAACACTACAAATATGTCTGTAACCTTTCTTTATAGCTGTGTTTCAACTGTGTCACGTAGAGGCAGTAAAATAAACTGAAATTTTAAGAGAACAAAACAGAAAGAATGGCACTGGTTCTTCATGGTCAAGATAATACTAACAACAGTTTTAGTTGTGCTGCTTGTGGCAAGCTTCCCTTTATATGCATCTTTGCATTCCTAGTGTGTAAATGCATTTCATCTTTCTTATGTTGTACACCTGCACAGTGGTTTTTAATAAGAATTTTTTCTGTCTGTCCTCAAGTTTGCAGAGACAGGCATACGGTGGCTTGTACTGGATGCAGACTGGGTGCATAGGAAGATTGCAAAATCCTCTGCAGTGTAGTGGCCATTTCTCTTCTGTTTTCAAGTGTGAACCCAAAAAATCCCAGAACCTCTGCTTGCCAGATATTTTTTTTGCCAATGAATAACCTATGTTTCACAACAGATTGTTTAAATCTCTGTCACATTAATGCATGCTCACATACAAACTACTACAGATACTTTTTGTTAAGAAAAAGATGCTGAAAAATTTAATACTTATGACTGCCCTATGGCAGTATAGGGTTGTGTAATAATATGGTATTTTTTCATCTGACTCAGCCCTGAGAACGCCTCATCATCTTCAAAGGTTTGCCCATACATCAAGGCAGAAAGAGTGCTGATTTGGAGGAAGCAGAGCTCTTATATCTGTGACCAGAACAGACTGCTTTTTTGAAACATAATAATTTATCCTCTGCATCTGAAATACGAGCACAGAATTCATTTATGCTTTTTATAGTAGATAGTTTTTAATATAATGAAATTAACGTTGGCCACCTTTCATCAGGCTGAAATCAACACGTACTTCTGAATACACACTCTCCTTGTACAGTTATTTTCCCTCTTGGGTGAGTGTCTGGATGACAGGGCACTCTGTAAAGGAAATTTTGCATTGCTTGTTTTGAATCTGTTCAGACAAACAATTTTAGAGTGCAGTGGCTATCATTTTTGGCATTATTCATAAGCACTGAGTTAACTTGAAAGGAAAAATAAAATTTAAGGAAAAGCAATATGTGCAGTGAATTCGGTGAATTTGAAAGCTGCTGCCCTTTGAAGAAAAAAAAGAAAAACTTGTCTGTTCATAACTATACCCTGGTTAAACTTATATTTTTTTAATTATATTTCTACTAGATTTCTATTAACACGATCACAATATTTCATTTAAAGTTGTCAAAAGGGTTTTTCGTAACTTTTCGGTTTCTATTCCCACAACTGAAGTAACAATATTAGAGATAGATGAGTATTATTTCCATCAGACATTTGCACCATGCCATCATCAAGGAGATGAAAATTGTTTCAGGGACTGCTCCTAGTAATGTATTAATTGACTCCCATGATGCAGGACATCACAGTTACTCATTTCTGGATGATTTTAATAGGAAAGATATGCTATGTATAAGAATGAGCTTGTTCAGTACGCTGAACATATACTCACCTTTGTCTGCTGACAGCAGAGTGAAATCTTGTTGGGCCTTAGTGGTCTTTAGATAATAATTTAAACCATAATCAGGCATGATCACATTAACCTGGCTTACTAAATCAGCTTACTGAGTTTATGCCATGCACATTTTCAGGTAAAAGCACTGTCACAATTTATTACAGATAAGGAAATTGATGAGGAGAAATGAAATGTTAAAAAAGGCGTAAGAGGAATGAGAACTTGTATCAGAACTCTGGATTTCTTATCTTGCTCTGTTGAGCTGAGACCTTTGTCTCTCCCACTTATGTCTGTCTGGTGAAAAAAAGTGATGACTTTAAAAGCTTTGCATCCTGTATATTGCACAGAGTCTGTGAGACACAAAGTTATTTTGACAGCTGCACGTGAAAGTGTGAGAAGGGAATGGAACCATGGAAACACAAAACCCCCATGAGCAAGCCAGACTTGCATTTAATGTTTACTCCTGAAAGCTTACCTCTTTACAAGGTGTATAAAGACATGTGGCAGAGATGAACAACTCGCAACAGAATGTTTCTTATTGATCTAGTGGCTTCACTTTGTTTATTGATTTGCTTAGGTAGCTCATAGCAGGAAAATTAGGAGCATGGTAGTAGTAAGATTTCTTGCCTGTGGTCCTTGCATCGATGAAAATTATATGAGGTATTTGGAGCTGAAAAAATAAAAGGAGAACTATGTTTCACTGATTGCATGAGAGAGGAGAAAGAGTGAGCTCAGGACAAAGAGAGATCAAAATAAAAAGAAGGATCGACTTCTTGAGCCGTCACCCACATTTTAGAGGATGTAAAAGGTTGAGGTTATTGTTCTGAACAGCTAAGGAGGTCACAGACCGCAATAGTTCAAAATCTAAAATTTAGCAGGCTGTATTATGCAAGAATTCAGTTCTCACTGTAGGAGATGGAGAGCCTGTGGAAATGGTCCTGTTAGAACGAATGGCTGGGTCTCACAAGAGCTCTGAACACAGCTGAGTGCACGGTGCTAATGGTGCTCATGTGTGTCTGAAGTTTATGTTTCTCCGTCTAAGACAGATGGAGAAATACAAATGAGCTTGTAGAAATTAAACTGCTAAAGAAAAATCTTATACATATTGTAATTTTGTTTGGAATGCTTCTGCATAAATGGCTTCATGTGGGCAGGAAGTTTATTTAAACAGGGGAATGTGTGAAAGGATAGTTTAAAAAAATATAAATTCTTTGAAGGACTTGAGGAGAATAGACAAAAACACAGTCTCCTCTTTTAAACCAAGAAAATTTGAAGATTTTAAATTTGTTTAAGCTAAATCTGGAGTTTGGCTGAGAATTTCTGATTCACCTGGTACGCTTGGACAATGTTATTGATAGTCAGATCAGACACGAACATGTATTCTGTATGTCATCAATGCAAGCTGAATTTATAACTAGTGGAACATTAGACCATCAATTAAAATTCAGCTGGGATCATGAGATCTCCTTTCTGGAAGAGCATCAGAATGCCAATAAGAAATTAAATAGCATTTGCCAGGCAGCAAAATGTGAGAAAGTATTAAATACCTGTAGCCATTCCTGTATCTGGGACACAGGGTGTAAACCAAAATAACAAGGAGGTTCAGAAATGGAATGGAAGTTATGGTTGCTGCAACATTCAAGGTGTTAAAAAAAGAGAAGATATCATAATGCCTCACTTAAACATGCTACAAAAGTATAAATTCTCAGTAGGAAAACAAAACACAACAAAAAATATAGAAATACAAAAGAATTGCTAAGTGACAGGAGACCAGGTTAAAGCTCAGGATTTCATATCTATGAGGTGGATTGTTTTTTTCAAAACATGGACTTTTTTGTTTATTTTTCTCATTGTCGAGGGATATGGATTTGGTATTAAAACAGTAATGGAGAAGAATTTAAAACAGCAAGTTTCAGAAATATAAAAAATTCATAATTCTACTTAAATAGTTGTTAAGATGTGACTATTTATATAATTTGGATAGTTATACAGTTTTTTACTGGAAAACAGTGCTGCAGAGAGGGATCTGGGAGTCCTGATCAATGGCAAGTTGAATATGAGCCAGCAGTACCCTGGCAGCCAGGAGGGCCAAGCGTGTCCTGGGGGCCATCAGGCACAGCATCGCCAGCCGGGCAAGGGAAGGGATTGTCCTGCTCTGCTCTGAACTGGGGCAGCCTCACCTCGAGTGCTGGGGGCAGTTTTGGGTGCTGCAATGTAAACAAGACATTAGAAGAGCGTCCAAAGGAGAGCAACAAGGATAGTGAAGGGCCTTGAGGGGATGCCGTATGAGGAGCAGCTGAGGCCCTTGGTCTGTTCAGCCTGGAGAAGAGGAGACTGAGGGGACACCTCATTGTTGTCTGCAACTTCCTCATGAGGGGAAGAGGAAGGGCTGACACCCGTCTCTTGTCTTGGGGATCAGTGACAGAACCCAAGGGAATGGCCTAAAGTTGTGTCAGAGAAGGTTTAGGCTGGATATTAGAAAAAGGTTCTTCATCCAGAAGGTGGTTGGGCACTGGAACAGGCTCCCCAGGGAAGCAGCACATCACCAAGGCTGGCAGAGTTCAAGAAATGTTTGGACAATGCTCTCGGGCACATGCTGTGACTCTTGGGGCTGTTCTGTGCTGGGCAAGCACTCAGTGATCATTTTGGGCCCCTTCCAACTCAAAATATTCTGTGATTCTGTGATTAAAATTGCTTCAATAAAATGCAAATAATTATTTATAAATTTATGGAAACATAGCATGAAAAATCACCACTGAAATTCAAAATCAATGTATGAGTATAAAATAGAATTCAAAAGAATTAAAACTTTAATTCACTTTTCCAAACAAAATTATAAATATCCTGAAACAACACAAAAAAAATTTCACAGCTAGATTCAATCAATCTTCAATTAATGAAGCATGTTTGATAAGAAAAAGAAAGTAAAATTTCCACTCAGATGTCCAGCACCAACTTATAGGAGAAGCTAATGAGTTTGTTTCTCCCATCCTCAGTCCCTGCAGTTAATATCCTTATATGCAAGTCATAAATAGAAATGGTTGGGATGGGCAGCCTCATCAAGCATTGCATGTGAGTCAGGGCCCTGGAAGTGTTTTCACAGGAGGTGTCCTAAAGTGCAACAATCTCTGTTGTCCTGAAGGTGATATATCAAACCACAATTTCTGTTATCTAACACAGAAAGCAATGGACTTGGAGCAAGTATTGGTTTTTTGGCAATGACCATTTCCCTCTCTCTCAGCAACCCTTCATGCCCCACAGGCTTGAAATGACCTGTCTCTCCTCTCCCTCTAGAGATAACCATCCCCTAATCCTTCTTTCTGTCTCCCTCTATCTGACATCCACTCTGCTGCAAAGGTTAGGATCACTTTAATTCTTGCACAGGATCTGTTACATATCCTATCAAATTCTGACGAATGAACCCAGTTAACAGTAGCTTTGAACTCCACAGCTTCTCTTACAGTTTCAAATCAACCTCCCAAAAACTTGCTTATATTTTCTATATGTGTTGGTGAAGTGAACTGTCTTTCATAAATGAACTTTTCCTTTACTACATAATAATTAGTTCGTAAACCAGAGTAGAATACATGTTTTTCTACCTGGGAAAAAAATGCAGAAAACTCAACAAGAAAAGC
Organism: Dasyornis broadbenti; assembly: GCA_013397935.1. Taxonomy (NCBI): domain Eukaryota; kingdom Metazoa; phylum Chordata; class Aves; order Passeriformes; family Dasyornithidae; genus Dasyornis; species Dasyornis broadbenti. Next base: position 1,314,282 of record VZRN01006621.1, on the reverse strand, counting down.
CAAAAAAGGTCTTAACAAAGAAAAGTGGAATGTGAGAAGACTAAAACTGAGGAAATAGTAATAATGCATAAAGATAACCAAATATTATTTTGCTGTCCCAGTAATGGACTATAATAGGAACACTATTGCATAGTTTTCTCTTTGTTGTCACTTGCTAATGATCATTTAGTCAATCTAATCAGGGATGAAAAAATCCCAAGTAATACAATAACCTTCTAGAGGCATTTGCAGACTGATGATGTTGTTTCTAAGGATTGAAGATGATCTAAAGCTTAAAGAAAGTCTGGTGTAAAATGACTCTTTTCCTTCCAGTATTATTTTTTTTTTAAACTCCGGTAAGTTCCTTGGTGTAGTTCACTGTGTGGTACCCGATATATGGGCTCTATGGGCAGGAGAGGGTGACTAAGGAGAAAGGTGATAATGTCCACTGCTGGGTGACATGCCCCTCCTGCACCCAGCCCAGAGCCTGATCTCATAAAAATTGACAAAGGGAGGAGAAAAGCTGAAAGACATACTAATGGTTGAAGACAATGTCCACCAGCATTAAAACGTGCTAAAATTAAAGCTAATGTAATTGTTATTGTTAGTAACTAGCTTAAATTTAATTTTCCTCTGGAGAAAGTTTTGTTTCATAAATACATAAATACAATGGGTTTTGTCTAAAGAGCTGTGTGCAGTAGTTATTCTTGTATTTACATCAGGAGAAAAAAAAGTGTGTGTAAAGAGCAAAGCAAACTTGGAAAAAACTCCTGTTTTCTAGTAACAGCTGTAATTATAGAAATTATTACCTTGTGTGGATTGTATTTATTTTAGCTATCATTCCCTGAACATGTAAGTTAGAGTTATTATTGATTTTGTTATCAATGATTGATACTGTAATGCCATTAAAACCTTGCTGTTGCTTGCTAAAAAAGCAGATTTTCAGTAACAGCTGGATTATTCACTCCTGTTGTTGTGAAAATACTTAACTGACCACTGAAAAAACATTACTGTGTTTCATCCTGGATACTATGATGCTATATTTGGTATCAGTAAGGATTTAGGTTGGGGCCTGTGTTGTTTAATGTCATCATAAATTATCTAGGAAAGTGTGAAAATATCCATGGGAGTGTTTGCTCTTCAGATTCAGCTACTGGAGTTACTAAAGACAAAGGCTGAATGCAAAAAATGCAAAAACGACCTTATGAAATAGGACTAAAACAAGACATGAAATCTGATGTAAAGCTGTACATACTGTAGGAGAAGGAGAATAATTCCAATTTTATTAATAAATTGTTGTACTCTGTGGAAATGATAGTCTCTCTCAAATGAGATCTTGTTTTATAATAGCTGTATGTGCATTGGCTTAGTGTGCAGTGAGTGACAAAAAAAGCAAATGGGATGTTAGAAATTCTCAGCAGCAGCAGAAGGAAATAGATATCATTAATACAGCTTTGTATCTAAATTTCTGGTGAGCCTGTCTCTTCCACACTGTGGGACTTATTTCTCTCTAGTCTCAGAGGATGTGTGTCCCAAAGAGCTGGGAAAACTACAGAGACAGATAAAACTGATTAACATGAGTACCTTTGGACTGGCGCCTCAGTGAGGAGTAACTGGGTAAGGTTTCCTTAGCTTGGAAAAGAAACAAAGAGGAGAAGATACGATAGGTCTCAAAAATAGTTAGAACATAGGGATGAGACTAAAGGGGGATGATTCCCTCCTTCACCAATGCAAGATGTGGGGCAGCAAATGAAGACAACAGGTGGCACATTCAGAGCAAAGAAAAGGAAGTGAATCTTTACAAAATGAATCAATCCAAAACAGGTAGCTCCGTGCCACAGGTTGCTGCGGAGATAACAGAATTTTTCATCTATGTGAGAAGACAACGAAGAAATTAATGAAAAATCAATTTGCTAAAGGCTATAGTCACTACCAATATTTGCACGAGCTACTGGACACTTGGAAATGATGTGGTGAACTGTGCTTTCTCTGACCTTAACCTTTGCCAGAGACAGAGTTCTGGGTTGGAGGCCACTTGCACCCAGGGCAGCACATCATCCTTTGGGGATCAATACAATACTAACAGATGTTCTCCTCCACCAAGGATGAACTAATGATAAGTGTTTATATTAGTCGTGTACCCAAAAGTGACTCATTTAACTTTATTGAAAGTGGTTTGGACAGTTTAATGGGCAAGGAATTTGTTCAAGAAAGAAATCAGTTCTAAACAGAAAAATACATTCTATTAAATAGCATTTCTCCTAATGAAAAATATAAACATTTGTCCTTGTATGTAAAATGCAAAGATCTGCAGTACTTCATGTCACAATTTACTAACTGTTTTATTAATGTGGCTATATTAGTAATAATATTAGATTCAAAAAATATAAGACAGTAGTGCAGGTCACTATACTAGTGTAATACTGAGAAAAATGTCGTGTTAGCAAGAGGTTCGGGAATGTTGTGCAAAGCTTCATGCCTTTCAATATCTCATATTGTCAACCATTTCACACTAACTGCCTATTTAGTTTTCTTGTCCGTGTCACTGACAGAGGATCTTCCTTAAAAAGAAAAAGAGTTGAGCTTCTTCAGGCCCTCTACAATTCTTCAGGCTCTCTACGAAAAGGAATTCATTCAGAGGATCCCTTCTATCTGAAGCTGGCCTAAGCCCAAAACACCTCTGCTACGCTGAGGATGCAGCCCACACACTCAGTTGGTGATTTGGTTTCTCTCTGACTCTAAGCAAGAAGGAATTAGCTCAGTCTGTGCTCAGGCCAGCTTGGGAATATGAGGGGACTTGACCAGGTGCAGTGAAACCTTCCAGGCAAGCTCATCGTCTACAGGCAGCATGAATGGGACAACCCTTGAACCGCAGTGGCACCTACACACAGACTCAAACACGCTTGCAAAAGACAGACAAGATACAAAACACATGTATTTCTGTATGTCTTCTTGCTGGGATATTTTTATCCTCTTATGCAAATCTTGTGGCATTCTTATAAAATGCGGTAGGTGATTTAAATTATACTTTGCAATCTGCTTCGTGAAAATAAAATGACCTCTTAAAGGGGATAAGAGTTGTGATCATGTCTTGTGAGTCTGAATGCCTGGTAAGCTGAAAATCAAAAAGTAAATGAAAGGATTTTTTTATTTTCTGTGGAAGAATTTCTTGTTTGTCTTGCAAACTAAAAAAAAAAACAAAAAACTTTAGAATTCTGTATATGTTTGCATATGATCATTATATACAAAAAGAATCCCACATACACTGAAGGAGAGTAGGTGTTGAATAAGAATTTAGGCCTGTCAAGAATGTGTATACCAGCCTTTTGATTTTACTTTAATTTTTGAGTCTTCAAAAGCACTTTTCTGGAGTTCAGTTCAAGTTGCCCTTTAAAGAAACTTAAGGTGAGACAAGATGAGAGAATTTTCTGTTCCAATATTCTAGAGGATAATGTCAATAAATGCATTTATTTTAATTAGTAAAGCCTTTTCTCTGTCACTGTGGCAGTGAGTAAACCATAGTCTCTGATGATGATTCTGTGCCTTTCCATAGAGGTTGTTCTGTTCAAAATTTTCTCATAGCATTGGTTTTCAGGAATAATGTCTGAATAAGCTGTTGATCACAGATGATTCCAAATCTTTCATGTTTTCTCGTACTTTGGTGTCAGTGTAGAATTGCTACGTTGAAGAGAGTACAGTTTTTTAGTGTTTCATAATGCAGGATCCAAAGACATTTTTTCTTTAGTGTGTCATGTTGCAGATTGGGATAGTTAGCAAGAGTTATTGTGTCAAAAACCATCAGCCTATAAGTATTTATGTATTATTGCTGATGTGAGTTAAGGATTATAATAAAAGTGGAGGATAGGACAGTCTAATTGCTGTAACATGTTTTTTTTCTTACTGTGAGAACTGAAGCATAAACTGTGGGGGAGAAAGCCAAGAAAAAAAGTCTCATTGATGTTATTAGTGCAGTATATATTTTCTAGAAACCAAGAGTACTTTTCAGCACTGTGTATAAGCCAGTTAATAGCTCCTGCTTGTCAGATCCAGCTGTATCAGCCCAACAGCAGGTAACTGCTTCTAGTTTAATTGATGCCAGTAGCAGAGTCCAAGAAAATAATCAATAAGTGTTTGCAGAATAAGGAGATTCCTGCACAAGCCTAATGAATTCTGGCAGACAACATTTGTGCAGATTAAGAACCATTATAAAAATACTGAAAACTTGAAAGCTGACCAGTACAACTGATTTTTTTTTTTTTTTTAGTAAAGGTATGCATTGTTATGGCATTTTAAAAAAGTAAAATATTTACTTATTTTGAGTAATTTATATGTTAATAGACTAATTTGATATTATCAAGAAGTTAAAAGGCAGTAACAGGTTTATGATTTACATTAGAAACAATAACTTAAGCTGTTTTTTTTGTACAGCAAAATACAGAACAAAAAATAAGTAATTCTTTCATTTGGATGAAAACAAAATTGGATTTTCCTCTTTTTATGTTCTGTTTTATTTACTCTATTCATCATTTTGACATGTTTATCGGCCTGTCATATCTGAAAGCTATTGTAAGACCGGATTCTGAAGTGCACTTGATCATTCCTTCTTCAACAAGCTGAGTCTTCCTCTGCCAGATGAATCTGGTAGTAAAGAGAGCATACTTTTATTAGCCAGGGTAGTAGAATTAGATATATTAACAATTAAAAAGTAAATTAATGTCTGACCTATTCTTTAGCTTTGGAACAACACTTTTTAAAAAAGAAATTGTAATTGATCCTACAAAAAAAAAAAGATTGTTCTGTCCTCTTTGCTTATTATCCTGTCTATGAAGTAGAGTGATTCAAAGAAATGCTTTTATGGGCCTCATCACTAAGACATCTGAACTTTTCAATGACTATCCTTGCCGTGACTCCGTGAGGCAAGAAAGCATCAGCTCTCTTCCCTAAGTAGGGAGTTGAAGCACAGTAAGACTGAATTACTTGCCCGAGCAATTATCAAATGAAATTGAAACATTAAAATTAGAAAGTCCATCCTTCTGATTTTTTTTTAATTCTTGATACATGTGGGGGATTTTTATATAAATAAAGGTCTACAGTTTGATATTTTCTGAATTGATAAGTAGGGAGTGGTGTCTCTGTCAAAGGACACAGTGAGAGAGAGATGGGCAGATCTGCCTACCTGGAAATGAAATAAAGGGTTACTGATTAAATTTCCCCACATCCAGCACAGCAGTGCTCTTTAGATTAAATAGTTAGCTTCCAAGTCCATTCCTAGTCTTGACATTAATAATGTCAAATTTGTAACTGCAAGGTAAAAAGTAAGGTAAAGTAAGCACAAGGGGAAGAGGGAAGGGAATTAAAGGTCAGCGCTGCCAAGTCCTCACGAGCCTACTGTACTCATGGATCATTAAACGAGATGACAAAATTATTGAAATAACCAAGAAAACAGGCAACCAAGAGAGTATTGTGCTTATAACAGTCTGTCTACACTGTGCTTTATGGGTCTTCACTTGTGTTCCCTGCAATAGATTAACGTTTCTTTGGGGAGCCCAGCCCCAGAGACTGATTCTGAAGTAATGGCCTTCCTCAGTGTATTAAATAATTCTGACAGGCTGCTCATTTTCTTTAATTATCTCCAAGTATCTGTGGTTAAAAACTTGTAAAAAATAATGGTATAAGTAATTAGCCTATTGACATTACTTTTCCTATAAGCTATACAAGACAATAAGAAATATGTACTGAATTTTGTCACATTTTATGCATTGTACAGATAATTTCGTATTATTGTGGAAAATATAAAACCATATTTTTTGAGAGGAAAAAGGCACGTGAAATCCCTCTTCCCAATATCTAGGACAGGAACCAAAGATTCTTTCATTCTGTGTGTTTGTGGCAAGTCTACTCTCATGTTTGTTAGTGATGGACAGTCCCTATGCTGAGTAAAATAAATAGGCAGAAATTATTTGCTTCAGTAATTTATCTCCAGTGTTACTTTCCAGTAATGGAACTCAAACTGCAGGAAAACAGTACACTAAAAAGATAAATATGGGTAGATTTATTCAAGGACTTCGCAAAGCTATTGATATTCTATCATGACAATGTCTTAAAAATCCCTGAAAGTCATTTATAGTCTTAATCTTCATTAATGTTATACATGAAAGGACAAGATGAACCTACAACAATGCCTACAAAGTTAATAATGACATTTGTCTAAATGTTTCCAATACCCCACTCGTTTTGACAGAATTTATTAACAAAAAACATTTTCAGAAAGTTGTTTTACAGATTCAGGGATTTAAAAGTAAATTTTCATTTTATCTTGTTAAATTCCAGTTCACGTCACTTTATGTCACCACAGATTTTATAACCTGCTAATGAGAACTCTATATCTTTACTTAAAGATACAATGCAGACATAAGCTAAAGTCCACTTCCATTTTGGGCTTGTCAAAAAAATTAATGAGACCTTTCTTTAAAAATTCTTTTTGTTTCTTTGAAAATTAAGAAGTGATATCGTACTTAAATTCTGAAGTCGTAGCCTTCTTTCAGAAACGTTACAGATAGCTGGTAAATCTTCATAAGTGTTTTCATTACAATTTAAAGTGCACTTTTGAGGCAAATCTCTTGATCATTCAGAATTGCTGTAGTTTTGTTCACATCAGGAGAGGTCTTGGAGAGTACAAACTAGATCACTTCTGGATAAAAAAAAAGCTGAGAGGATGCACTACATGAATTGGCACTTAGTGTACCGAACCAGATGAGATTTTGTTTGCAGCAAAAAACCCTGAGGTGCATTTATTGCCTGCATCATTCCTCTCCATCAGCTGCTTCATTCTACAGAACGCTCTCACTGGTTCACATTACTTGCTAACATAGGTACAGCTTGTGTCTAATAAAAAATAGATACAGAGACACTACCCAAGGCTGGGTGAGTCCTGGCATGTTTAGTCAGCCATCTTTCCCTAAATTTCAGTTAAATTTCCCAGTATTTTTAAGAACTACTGGGCAGAAGTGATTTATACTGTCTGGTATACAAAGGTGAGGATGAAATTATGCAGAGCAGTAGTTTAAAGCATGAGTGTATAATCTCAGTTTGGGAGTAACTCTTAATGATATTTATACTTGTGTTGCTTACGTGCCTAAATATGTAAAAAATTCATGCTTGTAGTGATATCTTTCATGACTTACAAACCTTGAAAGATCTAGGTACTAAAAATAAGTCTTTACATGGTTTGTATAAAATCATTGATTTAGAAGAATTTAACTTCCAGATTTGGTGCTGTCTGTGTCTGTGTGTGATCTGCAGGTTAAAGTTACATTTGTCCATATCTTCTTTCTTTGATTAGTTCTTATCTGTGTTAGAACATGTTCAGCCATTACTTTTCACATTGTGAGAAAAACATGCAAAAAACAATAAAAATTATGAGCTAGATCAAATTTATGTTGAAGTCACTGAGATTTTTCAATTTAAATAAATTTTGACTTGATCTTAATTGATTGTTAAGACAAAGCATGAAACAGGCATGCAAAGTTATAAGAAACATGCCAGAGAAATGAAAAATTATTTGTTGCTATATTTAGTTTATAATAGATAGTCTATTTAAATAGATTTTTTGACTGCAATAACTAAAGATAAAATGAAGTATAGTTCAATTATTTTCATTAAATGGAAAGAAAGATAGAATAGTCCAACTGAAACCTGAATTTTTCAAGATAATTTTGGAGTGAAAAGATGATACAAGATGTTATGAAGAACAGAAGTAACTTCCTAAATATTTGTTTGTGATCTTATAATTATTTTTATTTCTCTGAAGGCTAGTACTTCTGAGTATGTGCTCCTGAAAATATCCATTGTAATATTTTCTAAACTACAAAAATTAATATTTTAAAACATTTTTTATATGTGAAAGACATGAGAAAGGATATATACATAATTCACAATCTGTGATAGAGAAATCTTGTATGTAGAACACAGTCTAAAATGCCATCTGTTTTTTCCTTTAAGGTTCTCATAAAATGTGTATTTTTAAAATCCTTGGCTATGTAAAATTCATTTGCCCTTTCTTTTGGAAACATTTGCTAGCTGTTTTGCAACATCCATTAGTAATGAATATGATTTACACCTTTGATCACAGTCTTCTTTTTTTCCTTTTCTTTTTTTAACCTTTTTCTCTTCCTTGTTAACCAGGAAAAGAACTGCTCTAAAACAACATATGGACAATCTGTGGGTGTATGTTTATGTGTGTAAAACCTGCACTTGGGGAAACTTCATTGAATTATTTACTTTTGAGCTGGTAAATTATCCAAATTTTCTTCTCATAGGTCCTCTGGTTTCACAGTCTTGACCTTTAGAGGTTTTGACCTTAAACCTTCATCGAACAGACCCAGGTTCATACAGAAGGAGAAAAAGTTGGCTTTAGTTGGTGTTTTCTATAGAGCTGATGTTTCTCTGCTCTCTCTCTTGCTCTCTCTCGCTAGCTCGGCTGGAATTACTAAAATCAATAATTTCTTAGGTGTCCCTAGCTGAAGTTCTATAAAATTAGACTATTCTGCTTCATTTCTCTGACCTTTGAGGTTCTGTGGCTTGAATGAAAAGCAAACTTAACACTCATCTACAGCCATTGTGCTGGAAGTAAGCTGAAGGATTGGGTACTGCCATTAAAGTAACGACGCTTTCACTGAATTCTGTTTACAAATTGTACCACTGGGCTTCTTTGCACCATTCTATTTCTTTGTCTGTTTCCCTTCGTCTGAGGTGGGTTGATAATGCTCTCTGAAAATTGATGTAAAGTTATCATCTGTAGCTCTTACACGAACATGGGTTTGTAGAACTTGAACATCATTAACTTTCCTTCGTCAAAGTCTGTAATACCTCTGGGACTCTGACAGCGTGTCACTGCACAAATCCTGCACACACCCTGCAGTGCTGATATGTGCTGCTAATTTGCTGTTGCCATGACTAGTTTATTATTTCGCCTGTCCACAGGGAAGAGTGCTTTTCCATTCTTTTCACAGCTGGTAGTACTGCTCAGCCAGGAAATGTGGGAGCTCTTGCCGACCAAGTAGAGACAGAGCCGGTATCTGCTGCTCTGGCATGGCATTGGCGCGCATACCTCTCCTGTGGGACTGAGGTAGGTGTAGCAGCAGGATCAGCCCACAGAATACACTCAGTAATTCTGGGAAAACAGTGCTTTACTTGTCCTTTTGGGATGTCGTCTGGAAGCATCTTACAACCTTCCCTTAATGATTCTGGTGCGTCTGTGTTGCTGTGCTGAGGAGGGATGTATGTTAGAAAGTTGCACTGCACTCATGGGGAGAAATATCCTCCAGCTGAGATACGTAACCTCTCTTTTATAACCTCTTTACAGACAGGCATGTATCTCTTCTTAGCTGTGCTTTGTAGAGCCCAGCCTGGCTGAAGCACCTATTCATCTGCCTATCAAAGTCATGACATTCACAGATCACAGAGAAGTTGGAGAACTACTCTGTATATTTTTTTACTCTGTATATTATTTTTTTTTTCTGTCTTCCAAAAATATTTCTTGTTGCTCTTTCTTAAAAGCCAAAACAGTGCCTTTTGAGGGCAAACTTGCTTAAGTACAGGGGGCATGTATCAGAATTTTTTTGAGAGGGAAGTTAATCAATATCAAATCAATTTTTTTATTTATGTACTGAAGAGATATCTTCAGATTGTCCCATTCGTTTTTCTTCTAAAATACAGTTCTCATTTCACAATGATCTCACACTTAAGAATGAATCTGGGTATGTTTGTCTTTACAGGGAAAAAGATTTGAGTTCTTGCAAAAAAAAAATTCCAAAGAATCCCATATTTCATGGTCGGTCAGATGGTGCTGATAACAAAGGAGTCATACAAGCCCCAAAATTGCTTCCAGAGGTCCACAGTACGAATCCAGTTTACAAAATAGATGCTTCAGGAAGTCAGGAATGCTACACTGCTACTAGCTGCAGCTGGTGTATCAAAATATGAAGAAAGTACATCACTGTTGCTCCAAGTACTGGATGTTCCAGTAATGGAAACACCACTACTTAGAAATATTATTTAAAACAAACTAATTTTAAGATTATTTTATGGGAGATTGGTATTATAATGGCTTGTTATTTAAACTAAGCCTAGTTAAACTAGGTTGTTAAGTTAATGAACAAATTAACAAAGAAATCTTGATGTATTTATGAATTTCAAAATGTTTATTGGAGTGTCTTACTAATTTTATTAATTTCAAAAGAATATTTATAGAAAATCCAGTATTCAGTTGAGTTCTTACAAAAGATCATTATCCTGATAAAGCTGTAATTGTGCTGGGGCGTAGTTTACTCATGATTTCATACCATTAAATTTCTTTGTGACAGGTGTTTGGCATCCCACAACACCAATTCATGTTTCCGGTAAATGTTTCATTAAGATGCAAAATATGCATATTTAAGACATATATATATAGTAAATCAAAAGCTTGGTCTTGCTTAATTTTTTTTTCTGTCAGTGCTACATGATTTTTCAAAGAAAATTGTGCAGCACTCAAAACAAGGCCAGCTGGATGCCAATGAGAGATGAATCTATTCTGAAAGCTTAAAAAGACTCACTGCAAGTGAATGCCGTATTCTTCCCATTCTGCTAAGACAGCCTCTCAAAAAACTTAGTTTTAGAGTAAAGAATGCAGCTCTAAATTGGATCTCATAGCAGCTCAGCAAGGATGGCTATTTCCTTGTGCAGGTGTGGAAGGTCAGGGTAGGAAGGTGGGGAGCTCTGTGGATAAACCCTTTTTTTCTTCTCATTGAGTCAAATAAGACTCAAGTACTCAAAAACATTGTTCCTTTAATAGAGCCAGCTCTATGTGGCATGTGGCTGTTATAAATAGACCTGTGCCCTGCTGTGGATATGGGCTTTGGCAATTACATGTTATTCCCTCTACATAAATAAAGTGCAGTGCTACAGAGTACATCCTTGCATGGCTTTCCATGGATGCCTTGCAGACTGTCTTTTTAGAGGCTGTACCTGCTATGTTCCCATAGTCAGTCACACACTGTGATCACAGTTTAGATCTTGCCTCCTGAAGGAGACAAGGAAATACCTCAATGCTAGAATGCATTACTCTTCAATTATTGTAAGCACTACTTACAACAGCATACACTCATAAGGCGGTTTTCACATTGAATCTATTCTGCTTCATTAAATCAATACTGCAGAAGATCAATCATCATCAGATATCCTTGAAAGAAATGAGCTTTTCTAAAAAATAACTTTGCACTGAAAATAATTATTTTAATTCCATTTGTTTATTCAATTTGTTAATAGAATTAGAAACACCAGCTTTCAACAGATTTGGTAATTTGTATCTCTAGAGTATTTTCCCCTTAAAAAAGTGTGAGCAACAGAAATAACTACTGTTTTCTGGCTTACTCATTTTTAGCAAATTCGTTACTAAATAAGTGTAATTACCTGTTCCTTCTTTGATTTGGTTTGAGCAAATGCTCTCTATTTTTCACCTCTCTGGATGAATTGGATGCAGTAATGGATTTCTCTTCCTATGTTAATTAGACTACACTCTCCCTTTTTCTTAAATTTAGTTCAATTTATGGTGCAAATATTGCTAGAGTGAAAGCTTCACTAACAAACAAATGCCATTTCATTTGATCTGATCTAATTGTAAACAGGTGCCATTGTTCTGCATTCTCATTAAAATGATATATAGTTTCTGTACATAGGTCTTTCAGGCATAATCAAAATTAACGTCACTAGGTTGTATGTTTTCTTAAAATGCCTTATTCACCACAGAGATTTTCTATTTCAGTGAGTAAAAAATATTTACATAGTCTTTTTGAAGATGCACACTTTCCTCAGTCCTTGTCTCTACATTTGGAGCAAGCGTCATAATATGATGAGATCTGTAAAAACTTAAAGGCAGACAGCAAAGGAAAGATGATGTTTGATGCTCAGAAGGTCTACAGCCAGTGAATATATTATTATTTAATAGATAAGTCTGTTCTTATGTTCAAAAAGGACGTGTGTATTTTATCACACCAAAGGAATATTTTTAGGAAAATTGCTAAGATGGGTTCCCTTTGTGAATATCGCTTCCTTGATCATAATTAGCAGCTGCTGCAAATGCAGGTGAATTAAGCTATCAATAGCTGCAACATTTGTCAGTGAAAGAAGCCTGACTTCTGCAAATATTTATAAATGGATAAAAGCCCTGCCACAACACAACTAATTCCTGCACCAATGCAAGGATTTCACAGTAATTTCTGCCTAAGGAAGGTTATTGTTAAAATTGTAAAAGCTTTTTTTTTTTATGAAGTTTATCCTACTCCTGAATTTTGAAGCAATTGAATATTATTATTTGAGGTTCTGGAAAATGAAAGAGTGGGGGTTGGGAGAGAGATAGAGATGTTGAATGATTTCCACATAAGAAAAGACTTCCATTTCCATTTTGAGATCTTTAGTGTGGTAAAACTTAAAGGTGAAAAGGAAATTTCTGTAAGTGTGTGAACTCAAACAAAAGAAAATGTTTACTCTCGATCTACAGGAGAGAATCCCGCTAATACTCTGCAGGAGAGCACTCTGCTAATACTTGCAAGGCCCTAATTATTACTGAATAAAATTGGAGGCAATGAGAGTTTTGCCATTGACTTTCTCAAGTCCAAGATTTAGGCTTTACGGAAACAGTTACACTTCCCTGGAACCTGGAGAGATTTTGTCCTTGTAAATTAATTTCCCCAGGACTTCTAGAAGAACCATATGCAGGAGGATAAGGAACAAATTAACATCTCTGTGGTTTCATTGAGCAGTTCTGCCAGAAAAAGGATGGAATAGAAACTCATCCAGACACAGTTTTTCTACCTCACTTCCTGTTTCTTCCAAGTTCTCTGTAGGAATGACCTTCCCACCCTCTTGTCTCTGGGGCGATTCTGTGCTCTTCACTCCCTTCTTTACCCCCAACAGCAGCAGCAGAGGTGGTTGTTCTTCCATCTCGTCAGTATAAAACATAAGTACAGCCACAGCTGTAGAAAACAGAGACCTTACAGTAGCCATACAATAATTTCCATTCCAAATTATGAAGCTTTCTAATTTCTTTATCTATTGTATTGTACTCTCCACGGATTCTTAGGAACATCTTTCTTTATGCATTAAAAACACGAGTAAATCTTGCAAGTGAATGCTATAGCTAGGATATAACTACATGTAAACTTAACACATTTTTCTTAAAATTTAATTGGGAAAATCCAGCAGGGACAATCATATTCAGATTTATAATTAAACTGCTCCATTTGAGCAGAAATGATTTAGCCTTGAGTTGTGGAAGATATTTTTGTTTTGCCTGTTAGTACACAGGTGTGACATTTTTATTAAAAAGAAGGCATACCAATATTCTTACACAGTGTAGCTTAATGGTATGTGAAATATTAATGTTCCATAACTTAGAATATATACAGAATTTCTGTGATTTGATTCATTTCTGCATAGTGCCATGTAAATGCTGCTTGTTTTAAACAAACCAAGCCAGAAGACCAAACTCTATCTGATGCTTGACCTGTGTCTTAAAAGTAGGTTCCTACTTTTCTGCTATGCAAATGTTGATTAGTTAGAAGACCCCACTGAAACAGAATGTTTACTTATGTTTGCAAAACCTCAAACCTGAAACCTAAAAAAAAAAAATCTGCATTACAAGCTAGCAAGAAATGCAAACTATGCAGCGTGTCACTTATCTGTACTGCTTCAGCAAAATGAAAGAAATACATACAACACAACTCTTTCCTGTGCTGCTTCTGAAAGCTGGGGAAAATCAACTCTGCAATGTGATAATACAGCCTTTAAAAACATTGTTCTGAGGAAATCTTGCAGCTGGAACATTATTCATGTGGTTGTGTTTTCTTGGAATTGATGCATAGGGCACAGAAGAACTCTTCCAGCTTCTTTGCTGTACCTTCTATTCCTACAGCTCTTGCACATTAAGCATTATTCATTATTGCTGGATTATTTCACAAATTTTTTTTTGTGTCTTGTAGTCTGCATGTTTGCTGGAGTTTTTTTGGGCCAACTTAAGACAAAGAGATTAAAAATTCAGAAGATATTATGTTTCACTCATAAAATTCTGTGCCTGTAAATGCCTTAAAATTATCTCTCTAATATATGTGTTAAAAATTATATTTTTCACCTCTGTGATGTAACTAAGATTTTTTTTTTCCTGTTTAGAAAAGAGAGCTGGTCAAACAGTTTATGGTAGTATGCCTTGTCTCAGTGATAGGCAGATTGAGGTAAAATCTGCCTACTCTGCCACTCCCTACCTGTTCTAGTATATCATTACCAAACAAAAAGAGACACCTTAACTGACAGAACTTTACAGCAAGTGTGATTTACAGAACAAGTTTTTTGTATTTAACTTAATATTAAATTTAAATGCATGAGGAAGGGAGTTTTTCTATTCATTTGCTATTCAGTCAATAAAGAAAAATATTTTTAAAAAGCAAAAAAAAAGCATTAAGGGAAAGATAAAAATGAAGAAAGCTTCCTCAGCACCATCAGAACCTTCCAAGTTCAAGCTGGATTTGAAGAGCACACTGATATGAATAAGAAAATAGCAGAAGATGTATTTGCTAAATAAGGTTCCAATCAGCATAAAATTAAGCATAAACTTTTATAATCAGTTTATAATCTTTTACCTTTCCAAATGCAAAGGATTTAAACTGATATTTGTTCATCATGCATTTCCAGGCATGCATTTGCTACGGCTCTAGTCTTTCTTTTTACATTCTAACTACAAGAACTTGTCATTTTTGGTTTATGACAGAGTGCCTGTTTGAAGTACTTGAAAGCTGTGTATTTATCAGTGATGTTGTTGGTATTATTATTATTATTACTAACTTTGACACAGAAAAAAATCAGCATAGTTAGACAAATGGGTAATGCAATCTGTGTCCTTTCATGCCTCTGCATGTCCTAGAGTTGTGACTTCCTGAAGTAAACATAGTTTAGGGAGCCGTAGTTAGGGTACACTCCTAGGAACTACAGTGAGCCCTTAGCTTTACAGAGAAGCTTCTCTGGATATATTGCACTGCTGAGTCAGGGAGCCAGAGTCAAGCTTGGGATTCACTTTGTGTGTGGTCACATGCGCCATTTCGGTGGCTGTGGAGGTCAGCTGATCCTTAACTAGGGTTTTCTGTGTTAGGGACTGATGAAGAATAGGAGATAACTACTTCATGACTGCTATGCCTTTAGGAGTTTATGACTGCATAGCTGGAGATGTATTTGTTCTCCTAGTTGCAGCTGTAGTGTGGAAATGTATGCTGCCTCACAACAACTGTCCCTCATACAGGTTGCTGCCTCCTCAGAAGAGCAACTCCAGCAGGAAATTTGAGTTTCCCATAAAGAATTTCAAGAGACCCAGGCTTACAAAGCCAGCGGTTCAATTCCTCTAACTAGATGGAATAGCATAATACAAAGAATTGCAGGAGAATTAGCTGTTCAAGGTGGAGAAGTGAATACCAACCAAGGAAAGGAGTGGGAAGCTTCTCAGAGCCAAGATCCCTTCCAGCAGCACGGCAGTTGTCAACAGGCAGCTGTCTTTTAGTCAGTCACTTCAGAAACTGAATGGCAAACCCTACACTTTGGTCGCGTTGACACAAGGCATCAGTAGGGCAATTCCTGTTAGTGAAAAAGGGTCATGCAGATGACTGGCTGGAGCTACAGCTTCCATGATACATTAGATCTCAAATAAGAAAACAAATCCATAATGTCGTGATTATTAGGTGAGATGAGGAATCAAGCGTGTGCCCTCTGATGATAATGATGCCTTTTTTCTGTGATAAAAAATTGAGACAGACACAGCAGTAGCAGAGAAAAGGGTATTTACCTTTTTTCTAGGTTTTACTAGGATCCTTGGAGCAAAGCCCGTTACAGATGGAAATACGGCGGCAAGCACCCGGGCCCCCCATGCATCCAAGTGCTGAGAACTCGGAGCACGGGTCCACACAGGTGCAGGAACAGGCTAAGCCCCCAGGCTAAACCAAGCCAAACACCCCCAGTATACAGGTTTTTATGGACTTCACAAATTAGCATATCAATTTAAAATCCCCAATAAGAAATGTGATAGATTGAGTAACAGTCCCCCTACCCCCCTCAGCCCCCCTCAATGAAATTCCAGTCTAGTTTACAAAAACATATTCCAGAGAAAGAGGCCCATCAAGGTTGGAGCCTACAGCTCTGAGATAGTGTAGAGCTGTTCACGTCTCACTGGGTATGTTTCGTCTTCTTGCCTGGTAGGACCCCAAACTGAGCTACAAATCAGACTACAAGAACTATAGGTATGTGGGACTAGGGTACAAGGGATATGTGTGAAGGGTACAAGAAATATGTGTAAAGGGTATAAGGAAGGCAAAGGGGTTTAAAATGTATTAAGGGTATAAAAAAGGGTCTAAAAGGTATAAAGGAAAAAGACCTAAAAAACCCATCAGGCATCAATAATGGCATCTTCTTTGTAGAAAAGTCCAACTAACTAACCAGAATTGTATACCTCATAACTTATTAGATCTATAAGACTATAATTTTACAGAAAATGGATCACATACACACACCCTAGAAAGAAAACAGATTTTGTCATTTCACTTCTCAAGCACAAACACCTCATTCTAGACTGAAAATTTCTAACCTTGCCAACAGCTTAATTTCAGTGACACTTTGCGATATGAAGTTCCTGCTTGTTCTCAGCTTTTTAATAGTGTTTATCTGGTGATCTTCAGAGAGACTATTCATAAATATAAGTAGATAGTCATTAGAAATTATAAACTCTCTTCTAAAAGGTGTCTAAGAAATTTTGGGCTAGATGTAACAAATTTTGCATAAAGACTTCCTAAGTCTCTAGTGTCTATTGTCATTATATTTATTCATACAGCATAATTCATATTTTCATGCACTGATATTTTATATATGTTGTAGAAGAGATACAGCAGGGAACACAGTGCGAAATAATATATTACTGTCAGTATGTATTATCTAGAGAGATGCAGCTCTGTTTGATAGCCTTACAGTGATTCCTCTTTCAAAAAGGAGATAGTGCAATCACCTACAGTACCTCAAAAGATCACCACCCCTTCATACTTACCATTTTAATTTATTACAGCAATGCCATTGAGCATTTGGCTGATCTTGCACAGTTAAATAGCAAGAGTTAGAGTTTGATTGTAGTGTTGTCTTTTCTTCATTTAGTTTTCAGAATCAGTAAATAAGTATTGTCTTGAAGAGGAATACAAGCATCTCCTGCCTAAAGGTGGGATTATTTTTCTTCCCCTGAGAGCCTTGTTTGTGGCAAATTCCCTTCCCTCATTTCTGAGTTTTGGACATCAAAATTATACTCTGACTTAGTCACAGGCACTGCAGCCAGGTGCAGGTACAGAGGGAGCACCAGAGCTTTCACAGGTGTAGATCAAACCAGCTCTACTGGTGCCAACTAAAACGCATTCATTAGCACCCAGTGATGTCTTCCACAGGCTCCTTCAAGCCAGAAGATTATTTACCCCATCCTGTGGGTGCACAGTAGTGAAACAAAAGGCCACATCTCTGTATGAGGTTACAGGGCACAACCTCACTTTTCCCATCTGATGCATTAAGGGTTTTGGATTGTGAGACTTTCAGATTCAGTCCACAGCTGGGTTCCTGTTAAATACTTTGAAAAATTCTAAAATTATAAAAATCTAATAAAATGGTGAAATCATGTTCCACTGAGCTGTCATCAGCAGATGCAGGCTCCATTGCAGCTCATATTACTTCATCAGGATATATACAATTGCATTGGATAAAGAACAAATTGGAAGTTGATATATTTCCTCAAATTTTGCCTCCTATTGCTGTCTAATGGCCAATACTGGAATTTGTTGGTGGAACTTGGGATTATGTTGTTACTTTTCAATGGTTATACCTAGAGACCTCAGCAGATTAATGGACCCATGAGCTGCCACCATTCTGCAGAACATTTTTCTCAAATTACATTCAACATAACTGCGAACTAAACCATCAACATATGTACACAGAGCACATTGTAACATGGAGTTATATGAGATCAGTAAATTGTTTAATTTCAAAAAAATTGCTTCTACTATTGATTCTTGCATTAAAGTTTAAGAGGGAAGACCAGAACACAATGTTTTTATATGCATCAACTCCAGCTGAAATGATGATGCAGAAATAATCATCAGAAAACTGTGCAACTTGTAACTTACATATATAATTACTTGTGTAATTAAATTTTACTAAGACATTATTAAGACATTTTTTATTCTTTCAGTGTTTTATTAGTGCACAACTTTTTTCATTGGCCAATATTTTTTACATCTGTGGCATTCCATGAAAAGAATTTTTTTTTTTTTCACTGTAATTTTACAAGTTTTATTATTAAATTCCACAAAATGCAACAAAAATATTCATGTAAAGAAGAATCAGAAAAATAACAATCCCTAACCCCTCAAGTACATGATGTTGATAGTGATGAAGATTCATTTGAACTGGCCAGGTCAGGTACTGTTTTTATTCCTTTCTAATGATTTATTTGCCATCAACTTACTACCTGACAACCACACTCATTATTAGAAAAGTCTGTTCTGACTTAGTGTGCTTAGACTAAATCCTCATGACAGAAGAAGAAAATGTTTTATTTAATTGGATAATCAGTGTTTTAATTTAAATAAAGCTCAGCTTTATTTGCCAAAAAAGAATCATTAGAAAAAAGTAGAAATTCTTTCTACTTAATTCCTTTTGAATAAGATTGTATTGTAATCTAATTTGAACAGAAAGATACTTCAAAATACAGAGCCACATTGTCTATTATTATTTTTACAAAAAGTAGTCAGAAGAATGCCAATTTTTGGAATCAGATATTTTGCTACACATAAAAGAAAAAGACATAGAAATACAACACAAATAAAATTAGTCATGATGATAAGATATGCACAGCTTAATAATTCAAATAATATTTTCTAAATGTATATATATATATTATATATTATATATATTTTACACATACACATTATTTAGTTGGCATTTTTAATTATTGTTAGAAATTCTCATAGCACAAAGAAAGCCTGCTCACAGATGGGTATCTCTTATAAAAGCCCTGTACAAAGCTAGTACAAAGACACCGCTTTCTATTACAAATAATTTTCAGCTTTGAAAGGAAAGAAAACCACCTTTTCCAAATGACCTTTAAAAAACCCATTCTTTTCTACTTTTGTTCATTTTTCTTTTACCTCATGATTTTGCAGTTGGACTCAACTATCTTAAAGGTCTTTTTTAACCTAAAGGGTTCTCTGATTCTGTGATTTTAGTTGCTCCTTGTTTCCATATACGTTTTGTCGTTCATCTGACCCATTTATAGTAGTGTCCTAACTCCTCTCAAGACAAGTTTAAGTCTGCAGTCTTGTTTGACTAATGCATTTTAAATTATAATGGAGAAGACCCTAGGAAATCCAAATTTTTAGGATCAGGAAACATTTGCACTGACTATGTTGTAAGCAGATTTTACCTCATCCCTAAATATCTTCTGCAGGGGGGTGTGTGTGTGATGGAGAGGGAAAGAAAGAAAAACTATTTTATTAGATTTGATTAGCAACAATTACACTGTTGTTTTTATTTCTCAATGTTCTGAATTAAAGTCTCTGACACCCCCACACCCCTTTATATCTTGGGAAAATTTTCAGGGTTTATGTATTTTTAGAGGGAAGGAATAAATACATTTGTGTAAAAGCAATACATTAGGTTCTAATTATCAGTTTTTAAAAGAAACTCTGCAATCTGTGTGGACCATAGGGTTCTTGCCAGTAGAAAATACATGTAGAATAATTATATTTTAAAAGGGCAATCTTCCAAATAGAAAGTCTCCAGGCTCATTTACACCGTCCTCTCCTGTGGTGGGTATTCCTGCTCCAACACACAGATTTTCGTGGTAGAGATGTGCCCAAATAAGTCTGTTTGCGTCTTTGCTTATTGTACATAAATGGCCTTTTCTCCTTTCCTCAGCTCAGGACATCATTCCGTGTTTGCAGTCTTAGGTAATACTGGAGTTGAATGGATGTTCTAATTTCTCAAATGCTTTTCATTGCACATCTTACCCAAGAAAAGGCAGGGGGAGGAGCTGGTGGCTACAGAACAAATGGTGATACCTGGGAGTAGATGCAGGAAGAGGGAAGAATGGCATAAAGTCCTAAAATATATTTCACGAAGAAAAATGACATAAAGATACAGATGTGGGTTGGATAACTAATACTGTTGTGCAGTCAAGGAATGCTTAATAGCCTGCAACATTTACCTTTTTTTTCAGTCCAGATATGCACTGCAATATAACATTCAAATTGATTTACTAGTAACAAATAAATTGGACAGTGATTTTTATTTTTCAGCCTGTGAAATTGGCAGTGGAATAAGACCTAGAATCTCAGAGTGTATCACAGGGTGAATATATCAATTTAAGGGTGTTTTTACTTCTTTCTCTACCTTTTTTTTTTTTTTTTTCCCCCATTTTATGTGTATGGGAAATGCAGAAAGGGAAGTTGTCAACACATACAATAACTTTTCAATATTTGTATCGCTGTGAAATTAAGATCACAGCAATCCTAGTGGATGTCATAGCCCTTGTTCTTGCAGAACTTGTGCGGGTATGGTGACTGCTTCACTTTAAAAGTAGACTATCTTGCAATTTGTTGTTTCTTTTGTTTCCAATTTCTTTACCTGTGTATGTTAATTTACATATTTGACTTTTGAAATGATTGTATTAATAGAAGTCACTGAAGTATTTAAGAAAAGAGAAGGTGAACAGTTGAGGATCAGATGAAAAGGATACTGAGGAGAAAATAAGCACCATAGGGTACTGAAGAATAAATGCATCTGATCCGTACTCCTTCAATGTTCAATTTACCTAGGAGTATAAAGCCATTCTTGAAGTACATTACCTAATGCATTTCCTGGTCTTTCATATGATTTCAAATTATTCATGCAGGTGTATGAATTCTTGAAGTGACACAAAGCTGATAGCATTGAGTTATATGAAATAGTAAGGTTTTAATTTATTGCTAAAATACAAACAATCATACTGCTTGTTAGGAAGGGGACATATCTGTCAGAAGAACAGAACAAATAATTTCTGCCAGATGTGCTAGTAGTGAGTTGTTACCAACTTTCCATCCTCTCTGATGCAAACTAGCTTTCAGCTTGTTACAGGCTGAAGCAGATTGCTAGATCACAGGGACTTGTAGACTGACTCAGTCTGGCATCTGGTACTGGATATGATTCAAAAACGCTGCCATAATTTTCACAAAGTTTTATGCAATGTATTTGACAATAGTCTCCATCTTATTATTCATACTTTATTTTTTTTTTAATCAGTCATTTCCTTTGCCATATGTGTTTTCTTGTTTGTACACATTAGCAAGAATTATGGAATGATATGTCTTTTTCTGCCATCATGGAAAAATATTCATGATTTTCTGCACTAACAGAGTTTGCTGCAAGAAATTATTAGTTTTACACTTGGGGCAGATTTGCCCAAAGATCTGACACTAAACTGTATTACTTACATAGTGAGAATAAAAACATAGATTCAGGAAAGGTAGAAATGAATCCCTCGCATTTCCAAGCCTTTGATGCAATTTTTAATATTCAGGATTTATGGTGAACACATAAAATTAAGACAAGCTTTGTGAATACAATCATTTGCACAACCTTGTTGAAGTAAATTCGGGTGATTCTGGAATGTAAACACATTGTGGGGAGGGAAGTAGGTAAGATCTGAGTACTTGTTCTCTTGCCCCGTAATTTTGCTGAAATAACAGAAGACCAAGAGTTAGAAAATAAGTGCAAGTAAGAAGGAGAAATGGAATATAAACCCAAAGATGAAGCGGACACAGTGTCAGAAAAACTAGTCTCTCACAAACCTTCTGTATGTTTCTCAGCACAAAAAAATAAATGTCTTTTCTTCCAGTGCAATACAGCTTGTAGCACATAAATCAAGACACAGTAGAAAGCACTTATTCTTTAGCCCAAACTGCTTTCTGGAAAATTTCAGGGACTGAAAGTCAGGATTATTTCCTGGTGTTGTGTACATACAGCTGATGCTAGCTTCTTGCTTTTCATCCTTGCATTTAAATCTAAGTTTTAGATTCCTTTCAAGGTTGGAGAATTTAGTTAATATTAAATTAAATCAATCAGCTATTCCCCCACAGTAATTAGACACTGTGTAATGTTGATTTGCCCCACAAATTGCGTAGCTCAGTGTGGGTTACAAATAAGCATGCATTTGCACATTGTCCAGCAATGGCATCTAGGAAGCCTGTATCAAAATCAGCAGATTAGCATTATTTGGTGAATAAACACAAAGTGACACATCCCAGTTAATGCAGAGCAATGCAGCTCTGCTTAAATAGGTGGAATGGTTCCTAGATTATACTGGCTGAGTGATGCTTGTGAAGCCCAGTGAACACATCTGTACCTGTAAAATTGCTGATCCTGCCACTTATAAAACTTTTTTCTCTCCAATACATTTGGGAAAAAAAAAGCTGTGTTTAGTCTTGTCTTTGTATTTCAGTCTTCCTTTGTCCTGGGAGCCCTCGCTTTTCCTGCTTTTTCTCCAGCTAGGAAAAGCAACTATAATTGTTTCTCTCTAGTATAATCCAAGGGCTCAGATAAGACATGCAACGCAGCCTGATTTGTTACTAGTTGAACATAAAACCTACAGCTGGCAATCAGAAACACACTCAACCATCTCAGCTTTAGTGCCAAATCCGATGACAAGAGATGGGAGTAGAGACAGCAATCTTGTCATGCTTCCCTGTTTACAAACTCCTCCTTTGTAACCACATGCTTTTGCTGCATGATATTCTTATTTCCAAGAGTATGGATCAAGGAAGTTTTCACAAGGAAGCCCAAATAA
Organism: Dasyornis broadbenti; assembly: GCA_013397935.1. NCBI lineage: Eukaryota > Metazoa > Chordata > Aves > Passeriformes > Dasyornithidae > Dasyornis > Dasyornis broadbenti. Next base: position 1,291,382 of record VZRN01006621.1, on the reverse strand, counting down.
ATTTGACTTAATACACTACTAAAACAATTGTCTGGTTCCCTCTAAAAAGTCCTAGCATTTTTTTTCTTCAAGCTTTTTCATCATAATTTTGTTTTTTTTTTTCCTCTCAATGTGTGTCTGTAAGCCTCTATATGATAATGGAAGGAAAATACCAAGTTTTTACTGAGCAGAGTATAATGAAACAGCAGGAAGTTTTGAGCCACTTAAATTAAAATTATGAGGAAGAAATAGACATTAAATATCTCAGACTGCATTATCTTTTCATTTTGTAAGCAAGGAAATATTTAACACCTCAGAAGCAAAATGCTTTACTTTGGACAGGAGACATAATTTAAAATCGCATGTGGGGGGCAGCTAGATGAAAGATGAGAATTCAGTATATTCACTGAACAAGAATGATGAGATGAAAAAGTAGACAAAGAAGAGACTATGTTCATGTTCGCTCTGTGCCACAAACCATGACCTCTTCCACAGTCACAAGGACCTATTTTCAATTTCAAGTCAATAGCTATAAATGTTAATAATTGCCTTTACGTCTTTCTCTGTAGCTTAGCTTCTTGCCCCATTACCAAAACCATTTCGTTTCTCAGTAATTCAATTTCTACATAATCTCTTTTCATGTCCCATGTTTCCTCTATTGTGTTTCACCTTGGGCAGTACATCATGTAAATAAAGTCTATATCCATAATCGCTTTACAATTCAGCTTAAGGAAATTCACTCCTGAAAACTCCATTCTGACCGGTGTCCATTATAGTGGATCTTTTTAATCCTCATTAGATGGGAAAAGTGGGCGAATATTTTAAAAACTATTTCAGCATCAGTGATGTAACCTTGACTATCTTTTCAAAGCTTTTAGATGTATTTAACAGATGAGTATGGAGCAGATAAAGGCATCTGAGGAAGAAGTTCGTCATACTGTATCTGGATTTAAAAAATTTCTTCATTTAAAATAATGTTTAAAGCCACATTATTGTAGGATAGACACTGATTAAAGGGAAAAAAACATCCAAGAAGTTGAATTCAAATAGTTTTTTTCAAATTATAACTAGAGATTCATCATAGCAATAGCCTGTAAAATGTGTATATTGGTATTTAAGGCAGAAAAGATTGAGTTCTGTGCTCTTTCAAAATGAGCAAGAAACTCCAAGATTCACAGTCTGCAGTGTGGTTATCTCGGAATAGACAAAAACAAGTGATCAAATATTTGTGTAAAAGACAGTATTTTTAGTTCTGTATGCATTTACTGTAATTATGAGGTGTATATTTTCTTTTTTTAAACCGAGTTTGACTTTGAGTTTTGGATGCCATCAAGCTCTTGCTCTTGAAATAAAAATTAGATATTTCCCTTCTGCTTCTCTGAAAGCCAAATGCCTGTGAAAGCTTTTGACACTCTCTCATGTCATCTCACATTTATTTGATGTGGCTATGGGTGATTTTACATCCTTGGTCTTAAATTTCAGTTTATAACAAATGTGAAGCCCTGCTTCATTGCAGTTTTAGTTGCTGAACTGCTGTCTGTGCTGTACTAGATAGGGGTAAAACTTTTACATAACATACCACCCATATTTTTTCCATGAACTTAGAGGCAGTTAAGGACTTAGGAAATTTGTTTTCCCAATGCCTTTTATTACATTAAAGAAAAAAAAAATAGTTGCAATCTAGCCTAGGAAAAAAAACATTAATGTTTTTGTCCTCCCTTTTGTTTTTGTTTTTCTTTTTCTTCTCAAGCTTCATTCTGACTTGGACAAGGGAGTCGGTACTGTTAAATATACCCTTTCAGGAGATGGTGCTGGCACGGTTTTTACTATTGATGAGACCACAGGAGACATTCATGCCATAAGGAGCCTAGATCGAGAAGAAAAACCTTTCTACACACTCCGGGCTCAGGCTGTGGATGTTGACACCAAGAAACCACTAGAGCCTGAATCGGAGTTCATCATCAAAGTGCAGGACATTAATGATAATGAGCCAAAGTTTCTGGATGGGCCTTATGTTGCCAGTGTCCCAGAAATGTCTCCAGTGGGTGAGTAAGAAACTGTAAATGCTTGATAACTAATTGCATATTACTTAATTATCTCAATGTACATTTCTTGCTGAGGAAAGAAAGAGAAGAATGAAATGAAAAAATAAGATCTAAAACTTATTATTAGAAACGTTTCTAATATTGCGTGCTTAGAAATACAGAGATTACAGATTTGTTTTAGCTTTGGTTTCTTGTTCAGAAACTTATTCTCCTGCAATATGAGCATCCATGATGTTTAGTCTCTGAGGGCAGGATGAGGAAGGAAACCCTAAGGTTCAAGGCAGGTATACTAAGGTCCAGGGGTTCTCTGTACCCCCAAACCTGCTATGCCACATGATGTGGTGTAATAACCTCTCTTCCTAGTTTATATTTAACTGTTTTCTGTACAGAAGTAGATTGTCTGCTGTAAAGCATCTTAACATTTAACTGGTCTTGTCTTTGTGGCTGTTAAACTCCTACAGCACTTGCACGATCTTCTAATTATGCATTAGGGGACAATTCTTCTTTTAAGTCCTAGTACACTGTGTGGGCTCAAAGCAACTATTGCCCTTGCTTTGGTCACAATGCAGGAATGCCAGTCTGAAGACTGGCTCAAGATGTCAAAAACCTAATGTCCGAGAAAATGTCTAGTGATTCAGACTCTTAAGCTAAAAAAAAAAAAAAAGGTTGCCTGGGAACACGGTAAGTTTTCAAAAACCTAGTGTACAGAGGAGAGAATAATTTTCTCTTCAAAGAAAGGTGACCTGTAGTAAGGATACTGGAGCACTGCAACAGGATTTTGCTTGAAGAATTTTCACAGCATGGCAGATATTTACCAGGAATAACATAAAGAGCGTTGATCCTGCTTTGGAGCAGGAGAACAGACTAAATGGGTCCTTTGGGTCTCTTCCTGATGGCTGATTCTGCAGTGGTCCTGAGCAGCATGTTTGCAACATAAGCACACTGCTTGTGTCCTACTGCCAGATGGCATTTTGGGTTTCCCTGCAGACACCAGAAATTAATTTGTTCTGGGCTGGGAGTCTTTTAACTTCCCAGTGCTAACTCCAGCTTATTGCCCTTTTCTCTCCTAAACTGGCTTTTCCCAGTATTTCACAAGCCAGTACCAGTCATTTAATACTCCCGGTAGCTGTTAACAGTTTTAGAAGTTTTCAGAGTTTGAAATGGCAGAGGGAAACTGTTCCCCTTCAGCTATGCACCTCAGATGTTGATGTTTTTAAATTCAATCTGGAAGGCAACTAGCTATCTACATGAGTTGCTACATAGAATTAATGAGGTAGTATTTTAAATTTTGTGATACAGTGTGATAGAATGTGATAAAATGTGATGTGAGTAGACATGCGGAGATGATCACGTTAATCTTACAGAAGTGTAGAGAAGCATTCGCTATATCACACACAGAGGTTTGTCTGTAGATTCACTATATAGGTGCACTATTTTTTCCCCTAATGCAATGCAAAATAATATTACTTACGATTGTATTATTTATAAATAAAAACCATTTGTTATGTTTTGATGCCTGTGGCAAATTCAGAATAAAATTTCTCACCAGTGAACGTATGGTTGGTTGCGAAATTGTTTTTAAAACCTGATCAGAAAGAAGACATGAAAACGAGTGATGCTCTTTGTACAGCAGAACACAGTGCCTGCATTCATTCTCTCACTCTGTTGTTCTCCCCCATCTTCCTTGGTTGTTTTCTTAAATATATGTGTGCAGTAGAAGATTAAATGTTAACAGAGCCTTTACTTCATATGAAACACTCTTCAAGGTGTGCCATACATTGTGGCTAACACATGGGTAAGGAGTTACATGACTAAATGAGATACATCTGAGCATGCTGTGTCATGCGTACAGCACTTTAAAGGAAATGCTTTTCAATTTATTCTCCTTTAGAAAAACAGCAGTAGATGCCATGGCAAAAATGGATCTTTTTGATCTTCTCTTTATTCAGTCATATTCACTATATCTAGAAGATTTATTTATAACAGTGGCTATTTTCTTCTAAAATAAAAGATGGGTGAAAATTGATCTAAAAAGGCAAGGCAAGGCAAGAGTTCCCTAAGTAGAGGCCTAAACTTCAATTAGTGATTACTAAAGCACATAACAATTTTTGCTGTTAGGTTGTCTTGCAGCAAAAATATCCAGAAATGCCTAGTCCTCTGTAATGTGCCAGGAGATTGTGTCTTCTCTGATGTAGGTCTTGCCACTCTCTTGTTCTCTCTTATCTATGCTTTTCCTTCCTTATGCAAGCACAGATTTCTCAGAGGATCTAAAACTACTCCTTTCTATCATCAGCACCATTTAGCTGCACCTATAGAGATGCTTAGACCTACCAGTGCCTGAGGCTGACATTGAAAATCACTTTGATTTTTCAGCTGGTGCAGCATATGGTTGTCTTGGCTTAGGAAAAAGCCAGATAAACTCTTCTCTCATCTTTTTTTTTTTTTTTTTTTTTTTTTTTTTTTTTTTTTTTTTTTTTCCNTTTTTTTTTTTTACATTTTCATTTTCTCGTTGCCACTTTTTAATTACCAAATGTTCTAAATCTCACTTACTATAGTTTTACAATAGTATTGATTATAAACTGCACACATGCACATATGTCTGTTGTGGGAAATGCACTGAAAAGTGATTTTTTGACCCTTACTAGTCTCTTATGTGAGCCTGACAAGCTTTTGTGACTGGTGACTTGCAGTCTTTTACTGTTACATGACATTGGCATACAAAGGTTTACTCTGTTTGATACTTTACCCCAAGGTTATTAGTAATATTATTAGTAATATATTGGTACGTTTTAGAAATTGCCATGGCTACATGGTTCTAAGTTTTTTAATGTCTCTGGACTTAATACTAATTGCTGTTGCTATATCTGGGATGGCTGAAAGAATGCCATAGCATTCATCTCTGGAATCAGAATTGCAGTTACAGTGTTATAATAAAATTGTACATCAACTGGACCTTGGTGATTTTTTTACTGGAAAAAGTACAAAAAAAATGAAAATTCATAACATCCTCAAGATCTGGCTTTCTGCACAGAGGTATTACTTAGACATACCTGTCATAGCCAAGTTTTTCCTGGTAGATTTTCTTAGAACTTGTGCTACTTTCCATGCATGTTGTAGGTGGAAATTTACTTTTTCCCTTCAAATTTACCTTAGAGGCAGATTGAAAGTTCTTCTACAGTTTCTGTACTCTAGGTTTGGTTTGTTTTTTCTTTTACTCAATACCGCTCCTTTAAAAAGATAGTGGTACTGCATATCTTTTAGCTTTTTCTGAAGAGATAGTTTCAGGATTACTGTTTTAACTTAGCAGTGCATTGCTTACCGGGAGCCAAATTCCTTCATATGCTCTTCAGAAGAAATATTAGAAGGATGTTTACCCACTACAAGCTAGGATACAAACCTATTTCATGCCAAAGCTTGAATGGCCAGCCAGCCTTGCTCCTTCTATGCATGCCCTGTAATCTGCTCTTATATGATGGAAAGTCAATCACAGACACAAACAAGAAAGATCTTTTCTTGAAAAGCCCCTTGGGTTACCAACTGCTGCAACATGCAGGCTGCTGTAGCCATCTGTGGCTTCCAGTGTTTCTGACAGTTTCAAAGTGGGCACGTTGTTGTGGAATGATATCAGTGCCTCCAAAGTTGACATTTTATTGCTCACCAAATAAATGGGGTCCAGAATACTTGATGGTGAAGAATGTATTTTGTAAAGGACTGATTTGAAATTCCCTGCAGAAAAAACTCAGCAGATGGAGTCAGATTACAATGCAGAACTAATATTTTAAGAACAGAGATTGCTATGCTGTTCTCTTACGCCTAGTAAGAGACTTATAAAAGCTTAAGAGCTGTACTCCTAATGTTGAGGGTTTTTTTTTTTTTTCTGATACTGAATTGGTTTTATCCATATCTTTATTTTAAAATATTTTCTTGATTTAATATAAGTTCCAAAATGTAGAATGAACCAGAAATGGGAATTTATCTATAAGAACTGAAAAGGATGCCTTAATATCCCCATTTGTAAGTTTGTATTAGCAAAATATGTTCTCCTTAAGTATAGTTTAATCAACTGTGTTGTTGCTTCTGGCAGCTGTGCCAGCTTCTGTTGCAATATAGTTGACGTAAGCATGCAAATATAGCTGAGTTTAAACCAAGGTTATCCCCTTATTAAAGCTATCAGTCCAGATGACTGAGAATGGGGGCAAAGCAGCATTAAGCACACATTCAAGGAAAGATCTTATTATATATTTTTATATATTTTTACATAAAAATGTGCACAGAAATGCATTTGCTTTCGTATGCATTTCTTTCACTGAATATGCTGATTTAACAGCAAATTTATAACTTCTATTGTCACAGCCTCCTAATTGTTTTCTAAGGTCTTTGCATTATTCCTGCATGGTTATATGTAGACCAGTCAAGTCTGTACTAAACCCATCAATTACATAATATATAATAATAATATAATATATAGATACCATATGTTCTTTCCTACGCAATTTCATTTCATATTTTTCCACTACATTAACTCTTTATTGATTAGAGGGCACTCTACAAACTCCAGATCACCGTGGCAGACTAAAATGGTTAATGATAATAGAAAGTTGATATCAGGTTAGTTTTACTGTGTTCCTCAGTGGTGGAAAGCAGCTACCTGAAGAGTGTTATGGATTTGCTTCCCATGGTACTGTCAGTGTGAAAATAGTCTCTATAAATTTTCTGGCAGTTTTCCTTCTGAAGTGAATACTTAATTGGCTATTATTTAAACATTGGCTTATATTTGAACATTGACAATGGAGCATATATATACATCCACAAATGGGATGTATGTTTAATATATCCCTCTATGCAGTTTCATGTGCAAGAGTTACAATATGTAGAAAAGTAACCTGATGAAGCAGTAGGTAATAACCTGCACTCTGGTTTGGCTCAGCTTAGTACTGTGTGCCTGACTTTAGTCTGAAGCTTACAGTGAGCAGAGGATGGGGAAGGAAGGACTATAAGGCATTGGAGCAAATGCTGAATGATCCTTCCTCTGATATAGATTCCTAGCTGTTGGCAAAATATTTTTAAGGGTTTCCAAAAGCTTACCCGGGCTTTTGTGGAAGATATTACTTTGGGAACCCATTGAAGCCAGAGATAATTTTTTGAATGGCATTATGCATGCTCATGGACAGATAACTGACAGCATAATCTGTCTGCAGCCACTGTGTGCAGCCCCTCCAGATCCAGCCTGGTCTCTGTGATTTTTTCTGGTGTTATCAAGTCCTTAGAGACAATGATGGGAGTTGGATTCAAATTTGGAGTCATATTCAAGATACAAACATCTTGAATATGCTTTCTTTTTATCCAATTTTTCTTGTTGAATTATTCCCATTAATCATTTCTCTTTTTTGTCTGCTGTTGACCATTGAGATGAAAACCTTTCAGGATTTTCCACAGTGATCCCAAGATCAAGAATTAATACGTAACAGAGCTACAACCCACCTCTGTGGAGGTACTGATAAATTACTTTTTCCCATTCCTCTTTGTGTTTCTCCATGTTCCGTATTCTCAGTTTCATGCTATGTTAAGATTCCCCTGTAGCACTTTGCAGTGAAGCTTTCATTTTGTCAAGCTGTCACCTGTTCATATATTCTCTTTTACTGGCAACCTATGAGATCAGATCCAAGAGAGATGCCAGTGGCAACCCCTCTCTCATATAAAGACTGGCAATTTATTCCTACTGTTTTAGATCTCTTTTTATTTCAATTACTTTAGGAAAAGCTGCTGCGTCTTGAACTTTTTTTTCTTTTGTTTAAGAGTCTTTGCCTAGGAACCTTGCTGAAAGCTTTTTTTTTAAATTTAGATACTCTTAATCCATGCCAGTAATCTGGAGCTGTGTACTCACTGATACACCCAATAGTTTTAACAGGTTTTGAGAAGAGCAACTTGCCTTCGCAAAACTGTACTGAATTCGACCCTACCGGGTCATATCCACATGTCCTCTGACTTGGTCCTCTACTGTAGTGCACAAATTTCGTTCGTCACGTGGGTCAGACGTGGTGCCCTGGGTCATTCAGGCCATGTTTCAGAAAAATTCGTGTCCCATCACTTTTTCCATACTCTGCCCTGGGGTTATGTCAGGTGGCAGTTTACTCATCACAATTGATGTTTCAGTGGTTTCCCACTAAAAACTGGGGTTTTTTTAATTACCGCTCTCATCTTTCTGATTCTCTTTTTCTTTTTATTTTGAATATATCTACTGCATTGATCATCAGACTAACTTTTATAGTCACTGTATGGATAGGTGAATTTTAAGGAAGGAGCAGAAGGAAAGGCAGGTTACGGCTGCTTAGCCTTTTCTCAAAGAGTGTTTTTCCCCTTATACAGGACATTGCACAAAACATAAAACAAAAAGAAAATGAAAAAAAAAAAAAACCACTGAGGTGCTGAGAGAATATTACAAGTAGGCAGTTAAAGCTTTTGAAACAAAAGTGTTTCTTTCTTTATGATAGATCACTGGGCAACCTAGGCAGCTTCAATTATTGGGGGGAGGGGGGAGGATGCAGAAAAAGACATTTTAGATCAAAAAGGAAGGAGGAAACAGTGCAGAAAATCAAGACTTGCTTAGTTAAAAGATAATGGTTATTGACATACTTTGAGTTTCCTTTCATACACTCTGGCTGTTGGATATTGTCAGCAAGACTAAGAAATTTGGCAAATGCTGTCAGGTGGGAGAATCTCTGTAAAATGAAAGCTGCGATAGACAGGACTATACAAACATTTGAACAGCAAAATTCTCAGCAAAGCTGAGAAGCTTTGGCTGTTATAAAGAGAAGCTGGATAGCTGTTTTCTGCTAGCTGTTTTTACAGTCCCAAAATGTCAGTATTACTGCTGAATCCATTTAAAGCATTTGATTCTTACTTCACATATATCCAAGGCTACAGTGGGTATTTTCTACCTTGAGTTCCGCAAGGCTTTCAACACTGTCTCTCATGATATCCTCATAGGCAAATTCAGGAGATGGGAATTAGATGAGTGCACAGCGAAGTGGATTGAGAACTGTCTGAATGGCAGATCCCAGAGGTCGTAATCAGTGGCACAGATCCTAGCTGGAGGCCTGTCATTAGTGGTATCTGCCAAGATTCAATACGGGGTCGAATATTCTTTATCTTCTTCATCAATGACTTGGATGGAGGGGCAGAGGCCTCCTCAGCAAGTTCATTGATGGCACAAAGCTGGGAGGAGTGGCCGATACCCCAGAGGGCTGTGCAGCCCTTCAGAAGGACCTCCACAGTTTGGAGAGATGGACAGAGAAGAACTACCTGAGATTCAACAAAGGCAAATGCAGGGTGCTGAAGCTGGGGAAGAATAACCCCGTGCACTAGGACAGGCTGAGGGCTGATCTGCTGGAAAGCAGCTCTGTGGAGAAGCACCTGAGAGTCCTGATGGACAACAAACTGTCCATGAGTCAGCAGTGTGTCCTTGTGGCCAAGAAGGTCAATGATGTCCTGGGGTGCATTAGGAGCAGCATTGCCCACAGATTGAGGGACGTGATTCATTCCCAGTACAACAGAGACATGGAGAGGGCCCAGTGAACGGTAACATAGATGATTATGGGACAGGAATATCTGTTTTATGAGGGAAGGCTGAGGGACCTGGCTCTGTTCAGCCTTCAGAAGAGACGACAGAGAAGGGACCTAATCAGTCCTGGTGAGCAGTGTGTCAAAAGGCTCTTCTTGGTGGGGCCAAGTAGTAGGGCAAGAGGCAACAGGGAGAAATGGATACACAGAAAGTTCCTCCTGAACATGAGGTCACCAAGCACTGGAACAGGTTGCCAAGAGAGGTTGTGGAGTCTCCCTCACTGGAGATATTCAAGAGCCATCTGGACACAATCTTGTGCAATATGCTCTAGGATGACCCTGCTGGAGCAGGGAGGTCGGACCAAATGGCCCACTGTGACCCCTTCCAGTCTCACCCATTCTGTGATTCTGTGTGTGATTGTGTTTAGCTGTATGTGGGCAAAGCTTAGAACTCACATCACAGCAGTTAAAACCACTATGTATCCACACACTGACTTTACTGCAGCTCAGTAGCGTAAATCAAATAATACTACATTTTATCATATGTGCCTTTTGATGCAATCTAACCTCTTTTATATTGCCAAGCAATGTTTTCATTATTAAAATTAATCTGTTGGGTTTGCTCTAAATGTATGTGTTGTCAATTTCAATGGTGTTGAATATTAGTTCTTTTTGTATATAAGGAGAAGCTTTGTAATTATTGGTACAGTCTTGTTATTCACATAAACATCTTTATGAAGATTATATTGAAGATATATTGCATTGGAGTTGTTGGGATTATGTGGTTTGTTTACTCTTTTTGTTAAATATACAGTTGATGAGAGAAAGATTGACATATTTAAGAGTACTATTGAAAGATGTAGAAATTGTTTTTATATGGGCACGTAATATCTGTAAACATAATACATGTTGTATTGATAGTTGTTTTAGTAGCCACAGATCAGCTGTAAATGATAAAAATTAACTAGAAGTTTCTTTTTTCTTACAAAATCACTCTGAACATTAAATTACTTTTCAATAAGAGCTGTTCTTTTGGCCACCAAGTGGTTTTAAACATTAAACGTATTTTAAAAGTATTACTGTCCTTAGCCACTGAGAGACTGTAAACATTAAATATGTTTTACAAAAGCTGGTTTTCTAGCTGCTGCTTGCATGGCTATGAATATAATTTTTCTTTAAAGTTGCTTTCCATTCACTGAGCTATTTTTTTCTTATATGCTCAGTTCTATTTATAATTTTTCAGAGAAGAAACAAGTGCAAGGTTTCACTGGCACAAGGCAGCTCTTCATTTATGACAAGTAATAATGTCCTACCCATATTCTCATAAAAAACACTGCAGGTAATAATAACAAGCCAAATTTTAAATGGATTTTAATGGATATTTTGCATGGAAAATGAGTGCATATCTAGTGTTCTAGTCACCCATTTTTGTATTTTACTCTGCAGTAAACCAAAATAATAAAATCAGACATGACTGATATTCTGCACTAAGAAATCTAAGTCTAAGAAATCAGTCACTAATGGATTGTGTGAATCAATCAAGTCATCATCAGCCCTAGAGGAGGGCAAAACAGAATCCAAAATAGTCTCAAGACTACTAAGCAAATGGGAGTCACTAAACCAAATATGATTAAAGGCTTTAATTCTGTGTGCAGAAATAACGCTATGTGGCAAATTAGATGTAATCCTAGGAAGGCCTGGAGTGATACGAAAAGTGTTCATGAGAATCTAGTTTAACAAGAGCTAAGAGAAAAATCACTGATCACAAATATACTGTTAAGGACAAATTATTCTCTGTTTAGAGAATCCCATAAGGCTTAAAGTCTACAGCAAAGACACTGCAGATAAAAATAATACCTTAGGAGAAGAAAATCTACATAAACCAGAGGTCTAAAAATATCTGCAGACTGAGGAACAGCATATACAAGAGTATCTTTAAATGGAATGTCAGCCAATTAGTAGGTGTATCTGTCTGCCAACCTTGGGTTTAATGAGTCCTAGGTACTTAACATTTCTCCTTGTTTGTAGCAAGGAATAGCATAGATGGGCAATCCTGTCCAATATCTGTCCTGTACACTGTAGGTTTTTCCTAACTAAGGAACATTTACAACTCTTGTGGGAACAGGAATCTGACATCCCTCCAGCCTTTGCTCAACAAGGATCCTGATAGAGCTGATTGAAACCTTTCCACAAGAGACATTTTTGCTAAGTTTCTGTACAACTGAAAGGTGCAAACATGTAATTCTCTTAAAACTTTTTATTAAAAACCAGATGGCTGCCTAGCAAGTCATTCCACAGTTTAGCTGGTGACTGGAAAATTAAACAGGTGGTTCCCGCACTTGCAGAGAAGCATTCTCTCTCTTCTCATCCTGACAAGCCAAGCCCTGGCTGGCTTGAAACCCACAGGCCAGGCAGTATTCTCTGAAGCTGGAAGCCTGGGGGGTTTGCCTGTTCCCTGATTTCTCTTCCATACAGTTGATGACAAGACAGGTTGTCGTGCTTTCCAGACAAACTAGTCAGCCTCCAAGCTAAACAGGTGAAAACTAAGTAGGAAGAAGACCAATGGAAATGAAAGTAACTGTTCTCTTCGCTAAAAGCTTGACAGTGTCAGTATTGTTTTCTGGACTGTATTTTTTTTTTTTTTCCCCTGGAATGATGCAGGATGAAGTGAAAATCCAAAACTATCTGAAATATCACAATAAAGTAAAAATTCACTGCTTAGACATCATTACTTGCCAGTTGTGTCTGAGCACATTTTGTGCAGAAGCCAGCAGTAAATGTGAGATCATTGAGGATTAGAGAGGCAAAGTCTGGAAATAGAAGGGGAGTTGACTTCAGACAGGTGTGAAAAGACAGGATGACAGCAGAGGAAAGGAAAAATCTTTACAGACTGTTCAGCTTTCACTTCAAGAGCTACTGGAGAGCAATCAACACCTTTAATACTGCCTTGGACTTGATTTAGGTTGACACTGCTAAAGAGACAGCTATCATTTCTGTTAACAAACCTCAGGACTGTCCTTTTATTTTCATGAAAAACTTAAAGGATGTTAATGCAAGATATCATCATTCCTATGGAGCAGTCTTGAGGCAACAAGGCAACAGCAAGCAGTAGGCAAGAGGACTTCCAGCTGAGGATTGCCTGACACACAATTCTGCACCAGGATTGATGGAGAATGTTGCTGCTGGTACTCTCAGAGGTGTAATCTCAGTTTACCATTCACATCTTGGTACACATTGTTAACAACTGATGGTTTTCAGTGGAAATAATTTGTTGACTGCTAGTGATCCCTCTGAGGCTGGCATGATGCTTTGGGAATAGGTATTCTAAATGGTAAAGGATAATATGAATCCTAACAGACAATCCAATAATAAACTGGACAAGAAGCCTACAGCTGGAGATTATCCCCTGAATCATATCTTTCACATTCCATCTGTGTTTATTGCTGTTAGTACAGCAAACATCAATTTTATCATTTGTTCTGATCTAAAGGAATATCCCAACTGATCTGAAACATAAGATAATTATGTAGCTAAGATTCCCATTTGGTGGAAACATCACCTTAGAAACCTGTCTATCCTCCTGTCTCTGTAAATTTCTAGAACCAGAGCCCAGGAGAAGGCTAAACACACATTTAGGCAGATTATAATGTCACAGTCTATTTGGCACTAAGTTTTATCCAAGCATGATTTACTGTTTCTCTATCACTTAAAAAGGATTGTTGTTCAGGTTCACATACACGTCAAACATTTTTCTAATCCCCATTTTGTTAGGTCTAGTGGTTGTACATTGCTTAAATTTATCATGTTCATTCTACAAAACATTTTTTTTTCCAATTTTTAACATTTTTGACTTTTAGTCTGGAAGATAAAAGGTGTATAGGAACAGATAATTTCACTTTAGTATAGTCCTATCTACTGAATACATCTCTATCATGCCACATCTTTTTGTCTCCTTTCTAAATTAAACAGATTAAATCTTTAAAGTTCTATGTGGAAAACTTTTCATGTCTCAATCACTTTCACTGCTTGCCTCTGAGTACCCCGTTACTTTTGCTGTCCTTTTAGCGATAAGGCAGCAGTAATCAATATTTTCAACAGCCTTGAGAGAATTCAGATGAGAAAGATGCCTGAAGGGCAGGTTCAAGTGCTCAAGGCTGCAATTTATGGTCTTGCAAGAGATGATACAGACACAGATGCTCAGATTATCAACCCTACTTGCCACTTCTCTGGTTCAGTAGCTACAAATTTATCCACTTTTTCTTGCTGCTTTGACTCCGTATCACCTTATGCCTGAGCACAAACGAAACCATTTCAGACAATTTTCAACAGATGCTTGATAGTCCTGGGATTCTTTCGTGATTCTTCCGTGTGATTTTGAATGAATCCTTTGTTCACAGGTTTTAAGTCCTAAACCAATATTAATCACTGAGCATAATTCAGTGAGACATAGCGCCTTGTTGTTCAAGCAGAGGATGATCCTGTGTGCCTTCCAAAGGTCATCCAGTTGCTAATGCAGTGGAGAGGGGAGCAAATATTACCCTGGTTGAGTAGTAAAAATAGCTTTATTATGATTTATTAAAGCACTGGTTTTGATAGTTTTATTTGCAATACTGGTGGGGGAATAAGGAGGGGAACTCAACATTTGTGGAGGGAGAGGCAGTGCGTGAACAAACGTAAACAGCTGCTTTTATTTCACACAACCCAGATTCAGACACTGGTGTACTAGGAATTGCCGCAGCATAAAATGCTGGATAATCAGTTGCTACATCAGATTTTCTTTGTAACAAATAAGCAAAAGCAAATTCTAGCTTTTCCTTCTGAAGAAAATCTTACATAAATGACCTGAAAGGCACCAAGATGTCAGACTGTCTGCCTGAATCAAAAGATCGTAGCAAGCCATCAGCTCCTTAAATTCCAAAATCCATATGAAGCTAGTAATTGAACTGGCAAGTTGTAAAGAAGGAATCCTCTCCTTGGGCCACTGCACAGCAATAAGAGATATTTGAACGGCTGATTTAAAGGAAAGATAAGGGATAAGAACTGTACCAGCACATCCTACTGATTTACGGCAGAGCTGAAGTTGTGGCAGTTCAGTAATACCTATACTGCAATCTGGATGCTTTATATTTTAGCCACCTTTATCGATTTACTTTGGTTAGCACAAGGGGACAGTAGCAGTGATGACAGGACAGGTTTTATGGCAGCACAGCACAAGAGACTTTGGGACACTCACTCAGCAGCTACCTTGCAGGAGTGTCCGGATGGCTCATTTCCAGTGCTGCTGTTGCCCAGACTGCCTGTATTAAAGACTACATGGGGCTGCACCTCTCACACTGCAAATGTGTTCTATGATTTGAGTGTTGACTTACTTATGGACACAGTGTGCACCATGTCAGTACTGCTCTTATTGACAGTAGAGATTTTAGACTCTTTAGTAGGGTCTTGTTCATGAAAGCTTTTCATCAGCACGCTCTCAGGCCAGATTTTTAAAGGTGACTTGGCACTGAGAGTTTTACAAGCATCTTGTGGGTAGTTCTTTTCCTTGATATGACTTATTGTAGGGAGTGTTAAAGGTTTTGAAAACCTTAGTCAGTCTTTAGACTCCCAAATATCTTTTAATAGCTTGAGCTGTACCACTAAGTTCCTCAAGCTATACTGAGAATCCCTTATCTATAGGCACCTAACTTTTGCTGACCTACATTATAAATATGAGTCAACATGTCCTCAAAATTTGGACAGGTACTTGGAGCAATGTCTTTGGAGCCCAATCAGATCAGACACAAATCAAATTCAGCACTACTACAGTAAGTGAGAGCATGCCATGCAGGAGGGTTAGACTTCTACATGCATTTATTTGTCTGATTCCACATGAAGTATCTTAGCACCTGCCTGAAAGTATAAAAAAAATAAGACTCTGTGACTTTTTTCCATGGGTACCTAAAATGTCAGCTAAGTCTGTCCCCAAACTGCTTGCGCAAAGAACCATCTGAACTTTACACTGCTGAGCAGCTAGAAGCCAATTAATGCCTAAGCACTGTCAGAAATCATAAAGTAGATATACCTAATTCTCTTTCGGAAGCCAGTCAGTGACATTTTCAGAGTTCAGAGTTACATCCCATGCAAAATGTGGCTGGAGGAGAGGTTAGATGTTTTTCATTTTGTGGTGAGGTAGATAGAAAACTCACACAAGATGCTGTAGATGCAGCTTTAATACTTCCCTTTCCTTGAATACTGCCCCCCCCCCCTTATGTTTTAACCACCAGAGTCTTTATAGTTTTTCTTCCTTCTCCATTTTTTTGGCCTGATGCATATTTAATGACCCTACATAAAACAGATCAGTTCCCTCCTTTTTTTTTTTCAAGAGAGTAATGCTCTTGAGAGAGCATTCACTTAGGAGGTAGAAAATAAACATTCAACCACCATATAAGAGGAGAGTGACTTAAAATAATCTGTAGCTCATGTATCCTCTGAGCAGTCAGGGGGCAACATCATCTGCTTGTGCATTTTGTCACAATAAGGTTGCTTTAAACTGTTAACGCAGAAAAGGGTTCAAAATTGTTATCCTCAATGAATAATTTCTGAGAAAGAGTGTATCTAGGATACAACTTTTCACGCTGGTATTTCTTACAGGCTACAGCACCTTTTCACTAATAAGCTCACTTGTATGGATCTCTTTGTTAGGCATCTAAATAACACCAAAGAGTAAAAGACTACATCTGGGCTTACTGCATTTTGCAGTGGCTCTCTTCATGATTCATGCCCTCAGTATCTCTGCTCTATAGTTGTTGTGCATAAAAGCACCGTGTAATGTCACTTCTCTGTTTTATAGGTGTAGTCTTGAAGCTGGTGAAAACTGAGAAGGAATATTAATTGCAGAGCTTGGGTCTTAATGCTTATTTGTTACCAGAACTGACAAAACACAGATGGAGTGTGTGTGCAAGGGAACTGGGGGAAATTACCTTAAAAACCAGTATGTCTTTTTAAATATGTTTG
>VZRN01006621.1:1229920-1264780 GCA_013397935.1 Dasyornis broadbenti | reverse complement strand
GGAAGGAAGGAAGGCGCAGAAGGAAGGAGAGGAAGGCGCGGAAGGCGCGGAAGGCGCGGAAGGCAGGAAGGAAGGAAGGAAGGAAATAATCAAAACCTAAACCAACAAGTATTAGATTTTGTAAGCTAGACAAGGGGAAGTGTCTCCATTTTTCATTCTGACCATTATGGAGCTGTTGAGACCATCTGAAAATATACATGCAGCGATTTTAAAAGCAATATTATCAGTAACTGTGTTGTATTTATTTATACATTAAATTTAGGTAAAGACAAACCAATTCAGTGAACAATAAACACTCTCCTAAAACGTTTCTAGAATTAATCCAATTTTGACATTTCAAAGATGTTCTGCAATAAATCTTTATTTTCCACTATTTAATCTTTTTTTTAATATATCTTCAACTTTTTTTTCTAATTGAGAGCTTTGTCAAAATTTCTGAGAAATCATAAGAAGTGTTTTGCAGTTTTTTTCTGGCCAACTGCAGACTCTTAGAAGCCTATTTGAAAGAATCCTCCCTTGTAGGCTTTCAAATTCAATTTTACAGACTCAACAGACCTAGAAGAAAGATAGGAATAACTTTCAGACTCCCAAGCCTTTACCCAATTGAAATTAGAACTCTGAAATTCTTGAAATGCACCCATGACTAGTGAAACTGTTATTATACACAGTTACAATATATAGAGCAAAAAGCTTTTAATATTTTTAATCTTGACATCCACTGAAGCCAGGTCAGTGATGCTAACCACTGAAAATACAGTTTAGTGAAATTAATAAACATAGATAACTGGCAGTGATTTAATATATTCTGAACAGTCAATGCAATTGTGCTTCTGATACCATTTTTTGAAATGTGTGTTAAAGGCCATAATCAGGCAATTGCTGCAAAAATAATTATGTTAATTGAAAATGTTGCTGTGTCTCAAAAGTACCATCCGCACATTTGAGCAAGCAGAAATAATGGCATATTAAGTCCTTATCTGTTTTAGGGGCAAAACATCTGTCTTGGCTTGAACATTTACTGAAGGCTGCTCAAGCCAGGCTGGAGAACATTGCACTGGGTTCAGGTGCAGAGAGCTCACAGCCAGTGTTCTGGCAACTTGGCCGCACAAAATCTGACCTAGAGAAGATGATAAATGCAGGTATAGCAGTACAGGGCAGTGAGCAGCTAAGGCCGCTACATCTCCTGATTACAGGGTACAAGAATACGCACACAGCTCTGCAGGCCGTACCATTCACGCTGTCCCTGCTGTTAACCCTGCTAGGAAGTGGTGGCAGTGTGGTGCAGTGGTTGCTTGGCTGTGGCATAAAACAATGTTAAGAAACTAGTATGGACATTAAAAGTAATTTAACCAAAACAGTGCGCTCCCCTCCTGGGATAGTTTATGTTGGTGATTTTTTTTCTCTGTCAATGTAACCAAGCTCTTGTCAATCTCAGTGCAGCAAGACATTAAATATACAGACCTAACTAGGCAATTTCAGATAGTTTAGTTCAGGGGTAGAGGAGGTTGTGGTGCAATGCATGTAATCTCTCTGCATCACAGCTACCATTGTTATTTCTGCTGTTGGTGGGATTATACTCCTTTCTGTGTTTTAGCTGACCTTTTGTCTCTCTGCTTGGTATTTAGTACCTTCCAAAAATAGCAATAGTGAAAACTTAAAAGCCAGCATGGTCTTTATAAATGTAATTATAACTAAACATAATTTTCCCTTTGTCTTTTAAATGAAACTGATGAAACAAGTACATAGTCATTGATCTTAAATTAATGTTAACTCACAAAATCAGAGGAAGAAGAGAATGTTCATAATAAGCCTTAGTTATGTCTGTGTTATTAAATTATCTTTGCTAGTCAGCCTATTATTTTGTGCTCTGAGTCCTTTTTCTTCCTGCCCTTCCTCTCATTCTTATCTGCTTTCCCTGAGAATAAGTTATATATCTGATTAAATGGTAATTAGTGACTTCAGTGGGGCTGCATGTGTGTAACTGAGAGCAGAATTTCGCCTAAAGAATTTTTAAAATCAAATGTGTAATAATTAAAGGAAGTTGAAGTGGTGTATGGTTTTTAATATGATGACCTAAAAATCCAAGTAATTGAAAGCAAGCACTCTGGGAAAAGAAAAAAAAAAGAATAAAAAGAAAAGAAAAAAAAAAAAAAAAAAAAACAACTTTTCTAAGCATGTGAAGTAAGGGGAGGAAGGCACTGCATGTATCGTTTTGATAGGTTGTCCTTTCATATTTACTTTTAATTTGATAAAAATCAGATATGTGCAGATTAAAGAGAAAGTAAAAATAAAGTCAAGTGCAGGAGTACATCTTTAAATTTAATATGAAATTAAATTCATACTCCTATAATTGCTTTGCTCTTTTTCAATTAAACCTTACACCATATTCATCATATAATTATTTTTAGTGCAATATTTAAGTGGCATGATTCTTATTATTTTAAGTGACTGCGGAGGGCTGGGAAAAGAGACATGACCTGCCTGGGTTCTGAAAAGACATCTGAAAAGACATCTTTATTTAATTAGCTGTTTGACAGGTAGCCAGATGCCTGCAAGTTGAATTCTTGTGTTGCTTGGGAGGCCAGTGCAGGTGCCACCCTACAAAGGCCACCGAGGAAGAGCAGAGGACAGAAACTGGAATAGGCAGTGGATGCCAGGTTACAGCCATGGCTGTAGCACTCCTCATGCTCTGGGGCCCTGACTAATTGCCTGCTTTTCTATCCCAGAGTGGCTCTGGAATAAGGTGCTGATGACTACCTCTCTGCAGTCTCAGAGCTTTATCCCTGGGAAGAGAATGGGAGTAATGGGGAATTGCATCTAGGTAGGTACATACTAAAAATGAGGGACAAAAGGCTTCCTTCCCAGCCTTTCCTCAGCCTTAATATCTCTTATAGAGGCTTTTCTTTTTCTTATGGCAAAAAAGGATGGAAGTTTGTTGTTAAATATGCTTACATGAACGTGTGATTTGGTAAGTTTTTCTCATATGCCATACGATGACATACCAGTAGCTTGCCCCAGATAAATCACCAGCTTTTTCTGCTTTGCACCAAGCAAAGTACAGCAAATGTGCTAGCAATCAGTTATGGAGATAACTGCATGAGCTTTGGCTTTACCAAACCCTGGGTCCAGAGAAACTGCAATTATGTAGAGCAGAACTTCTGACTCCATGTTTGGTGAAGAGGTATTGCTTCCATAGAAAAACCCAAAATTTTAAATCAAAAGGTCTAGTGCTTGTTATCATTCAATTCAATTGGTTTTGTGCAAATATGGATGAAGTGCAGTGCATTCACCAAAGAGGGAGTGTACTTTATAAAATTTTTGGAGCAAGAGCTGGTCTCTTTAATACTGCTGCCTCTGAGCAGTAGTATTCATAACTTTTATCTTGCAAAAATCTCATGGTTAAAGGCCCTATGTGGTTTAATAAAGTATGTTCAATTCCTGTGTTTCATATATAAGGGGCCAAGGATTTGAAAGCTCATCATTTTCATACTTCTGTTTTCTGGCTAAGGCTCAGTTCTGATTAGAAGTGTTTTTTCCACATACTGTATGACTTACATACTAATTATGAGAACACACCTCTCATTTTCAGCTCTTTCCTTTTATCAGCTTGCTCATGACATGGCAATGTGCACTTCCAGCCCAGAAGGCCAAGCATGGCTGGGCTGTATCCAAAGCAGCATGGCCAGCAGGGCGAGGGAGGAGATTCTGCCCCTATGCTCTGGTAAGACCTGACCTGGAGTGCAGCATCCAGCTCTGGGGTTCCCAGCATAGGAAGGACATTGAACTGCTGGAGCAAGTCCAGGGGAGGGCCGTGAAGATGATCAGAGGTCTGGAGCACCTCTTCTATCAAGACAGGCTGAGAGAGTTGGGGCTGTTCAGCCTGGAGAGGAGAAGGCTCTGGGGAGACTTTAGAGCACCTTCCAGTACCTAAAGAGAGTCTGCAGGAAAGCTGGAGATGGACTTTTCACAAGGGCATAAAGTTATAGGACAAGGGGTAATGGCTTCAAATGTTAAGAGGGTAGATCTAAATTGGCTATTAGGAAGAAATTTTGAAGAAATTCTTTACTGTGAGGGTGATGAGACACTGGAACAGGCTGCCCAGAGAAGTTGTGGATGCCCCATCCCTGGAAGGGTTCAGGGCTGGATGGGACTTTGAGCAACATGGTATAGTGAAAGGTGTCCCTGTCTAGAGCAGGAGTGTTGAAAATAGATGATCTTTAAGGTCCCTTCCAACTCAAACCATTCTATCATTCTGTAAGGAAATCTGTCCTACTGTGGCCTAGCTTAAAGTAAAAGGGTAATATAATCTGTTACGTAGTGTCTTGTACAGAAGGGCACAAGTTTATTACCAGGGGATGAGGGAAGAAAAAGGATAAATGATTATACTTGTTTCAATATTTCCTTGTAATGATAGGAATACAAATGCATCTTTTAGTGCATTATAATCAGGAAGTGAAAGGGATGAAAAATGAGATAGCATTAGCATGATGTCTTTCTAATGGTCATATATTGTTAAACCCAAGCAAGAATATCAAGTGCACAAATACTGGAAAGAAAGTAGTTTAAATAAACATATAATTTCAGATATTTACTTGCAATGACATTGAAAGATTTATCTGTTTAAGTGAGTCCTGCCCCACATCATGGGTGAAGGGTGTATGCAGTCCTTAGTCTATGTGGTTTGCTGCCAGAAAAATTCCTTGGTGATTTGTGCAACAGTCGCTATAAACATCATTCATTAGTCATAACCAGTAATAGTCATGCAGTCCAGAAAGCACAGAAATAGGTAACTTTAATTGCTTTATTTTGGTCTAAACCCCTGAATTTTTGCCTATTTAAGGAACTCTGGATGAAGACCCACTTATCTTGACACAAGAGCACTGGTGTACATAAAACAAAGTATGTCCCAAAGTTACAGAGTCTGGCTCAGAATATCACACTGAAGTTAATGTCTTAAGTCAAGCTGTCTGACATCTTTCATTCCTTCTGTGTTGACAAAGGACTTACAGCAAGGGTGCTTCTGCTTAACCTTTCTTGCACTGCCACTGTACTTTAGTTAGATGCATTCCCCCAGTGAAAAAGAGGAATAATGAATGCATAAGTCAGCCTTCGCAACACAGTCAAGGAGCCTCAACTAATTTCAGTGAAGGCTAATTTAAAAAAAAAAAAAAATTCTTTGAACACATTCCCACATGCTGAGATATGGAAAAAACCCACAGTCAATAAGAACAAGCATGCTTGAGGTAAAAGTTAGATTCTGTCGAATTTTGGATTAGTGCCATAACACCTGTATCAAATTTTTAACACCGTTGTGACTCTTGTCATTTTAGTTTGATTTCAGAAGATGAGCTGTTCTAGCTGTTCTAGGCTAATACAATCCATTGTAGAAACCAGCACTGGGCTTAAAAAAATTGGTCAGGTTCAGCAGATTTGGCTGGATCCCCAGATGCCTAGGAACTAGCATGACTTACCTTTCTTCTTATTTTTTTTTTAAATAAAATTTGAAGTGATTATCAATCTTCATTTTTCTGGCTAGGGAATTATTACCCTAAAAAAGCTAAGAAACCGTTACAGAATGTTTTTATAGAAATTGTGTGATTTACCATTTACAGTCTTGGTACTGTGTAGTTTTTATATGAAAGCCTGGTATTACCACCATCAGTTAAAAAAACCCAAGCAAACCCAAGCCCCAGGAAACTTGATATAATATGAAATCCTACTAAAATTTGATAGTATATGAAATCCTACTAATTATAAATATTACAATGTTTTACTTTCTCGGGCCGGTAACAAATACATATATATATATACACACACACACACACACACAAGCAAATATATATGCTATATTCGGCTACAAATCCAATTTGTAAGCCTTTATATATGCAAAATTAGGATGTCCAAGTCTGGAGACAATTTTAACTACATTTGGTTTAAGGAAAAATACATAGAGAAAATAAATAAACTGAGAACCAGTCAAAAGAAAGTAAAAGCTAGGGTGTTCTGTGAATACATAGGCAGAGAACTTGCTTATAAAGATAAAAGTTCTGCTAAAATCCATTAGTGTTGTTCTGAGTAAAGTGTGAGAGACTCTAGGTTTAAATGGGAAAGTCATTTTTAGCAGAGAGGCACTTTGATTCCTCAGAGGAGTCTTTCAGGGCTTTCCAGAGCTGTGATAGAACTGAAACTAGACATTATATGAAGATGCTCTTTTTTTTGCCTCAGTGTATAAATGTATTGCATTAAATAGAGAAACATTTGGTTTGGATTCACTCAGAGTTTGCATGCATTGGTGCAAAGTCCCTGGGCATGCACTGTGAGAGGCAGCTTTGCTCCCAGGGCTGCCTGTGCTCATTAACACATGTCTGAGCAGAGACTGACACGTCCTGTATCTCAGGAGGATGGATGAGCTTTGTTATGCCCCTGTTGCTTTTACACACAGGTTGGCACACAACCTTACAGGAAAGTGTCCAGACTTAGCACCAAACCATTTAGTCTGTGTTTAATCTGGTTTTAGCCTGTGCTTTCTTGGTAAATACAGTGTTTACATCTAGATATGTGCCTTGTTTCTCAGGCACCTCAGTCTTTCTCACTGACAGTTCCAGGTACGTTTGGTCTACTGTCCTTTCGGTGCTGGGAGCAATAAGGACAGGCAGCCTGTGGAGTGGATTGTGGGAGCCACTTCTGGGGAATGGAGGCAAAGACACCCTCTCTGACAAATGCTACATTAAGCTTGATGAATGAAACCATGTGTTTTCATTAATTCAAGACCAGGTAAGGATGTAGGACACTGTGCAATGGTCTTCCGTTGTATTCAAAAGAAGAATCAGGCAAAACTGAATACTATATGAAGATAAAAAGAGGGTAAGGCTCTTGCTAAAATGAGAATTTGGACTTGTATTTGCTACTTAAAGCCTAGGATTGATAAGAGTACAGTAGATGTAAAAATATTTATTCTCTGAGAATAAGTATTAATAATTTGACGTGGTAATTTAAAGTAAATCAGAAAAGCCTGTGCATTTATTTAATGGATAGACTTAGCTCCAGCTTGTGTCAAAACTAGAGATCAACATTTTAAAAAGATAAATTAAATATATTAACCAATGGTAAAACATTCTGAGCAGTTATGGAAGACAAACATGAGTTGCTTCCTACTGAGGAAAAAAGCAGGGGGCTGAGATAGATGGTACTGTTTTCCTTTTAACCTTTTTTATTTTCTGTGATCGCATACAAGTTTCACATTTTTCACAGAATCACAAGGGTGGGTAAGGTTGGAAGGAACCACAGTGGGTCATCTGGTCCAACCTCCCTGCTCAAGCAGGGTCATCCTAGAGCAGGTTGCACAGGATTGTGTTCGGACAATCCAGTAAGAGAGACTCCACAACCTCTCTGGGCAATCTGCTCCAGTGCTCATTCACCTCATGTTCAGGTGGAACTTCCTGCCCATCTGTTTCTGCCTGTTTCCTCTTGTCCTATGAAACCTGGCTCCATCCTGTAGACACCCTTCCTCCAGATACTTACAGATATTAATTAGGTACCCTCTCAGTTGTCTTTATCCAGACTAAACAGGTCCAGCTCTCACAGCCTTTCCTCTTAACAGAGGTGCCCAACTCTCTGAATCATTTTTGTCACCTTCTGCTGGACCCACTCCAGGAGCTCCATGTGTCTCTTGTACTGAGGAACCCTGAACTGGACGCAGTGCCCCAGATGTGGCCTCACCAGGACTGAGTACAGGGGTAGGATCACCTCCCTTGACCTGCTGGCACTGCTATTCCTAATGCATCCCAGGATATCATTGGCCTTCTTGGACATAAGGACACACTGCTGACTCATGGACAGTTTGTTGTCCACCAGGACCCCCAGGTCCTTCTCCACAGAGCAGCTTTCCAGCAGGTCAGCCCCCAGCCTGTCCTGGTGCATGGGGTCATTCCTTCCCAGGTGTAGGACCCTGTGTTTGCCTTTGTTGAATTTCAGAAGGTTCTTCACCGCTCATCTCTCCAATTTGTGGAGGTCCTTCTGAAGGGCTGCACAGCCCTCTGGGGTATTGGCCACTCTTTCCAGCTTTGTGTTTTACTCTTCTTTTAAAAAACCCCAAAAAACAAAACAAAACAAAACAAAAAAAATTCCACAAAAAAACCCCCCAAAAAACCAAGAAAACAAAAACCAAAATTGAAAACTGCTGCTGATTAACATGTTGGGTCATCTCTGGCCACCTACCCTTCCTTGCGAAACAGGTGCTCTGACAAGATTGGTTCTTTAGACAAAAATCAGCATAACATTCATAAATGCATAGGACACTGGTAAAATGGCAAACAAGGATATATTGATTATTAAAAATTATTTATAAATAAGAAATTGAAAGCTTTCATGGACCAAATTCCTCATCTGGCTAGGTGAATGGCACCATCTGGTGGATCTATCCTTTGGACAATTTTTCCTGGAAAGTGAAGTCATAATTTAGAGGTTGTTCCCATCATAAAACTGAATATTTTGCAAGAAGAGTTAAAAATTAAATAAGATGAGAAGAAAGATAGCAGTTATTAACAACATGATTGTCACCATTGTTCATTTTGGAAAGTAGCCATTATTTCTTGCACAATAAATATCATGTGAATAATTAAGAGAACAAAAAAACTTAGTCAGAAACAGTTTATTAAGTGTTTTCTTGAACTATCTGTTCATAGCTATGAGCATCTATTAAAGAACCTATTGTATAATTTTGTGAAATAAAGTTTTTTGAAAATGGCAATGGAATACAGGAAATTCAAATAATATATAGATTTGGGGATTTTTTGGGGGGATACAAATGCCCTCATTTGCTCTTTCATTACATTGCAACTCAGTTGATTTGAGTTTTATTCTCAAATCTGTAGTAGTAATTTTTGTTTTTCAAATGCAGTGACAGTCCTTGGTAAATGCATTCTGTTGGTTACCAGTGGCATTGGAAGTCTCTGTTATCCAGTCAGTTGTTCCCGTGCAGGTTACACAGGTGACCATTACCCATGGGAATCTTTGACGACAACATGTTCTGGCACCTTCTGCCCATCGAATTTGCCCTGCTACATTGCACTACCTGTACCTTACCAGGTAACAGGATGAACTGGATACACTCCCAGAGCTCATCTCTGCCAAAAAGCCTGCAGTCTATAGGATCCTTTGCTCCTGCCTGGTCGTCCATGAGAAGAATATTTTGGAACCATGTAAACTTCATTTATAGTGTAGAAGAAAATACTGCAGATGGCTTTTCCAAAAATTTGTGATTATCCTAAATAAACAAATGGTATTCAAGGCAATAAAAACTAATAAGTATAACCATAAGTTGTCTTTCTTTGTGTGGCCACAACCAGCATCTGATGTGTGCTTATGAGTTTCCAGTGAGAAAATCTTAGAATTACTTAAAGACAGTAATTTTCAGCTGCAAAATTCAGTCACCGTTGGGAACCCCAGTAGTCCCAAGCATGTAATAGAAACATATTGAAAATGACAAAGGAAAATTAATTAGACATTTTTACAAAATGGTCAAAGAGTGCTTTCCCTAGTTCAGTGCAGCCTTCACATGCCTACTGAATTTTAAGAAAATCAGACTGTATTCCGCATTATATATAGCTGCAATAACAAAGAAATGAATGAGCCTGTTTTCTCCACTGTCCTATACATTTCTCCACAACTAGTCCCCATTAACACAAATTATTATTAATTTCCTTTCTTTTTAACTTTTGACAATTAAGAAAATAAAGCATAGAGGCCTATAGAGTAAGGAAAATGAATAAATTAAAAACCAGAAAATCGTAAGTGGCCTGACACTGCTTAGATTTCTCATTAAATTTCTCATTAAAATATCCTTGTTGTTTAGTTAGCATATTTTTGACAGTATCTTGACAAGTCTGTTGTTGGCTCTAGGTGCAATGGGGCCAGAAAAAACCTTGTGATGCAATGAGAATCATTTCATTTGCAATACATTTCCAGAAAGTACAAGTTCCCGTTTGTTCATCCCATAATTGATTAAAAAGATTGAAGTGTGTCAAAAATAGTTATTTTGAATACAATTTTATTTTATAAAATAGAATTAAAAAAGAATATGAAAACAAGAGAAGTAGGCTGGTTACTGTTGAAGAATGAAAAATGACTGAGGGACTGAATGTGCTGCATCCAGAAGCACTGTTTTGTGGGAAGGAGACACACTGTAAAAGGGCTTTTTATTTTTTTCTCTGTAGAGAGAAATCTAGAGAAAACACAGGCTGCCTCAGGAACATTTTATCAAGCTAGGCCTGGGCAAGGTTTGAGAGTAGAAGACCCAGAAGAGGAAGAAACAGGGGCACAAGGGAGATGGTTTCATAACAGGTGCAGTAGGGTACATGTCAGGAGAAACAGGGAGGATAAGCCAGTGGAGTAGTAACTATGGGAAAGTGCACATTAGACTGGATGAATTTCCTCTGTGTGGCTCACTAGATGGATGCTGTGGGAATGGGAATAGGAATATGGCTGGAAATTGCAAAAGGTACGAATCTTGTCAGCAGCCAAGGAGAGGAGCTGCAGTCAGTCGAGGTAAAGTATCACCGTTCTCTAAAGAGAGATTACTTCTAGCAGCTCGATGGACGATTTGGCATTTTTATTGTTTTGGATTGATTTTGGTACTAGATTACTGTCTTGTCTTATGACTAGAGGCCTTAATAAATTTGAGAGGAAAACTGAGAACTTACTGCTTTCAGATGCTGGAAGTGTGAGCACCTCAATGTGCCTTTGCAGATACACGTGCTCCACTTCACATTAAGGGTTCCAGAGTCGTGGAAAAATTGAAGAACACAATCAAACAAACAAAACAAAACAAAGCAAAACAAAAAAATACAACAAACCAACTAAACCAACCAAACAAACACAAAAACCCCTCAACAAAATCACGAAAAGCCCACAAATAAACAAACAAACAAAAAGTTATTCTGCTGCAGCAGTAAGAGGCTGTTCAACTGAACTTCAGTATCATCCTATGATCTCATTTGCCATCAGTCTCTAGTAGTTAATAAACCAAAAATGAATGCTAAAACAACTGCTGTCTTATGCCTGAGGCTTGCTCCTAATTTTATCCCTGTTGAATAATTTGGATCTCATTTCAGGGATCAGTTAAGTTGACAAATGTGATTGTGGCTCTTGGGGAAGAAAATTATGTCAAAAATGTTTAGATTTGGGAAATAAATTATAATTTATTAAAGGTTGGGTTTTTTTGTCTCTCTAGCATCTGTGACACATAGGTTGATGCAAATTTCTAAAAACTTTTGACAATTGTCTGAGCCACTTTCAAGTAAATTAGGCAAAAGAACCTTGACTACTATATTTTTGTAAGAGCTAAAATCTTCAAAGTGATCTAGTAAGTTAAATGGGTCCTGTAGTACAAAAACACACATAAGATCTTAAATTGTTTGGAAGCTAAACAGACCTTTTTTTCAAGATGTTAAATGTCTCTTTACAAAAAGGACTAAAATGTTCTGGATTTCTTGTGTGTATCTGTGGTAGGTCACATGAAGTTCTGTATTTTAAGTTTCCACAGAGTTCAATCACGTATTGTAGACACAGAATGCATTGTCAGTTAACGATTAGATGAAAGGAATACTTGAAGAATCATTCAAGCAATGCTTTGAATCAATATTTCCCCCAGAAAGGTTGCTCACAACCAGTTGATAGCTCACAAAGTCAAGTTTGAAACTTTTATTTTTTATCCATTTTCTCTGGATAATTATCAACCTAATGGTAAATATCTGGTTTTCCCTAGAGTGATAGGGCTAGAGAGTTTTCAAATTTCAAAACAAAAGGGTCCAAGGTAATAACAGCTGTGTTGTTAATTACAGGATGAGCAGGATCTCACCCTTCCCAAACAGGACTTTACAATGGGAAGTGCAGCATAACATGACCTGAAATATTCTTAATTGGTTAGAAGATAAAGATTATAATTACACTTTGCCAGAAGATACACTTTTTGACTAGCTATGAGAACAGTTTCTTTTGCCAGCCATGGCTAAAAGAAGAACTGTTGAGAGAGGAGGTCTGGGCTTACCTCTGGCACACAGGGAAGAGTGGCACATATATGGATACAGCTTTTAATATCACCTGGAATAACCCAAGGACCACTGGCTGACTCTTCATCAGATGTGGCACCATTCCAGTTAGGAGCTTTCCAGCCACAACCCACGCAGTCAGTATAACATGGATTATCCCATGAGGGTTCAGGCTTATTTTTAGATAACAGATGACTGAAAATTTAATTGATAAATGAACACTGTCTGTATTTTGGGATGGGCAGGTATATTAACTTTTAGAGTGCTGAGATTGAAGTCCCTAGTGCCTGAAGTTAAACAGTAAAACTTCAGTACCCACAATTAGGATACACTGATGAAAAAAATATTAATTTGGAAATAGAGCAATCTTTGAGTTATAGATTTCTCTAAACAGAGGAGGAGGGGCTTTTGTCCCATACTTCAAACCTCCTTCCTCCCCATATTCTCCATCATATTTTTTATTTACCACAGCACTGCCTTGAATTTCTCTCAAGAGATTAAAACTGAGTCACAAAGGGCAAGAAGGCTGCTGAAGTCAATTTTGTGTCAGTGAAGAGTTCACTCACTTAAAAGCTCAATTCAAGATGTCTTGAATCTGTTTGCCAGTTAGCCAAATGTTTTAGGGAATTTTTTCAATGCAATAGACCAATTTATCTAGAAGACTCAACTTTGTTTTTTTTCTCTACCAGTGGTGGTCTTATTCCACCGATCAAAGATAAACGTATGTCTTTCAGACTCACTTGATAATATTGTTTCATGTTTCTGAAAACACAGATTTCCATTGATCAGGAGTGCTCACACAGAAGGAACTGAGAAGGAACAAAATAGAAGAAAGATTGACATTGCATGAGAGTCGGGAAGCTGTCTTAGGAAACAGGCATACAACCTTTTGAATGATTAAATTAAATATAAAAGTATATAAGCAGTCACATGTATGAAATTTTCCAGAAAGATGGGCAGTACAAATTGAACTTCCTCAGGCAAAAAAAGTGTCTGAACTGAGAACTCCAACAGCATACCTGAGTGCCACTTTTCTCCTAATGCAACTCTGCAAACAAAAGCTTTCTTACTCTTACCTGTTTACCATGTTCAAAACTGAAATGCTTTTCATATATTGGTATGCTTTATGTCAACTTAAAATCACATTTTTGCTTCAGGCTTTTTTTAGTTTGTTCCAAAAGCCACACTGTCTTTCATTTTCTTAACAAACCAACCAAACAAAAAGAATATTGGGTATTTGCACAACCATGGGTTGCAAGATGCCTTCTCATAACATAAAATATCTTCTATCATAAAATATTGTTCAAAATAAGCAATATTTTGTAATTCTGTCAGCTGGGGAGATTATTTGACTGCTTATTGACTGTAGTCCATAATTCTTTCAAAGATACGAATTACAGGAATTTGAAAAATAGGATATGCTGTTTTATGTCTTACTTTAGGATGGTCTGGTGCTCTGCCAACGCTACATTTCCAAATTATGTATATTACAATGTCATGACCAATGACGTAACAGAAGACATCTCTATTATCATCACACTACAGAGCACCAAAAAGCACTCCACATTAAACTGTCTTAGAATAGCGTCTACCACTGTAAGTATGAAGGTTCCTGTTTTCATCTTTTCATGGAGAACCTAAGAAATAGTAAAATACTTTGTTGAGCAAGAGTCTAGTATTGAATTAAGAACAGGACAAGATCTCGCTGTTAACATCTTCTGCTTCAGTCTTTCTTCATGCTGAGAAAAAAACTCTGCATGCAGTGTCTTGAAATTGAGTTGTGCTTAGTAAGGCAGAAAAAACTGAAAAGCATGTTTCTGTGACCTTTTGGCAAAGAACATCCTCCCAGTTATGCCTGGGTAGTGCATTCCTCTGGTGAAATACTGACATTTTCTATGGCTCACTGGACTTTTCCTAACAAAACTGGATGCAAGTTCCTAGTCTGGCAGCACATAGTCCAGAAATTTGCCTGCTGAGAAGGATGTTTGAGGTTTTGTTTACTAAGACTGCATTATCAAAGCATTATATTGATCCAAATTATGAAGTAAATGCAAAATTGGATTTACTGTTCAGATCAACAAAAAATCAGACGGTACACTACAAGGTTTTAATTAAAAACTAATGCGAGCACATAAAAAGGAGGGATTGTCACACTAATGTAATATCTTTGAGACAGGAGAGTCATGCTTATGGCTAGTTTTAAGTATGTATATTTAAAACTTCCATATGTGTAATATGACCTTGTGGTTTGAATTTCTTACTTCTAATCACTAAAATGTTCTATTTTCAGTGCTATGAAATTGGCTAAATATGTGTAGTTGTACTAGCAGAGCATTTTCCATCTTTAGTTAAAACTTTATAGATTTTTGCTAATTAAGTTGCAGCTGTTCCTGATGAGAAATAATAATGATACTTATCTGTTGTTATAATATCAAAAGGCTCTGAAAATAACGTGATGGCATGCTAGGCAGTGGAATGATGCAATGGAAACCAACCTATGTGATGAAACTGTGTGATGAGAACTTGGCATCTTGAGTGTATCTAACCTCATGGTTCCAAATAAGCTCTTATCAACTACCTATTAACAGCAGCATTTCATCAAATGCACATCTACCTTCCAGCTTAGCTTTAACCCAAAATAATCCAGTTTGCACGCTGAAACAGTGTACTGAGGGCAAGTGAAAGATCTGCTTCAATAGTACACTCCTGAACCAAATTAAAGCACTTCTTTCTAAGCCATAAGAGCAAGGACACAGCAGCTCTCTGGAGGGAGGGAATTCTGTTTATGCAATGCATGTCATCACAAAGCTGGGGTCAGAAGGGATCTCAGATTCTCTTAATGCATTTCCATGAGGATCACCACATAGATGTCATTCCTAATGGATTCCTAATCTGTTCTCGAGAACTTCCAAAGATAGTGACACTACAACCCCTCTAGTAAAAGAACAAAGTGGAATTAATTATGTGCTTACCAATAACATGAGGGCTCCGTTTAAATTCTGTCTACTCGTAACCTTAATGCCTGCATGGTTTCCTGTTGCCAGTTGTTTGTTCCCACTCTCTCTCAAGAGTCTCAGATGCAAGGATGATTCAGCTGCATGTTCAAAGTCCACCAACTGCTGTGAATTATTAAGGAAATCTGAATTTGACCTCAGTTTGTACCTTTATAAGTCACTGGGTCATTCCTACAATAGGGACGGGATTTTTGAGAGGGAACACAAAAGCCCAGACAAGGAGAAAAGTCACCACAGTCAGCCCTGTGCAAGCTGTCTCTGTTCATCCATCACAAATCCCTGACTCCCTTTAGTTCCTTGCACTGTTCCTGTGCAAGAAAGAGAAATAGTTCATTAGCTTTGTTGTAGGAATAATTTGCCTGGTTATTGTGGTGAAAGGTAAGAGGTGTTTGAAAAGGGTATGTTTCATGGTGTAAATCAGTCAGTGGTAGGAATCAGACCAGGACTTACACAGGGCCATGCTATCCCGAGTGTTTTCAGATACCGGATTTTTTCCCCTTTTATAAATGAAATACCATTTGTGATGGAGGATGTGCTTGATGTCACTTAGAGAAACAATCCCTCTTTTGCCATTTTTCTTATTCTTGTAAATGAGTTTGCATGAGGGGAAGCTCTTGTCAACCCTGAGGACATCTGTGTTGTTCCATGTTCTGAAGCCCCTGTAGTCATACCTCTATCATGAGTATCTGAGATTGCTGTCTCCTCTCACCACAGAAGGTTCATGTAGTTAGATATTGATGTAGAGAGCTGTGTAGAATAGTATTGACATTGTGAATTAAGTCACTGAATGGATCAGATGGCATTTTAAATTTTAATGCAAATGTATAGAGTAAAATTCTATGGATTCTTCAGTACTTTGATCTTCAAGTAGCAGGAGAGTCTTCAAAGCAATATTCTGATTAAATAATTAAGGTCAGCATCTTTTACAGAGAATTTCATCGCATACTAGATTGTATAGAAGTCACTGATGTATTCTGAAGTTCTTTTTGCATATCATGACTCTGCCTAATCCAAGTTTGCCCTCAGGATATTTGTAGGTTTTGAGTAGGAAAAAAGAGGTAAATACAAAATGCGAAGGAAGAAATGTTCATGAAACTGCTCTGCATCCTTCTAGAGAAATTTAACCACAACATGTTAAGTAGATATGAAGAGATGTGATACAGGCAATGCAAACTTTAAAAGTTCTCAGTCATCAACATCTCCAAATGTCTTTTCCTTGAAATATTACCACATAAGTATGTAATTCGGTTACCAATACTTGATCCTGAAGTGCATGGCTCTAAATATAACTGGGAAAAGGCCTTGATAAACTTCTTTCTTTCTTTCTTTCTTTCAAAACTTAAAAGATTTTTTTCATCAGATTTTGGTGTGGAAATTAACTTCACTTAGCTAAAGATACCTTGGTAAACACAGAATTAAATTATTTCTAAACAGATCAAATATCTGGCAAAAAATAGTGGAACAACCCAGCCTCCATATAGCATTAGAACATCCACTGAGATTCAAAACCAGGTCTCTTTAGCTGACATGCACTATGAATGACATTTATTTCACACAAACTTTTTCTTGTATCCTCTGTAAAGCTTGAGTTCTCTTATTACTACATTCTGAATAAATCATTTGACATTTGAAGAACTGATGTGTGAAACTCCAGCTTATGAAAACTTCAAACAGTAAAATAATGCAAATAACACTGAAAGACTTGCTTTCTCCTGAGTTCTTTGTGTGATGGCCACCATTTTTGGCATACTTTCTTTTATTTTGGGGCCAAGGGGGCTTGGGGGCTGTCAGGAGAAGTGTCACAATTTCAAGTTCTTTGCCAAACCTTAAGAATCTCCAGGAGCTCTTCCAAGAGAAAAGTGAATGTTGTTTCCTGGACTGCTTAAAAATTCTTTTGCTAGTACGCTTTCATCTGGCACAAGAAGGATCTATGTTGTTGAAAGTGCGTGCAGCTGATCTTAACAAGTGCTGCACAGGTTAAGTATCGTGACAACCATCAGGTTGCATCAGCTTGGAATGAGTGCGAGTGTATCACTTTCCTTGCTCAAATAGAACTTAATACTTAGTCTTTTCTTTGAACATTTACATCTGAAAAATATTTTGATTGCACTGAAACAAGTTTACAGTTGTTGATTAATAAATGAATAACAACACTTTGTGCTGTTATTCTAGGGCTGACTCATTTTTCCTCAAGCCTTTAAGCTTTCAGTGCATCGAGTAGGGATAAAATTTGTTATTTTGAAATTCCATTGAAGAAGATATTTCTCAGGACACATCCAATTTCCTACAGTGTTTTTGGAAAAGTTGTCTGATTCAGACATAGCATTCATAAAAGTTCTTTCCTCTAATACAACTTAAACCATCTCCCTGCAAAACATAAACTAAGGCAGCAAAAGCATGTTTTTATCAGCACAGAAACATCTACAGCAGGAGATTTGCCAGCACAGCTACCATGATTAGTGAGTGTACTAGTTATTTTTATCTACCTATCCTAGCCATGAAGGTATACTGGCAGACTTAAGTCCCCGTTGAGTCATGGCCTGAAAACTAATCAAGTTGTCAAGATGATAAAAGCAGAAGTCAAAACTAAATTTTTCTGTTTGCTAAATTTCATATATATGAGAGGAACTTCTCTCACATTGGTAAGAGGAAAACAATCTTGAAAACAGAAAGGAAAAATCACTCACAAGAGGTGTATTTCTCAAGCAGATAGATATTAAGCTTAGTATTTGCTAATTGGCTCCTCTGCCATTCTCCTTATGCATCATTTCCAGCAGTTACTTTACCAGGCCTCTCCTTTATGTGCATATTGGGTACAGACTATTAGCTGCTATTTCAAGCTCCTCATTTTCTTCAGAAGTGTAACCTCAGAAAACATTATCACAGCCTTGAGACTGTGTAAGCGGCTGAATGTTTTTATAAATAAATGAATAGCCTAAATTAATAAAAATAAATAAATTAAATAAATATTCAATGAATAACAGGCATTATTAGCTTAGCCAGATGGAGTGGCTTAACTCTGGCTGACCCCAACAGATGATAGCACCAAAAAAAAAAAAAAAAAAGGGAAAAAGAAAAACGCCCACGGCAGTAGTTTTCCCCTGTTTACCCCTCATCATCCATGAGGGAGATAGAGATGACCAGTAGGAAAAAAAAAAAGCCAGTTTCCATACTCCCTGGATTGTTGCCGATGTAAAGCAAATGTTATTCTAGACACACTAGAAATATGCTTGATTATGCACTAAATGCTGAGACTTGTAACAGCTGCTTTTAGCTACCAGCACAGCAAAACTATTAGCAAAAGCCTGCCATTCTTCATCAATTACAAAAGGGAATGGCAGGAATGCTTTTGTGGCCATGGCTGTTTCTGACAGCTGAGAGAAATATATATGTTCACAGTGATGTCTGGAATGCAAAACAGGAGAAAAGTGTGCTCCCCTGATTGTGTCTAGCATTCAAGATATTGATGGAGCCAGCAAGCTTGTGTTATTATCAGGGCTGCACAGCCAGGAATACATAAACTAGAAACTGACTTTTCCAAGTAAAATATGCCTTTCTCACATTACTTTTGTGGGAGTCAGCGTCCAGAGTATATATTCAAAACTTATTATTGGTAATTTTTCTCTAAAAGATAAGCCCCAAAAGGGCAATGTCAGCATCTCTCTTTACAAATGCACATGTCTTCCCAGTACTGGAGTTTTGCTGAAACTACTAGTGGCAGGTCAGGGGAATATTTATTGAGACACGGAATCTCCTGATCTGAATTGCAATGTAGTGCTGCAGTGAGCAATAAATTCACCTTTTTTTTTTTTTTTTTCCCTTCAACTTAAAAAAACCCCCAAATCCACAACTATGAAATGTGTTGATTAGATTTTTACTTGAATTCTGATAAGAAGATGGATGCTGTTTGGGTTGCCATGGTGCTATTTTAGGAATTGTTAGAAAGAATATTGTGCAAAGTAGTTAGTTTCTATGCCAGCAGCTGTGCTCTTCCTTCCCTCTGCCCATAAAAAAAAATATTTTCACAATCATCTAATTTCTTTCAAAAGTACTAAATCATACATGTGGAAGGGGAGAGGCTGTGCAGCAAGATGATGACAGTTCTTCTGACTCTACAAGAAAATCATGTCTTTACCCATCATGAAGTAGATAAAACTACCTCGGTAGTCCATTACAAAAAGTAATTCCATTAAAATTCACATTCAATGTCACATACTCATTTCCTACTGAAAAAAGACAGGAAGAAGGTGATCAAGAAAAACAGCAAAATCAGAGCCCTGAATTTCAAAAGAGAAGAGTTGAGGTAGGAATCTGCTTGACAGGATCCCACAGGAGCATTTAAAGTCATGTTATTGCTGTTGGAGAAATTCCAAATTTGGCAAGATGAAGGCCTGAACCACCTGCTCTGACTGAACCTCTGATCTCTGTGGAGTGGAGAGAGGCTCCAGCCAAAGCCCATGGAACCCTTGAAATCCTGCTGAAGGGATGACTTCAGCATCCCTTCCTTTCTCGATTAACCTTTAAAACTTACTGCTCCCATCCAGCCTTCTCTTGCTTCTTCAAAGCCTCAAAGCAGGCCACCCTCACTTTCTGTGTAAAATAATGCACTGCTACCACTTAACTGGATCTTGGCATTTGTGACCAAACTTAATGGGATTTGCAGGCATAGTGAAAGCTGTTCTTAATGAGAAAAGACACGATGTATCACCATCACCTTTCTAGTTTGTCTTCGCAATTCTATTAACTATGCATTATTTTTTTTTCAGGAGTCATGTCTAAATAAGTCTGCTGTATTATTCTTATAGCCTTGAATCATCTCATTTTTCTTTACAATGAAATAGTCATTTTATCTAGTCCCAGTTGAGTTTTGGTTATTCTTTGTCATGCTCTTCAGCTCAACAAACTAAACATAAGAAACTCAGATTTCCTGCTTGATTACTTTGAAAGGCAACAATAGCTTCACAGAGAGCAAGATACCCCACCTACACTGTGGTAAAGGTAAAACTTGTTTCCAGGTTAAAATAGTACAAAGGGTCAATATTTCGTCTTTTATAAGAAAAAAAAATCAGGAAATAAAATCAACTAATTAAATATTCTGTTTCAAAATTTGGGAGGGTTTAAACTAAAGAGTAGTTTTTTAAACAAATTTTGACCAGCCATTCATAAGCAATTTGAAAATCTCAAACTGGGTATTAGAATACTTTGAAATTTCTTTCTAGTACTCATTGGATGGGAAGAGATTTCATCAATGTTGCTTTACTTTCAGAGATTCTTTTTATTTTGGCAAAATAATATTTTTACCAATGAGAGACTGTCAGAAAAAAAATAGTAATTGTTCTAGAAGTCAAATCAATATTTCATAAACCTTTCTGTTACAATATAAACTCTGATGTCCTACAGTTCCTTCCAGTTATTTTGATATAAACTACAAAGCTTTTATTAGTGCTATTTCTGTCAATTTCACCAACAAGTTATAGATCTTGGGCTCAATTGTATTTGCACTTTTTGATGAATCTCCTTTAGTTTTAGCCAGAGTAAAATTCAGGTGAGTGCTCGCTGTGATTAAAACAACATTTTACAGTATGTTAGTCCTCAATACCACTTGTATTGTTTCAAAGAAAACATACTCTTTAAAATTCCATACCATTTCTTGAGCTGTGTGAATGGTTTAGCATTACTTTTTTCTCTTTCTAAAACATAAATAACAAAAGCACATAATTCAATTTTTCTGCATTTTGTAATGCCTTATGTCAAATATGTGTAGATTGCACATAAAAATTAAAAACACATTTAAATATTGACTATCATATAAGGTATTTCCAAAAACCAAGAAATATTGTATCTTTTTTTTGTTCATTTCATTACTCCACGTAGTAATGTAAGTATATATTTTAATTAAAGTGTCATGAACTATAGTTAATGTGATCCCTCATCACTACCTTTGTGCATTAAAGATTTACAGCTGTAGTGCTGCATTATTGCCTGGAAAAAAATAATTACATTTTAGAGTCTACTTTTAAAAATACATTGGTTTCTTGCTTTGCAATAAAATAGAAAGCTTGTTAGATACAAAGAGCAATGATTGATAATACTGAAAGGATGAGAAACCAATTTCAGAAAACCTATTTAGAACATTAAGTATGCATTTAAATAAGTAAGTGACTGGAGGCATATTAAAAAAAAAAACAACCCAACATGCCAGACCTCTCACAAAAATGTGAGCTTTACATATTATCTCTTAGTTGAAAAAGATCTGACAGATGAATTAATACAGTTGAAAATGCTGTCAATGTGAAATGGATTATTTTTCATATTCAGTGCCTGCTATTTATCAGGCTAAAATATGACTTTTTATGTCTTCCTTAATAAAATTTAGTTTGTAAATCAACATTTCTTCCTCCTTTTGTGTAATAAGGTTGGACTACCTGGAGCATGTACCTAGGAATACCTACACTAATAACCAGTATGTGCAGGGATTATCAGGCACCTTGGTTGCTGACAGAATTTTCAGGCAGTTTGATGGCCACTGTCTGCTTCCTTCATGTTGCAGTGTCACATTTTTGAGTGAAAAGTTGTAGATATGGGTTCAGCTGTGGTGTTTATTTTCATTCATTCACTTATTATTTGCTAATATTTTCTTTCTTTTAGAACTTGCCCTTAGATCAAGAACATGATCAGCCCATTAACTGTAAAAAGTGATTGCTGATCAAATAACACTGATACTTCTGTGTTTTCTTCAGGAGATAGAAAGAATATCTCTTGGGATACCTTTTTCATTTTCTATTGCTCAGTAAACCGTAACAGGAGAAGGCTGATGATGCCATCATGCAGCAAGTGTTTTTACAATGCTAGTACTAAACCCTTCAGCACCTCTGGCAGGCCTCATATGAAGAGACTACAGAAGCCGGGCACTGTAAAAATTATCCTCCACACAGTTGACCTTCGCTGTTACTTTCCTGCCTAAGTCATAGGACCTTTCACATGGAACATCTCTCAGCGAGGCACTCCCAGAACTAAACTTTGACAAGTCCATTAAGATTCATTTCAGATAGTGAACATGTTTCAAAACTTGCCAGTTTTCATTGCAGAAAAGTAGCAGTCTTAAAACTCTTGCAGTATTCCATGGATATTCTTGAAAAAATGTCAAATGGCTTCCAAATACTCGATGTTTCCTAA
Source organism: Dasyornis broadbenti (assembly GCA_013397935.1). Classification (NCBI taxonomy): domain Eukaryota; kingdom Metazoa; phylum Chordata; class Aves; order Passeriformes; family Dasyornithidae; genus Dasyornis; species Dasyornis broadbenti. Next base: position 1,242,543 of record VZRN01006621.1, on the reverse strand, counting down.
AATAGGAATAGTGGAGATAACCCACGTCCATGTGCTGTTTCTCATGTAGGCAACCTTCAGTCCAAATTAGCACTGCAAATTCCAACATTGAATTGCACAGAAGATCATAGGAAACAATTTTTCAAAGCTGATGGGAAAGCCTAATAATGTGGCAGTTTGTTTTGCTGAAGATTATAGTTTGCAAACTATTTTAATTCTGGGGCAGTGAGGAAATGCAAGTAAGTAGATTAGCAACCAGCAGGAGGAACAAGATATTTCTGCAGACTGTTGCCATTTGCAATGAGTTTTCTGCTTTCACGTGTTTTTGTTTTGCTCCATTGGTCCGTTTTAAGTTGGAATGTAAAGGAAACTGCACTAAATCTGGTCTATAGTTATGGCTGAAAACAGAGTAACAAGGAGTACTTCCTCCACAGTACTTCTGTTTCTTAGTGGGCTGTATTGGAAAGGCAAGGGTACTCAAGTCTGGATTTTGAAGACAACTACCTGAACTAAACAGCTAATTTCATTCTACAATGGGAATATGAATTCCACTTTTAGGAGACTGCAGTGCAGTTTTTTAATTACTTAGAGCCTGGTTCACTTGATCTTACTGAAGATTCAGTAGTTGATTGAGCAAATACTTGTTTTAAAGGCAACTCCTGTATTTTACTTTCATGGTTGTCTACTTTTTCACAAAGTTGTGGGGTATAATCCTTTTTCAAAATTTAATATTGAGTTTTCCCAAACCTCCATCCTGTATGTGTTATATAAAAAAGTTTTTGCAAATAATGCATGCATCATAAACTATGTATAAGTATCTTCTGATGGTGGATTCCTTTCCCTTTCTTCCTCATTATGCCTCAGCCATTATCTAGATGGTTGCTAGCATGGAGATGAAAAATTAACTGTTTTATTTTCACCTTTTTTCCAGGGGAACAAGAATTGCAACAGAATCCACTAGCAACCAGACTAATGTGTCTGAAATACCCCTGATCACTGCTCTATGCCAAAAATGTGATTACCTGTGTTTCTTTGCAGGAGCATACGTGCTTCAAGTAAAGGCGACAGATGCTGATGATCCCACTTATGGAAACAGTGCTAGAGTGGTTTACAGCATTCTTCAGGGGCAGCCATATTTCTCCATTGATCCCAAGACAGGTAAATAGTTTATCAACAACAGTGGAAGATTCAAACTTTGGTTTTTTATTCATTTATTTATTTATGTGGGCAATATCAATGAATAACAATGAACCTGGTTTATATGGCCAAAATCCAGGAGAGCAATTTTCCACAAGATTCAGTTTTGAGTATTGACTAGTTTGTTATGAATTACAGTGTGTTGTAGAAACAAAAGAAACATGCTCCTCCAACCAGACCTGGAATATCTAAAATATGTCTACACTTAACAATTATTTTTTCAATGCTTTACCATTTCTCTATAGATAAAGCTTTATCTGCTGCAAGCATCCTTTTTATTTTTTTTTTCCTGTTGATTGAACTTTGCAACTTGGATCTTCTCAGCATTTTTACTTGCTGAACTTACAGTCAGAAATTCTCCAGCAATTATTGTTTTGCTATATTGAGCTAATTTGGGACTGAGGAACAGCTAATCATCTCCTTCCCTCCTCTTTTCCTGGGGCATACTATCTTTGTCTGGGGTTACTGGATGTGCGAGCAGAAAAAGATAATATGTTTAAAGAGACTGAAGTATTTGGGAGGTTGGTAGACATGTTAATTGGGTATCTTGTGCTATATTTCTAAATGTCATTCTTGATTCTATATTTAATAATTGAGTTAAGGAAGCAATAACCTACATGGTGAACGACATAGATTGTGGCATCCTGAGTGTGTTACAGGGAATGCTGTCCATATGCTCCTTTCAGCAAATAGTTTCGCTTTCCAATGAAGCTGTAGTTGAATGTCAGGTTCAGGGCCTTTAGCCCTGATGGTGGAGCCCTGTAAGGCTGTTAGAGCACCATCTCCAATGGACACATTCCTTTGTTCCATGCTCCATTTAGAAGGAGATAATATTGCAATTTGCAGCAAGCAATTTTACTTTTCAGACTGAAATGGCACTTCTTCAGGTGTCTGGGGAAAAAAAGCAGATGCTTTTATACTTACTTTTTCATTTCTGTTTTGTAAAGAATGCGTATGAATTCAATGGCAAGAAAAAACTTTACTGGAGCCAAAATTAGAGTTTTAGTACAAGTTTCACAGGAAAAAAAAAGTAGTCAGTAGTACTTGGAAGAAGAACTATTGTTCCCATGGCACTTTGAATGGCTGTGACATGTTCTCATCTGTTACTCAGTAGTGAGTCAGCCATCGGCGGTGGCCTGCACCCTGCTAGCCCTGGAACATCATACAAACCAGGCTATTGCCTTTAATGAATTACTCATGTGCTAAAAGAATGGACACAGGTGCAGAGGAAGCTTGATGAACCCCGGTGTAGTTTAAAATCCTATGCCAGAAAAAAGCATATAGGTTCATGCTCCTACGAGCAGCAATAATGTGCTGTAGCCTGTCTTATGTTAGCAAGCTCACATTATGAGAGTTGCTCATGGGTCTAACAACAGCTGTAGAGGTAAACAGTGAGTGAATAATACTGCACAGGATAGTGCTTAATGATTTGCTCTAAAATCCAGAAGTCTGGGGCAGTATTACAGATCCGGTCTTTGAAATTCTTTATTTAATAACTGAGGAATTTATACAGTAGTTTTTCACTGCCAGAAATCTGCCTTGAGTGTTTTTGACAGGAAAGGGGAAGAAAGCCATTCTGGTACAAAATGACAAACTCAAAGCTGCCAGCAGATGAATAAGCATTTTTTGTGTTGTTACTGGCTTTTTTAGCTATCTCTTGCATCCCAGTAACAATTTTGAGACATAATCTTGTAGTTATTTAAAGAACCTAAGAGCATCCGTACTAAGTTTCTGCCCTGTATCTTGTTTGCAAAAGTGATGGCTTTCTTAGTTCTTGTGAAAAATGGAGAGTAAGGGTTTAGTGATGCACCCCTGGAATATTCCTCTAGTCTTCAAAGAACTTGTCCTTACAAACTTCCTGGGTCACTGCTAGCCAGCAGTGTCAAAGTAACTAAAACTCTGAAGGTATTTCTCCTCCACAACTTTTCCACTTCCCAGTAGATTTGACTTGCCCAGGAATACAGTATCTGCACACCCACCGCCTAGAAATTCCACAGCAAAAGTTTACTTGGTTCAGAGCCAGCACCTCTTACCCTCTTTTTGAAAGAGGCGTATCTCTTGTTTCATACGTCACCCATTGCATAAGACATTGAACAGTTAATTTCTATTTATATTCTCCCTGAAGCTCCCCTTTTCTAGATTGAAGACTTCTTTAAACAAAAGCCTGTCCATAACAATAATCATCCTTCTCCTCCTCAGGGTGGGAAAATGCACACAGAATACAGAGAGGCAGCTGATATGGATGTATACAGTTGTTTAATCATAACACTTCTGTTCTTTATTCCTTTCCAAACAGTTGTAAATGTTGTTTGTTTCTTTAGCTTCTGCCACACAGAAGTTGATATGTTTGTGGAAATTTTTGTTACTGCCTCAAGATCTCATTGCAAAGTAGTAACAGTGAGACCACTGACCATAACTTTATGTGTGAAATAAGGATTGTGTTTGTCAAACACACGACTTTACACATACCCCTTTCTCTAATCACTCCTAATAGGTGTTACACATTTACTCTGATATGAAACTAGTTCACTTAAATAGTTTTTAACCTCTGTGGGTCTGAATGTCATAGCTGCCCCTTTTATTCCTTGTCTTTACTGACCTTCTAATATTTTTCCATCTTCTTTCTGGAGCTAAGGAAACCATGTGGAAGTTGGAGAGTTACCTTTTATTGCTATTTCAAGGAGGTTAAATGCAATACAGTAACTTCTGGAGAGCAACTGTTTGACAGGCACATTCTAAGGCCTCAAATCTTATATGTGGGGGGTACTTTTAAATGCTATAAAATTGCTCTTCTGATTTTAATGTGATTTTTTTTTTATACATGAGAACTTCTCGTAAAACAGATAACCTCTCATATCTTTCCTCTGTATATTCTCTTCTCTTATGAAAATGTCCATCTCCACCATTAAAATGTACTTTCCACCCAATTTTCAGATGTGTTTATGAGGTCAATATTCTTATTTATGGCTAGATGTCTCCAGCTTTTGTTAAACTCGGTATTCTAGTCCATCTTCGGACTTCAGTTATATTGTTGAAATCCAAATTGGTATCAGCAAGAGTATTGATGGTAATACTTATTCAGGAGGTTTTTCTTGGAACTTGGATTTTCTCTTCCACAAAAGTGAATGATATCCTGCTGAATTACAGGTCAATTGCTTTGGAAAGCAAATCTTCTGGCCCAAGTCCCCTATATACTATTTTCAGTTTTCAGCGATCTCATGGAGATCATACTTTTCTGCACATTTGATATTGATATCATCTAAAAAGACAAAAAAGAAAATCAAAGTTATTTGGTTCTGCAGTGGAACAATCTTTATTGTAAAACCTTAAGGCAGAAGGATTTACAAAAACTTGGAATACCATTACCTGCACATAAGGCCTCTACATTATAACAACCCTTTGATTTAAATTTAGGTATTCTTTGTGATGCTGAAGTTGAAATATCAACATTTGTAGGCCTTTTTTTCCCCATGGATTCTTACCTCTACTTTATTCTTCTATTTTGCTGGTAAGATAACTCTAATTCACATTTGTCCTGTCCAGATGAACTGATTTTGGAAGAAATAATATTTCTTGGTGTTTTGTCTAAGCCTTTGAAATAGAGTAGGCAGAAAAAGGAAAATTACCTATGAATTGCTAGACATGAATATTATTCTCTTTTTTTTTTTTTTTTTCTGAAGATAAAGGGGTTTTTTTCAGAAAAATATATAGAATGACCTTACGCTTCCAGACAGGAATAAACAGAGGCTGATTTGGAACTTTACTACTAGAGTGATAGCCCATTCTTCATTTTCTGAAAAACTCCTGGAACATTTCTGAGAAAAATGTACCCAGAACACCTATTTCAACCAGATAAACTGTATTTTCTCCTCACAACCCTCTGTGTGCCCATACTCAGTTTTTTCTGTAATCTTTTTCTGTAATCTTTTTGGACTTCAGCAAAGCTTTTTGTACCATCTCTCACAGGATCCTTCTGGACAAAATGTTCAGCACACAGGATGAACACATTGTGATGGGTGAGCAGCTGGCTCACGGATCAGGCACAAAGGGTTACAGAGAATGGGGTGAGATCAGAATAGTGACCTGTCACCAGTGGGGTTCTGCAGGGCTCCGTCCTCGGCCCTGTGCTCTTCAACGTCTTCATTAATGACTTGCATGCAGGACTGCAGACCCACTGCCTAGAAATTCCACAGCAAAAGTTTACTTGGTTAAGAACCAGCACCTCTTACTCTTTTTTTTTTTTTTTGAAAGAGAGGCATCTCTTAACTCGTTTCATACCTCACCCATTGCGTAAGACTTTGAACAGTTAATTTCTATTTATATTCTCCCTGTAGCTCCCTTCCCTGAAGTGAAGAACACTACATAAGTTTGCTGATGACACCAAATTGGGAGGAGCTATCAATTCCCTTGAGGGCAGGGAAGCCCTGCAGATTTTTGACAAAATAAAGAGCTGGGCAATAACCAAACATATGAAGTTTAACAAGGAAAAGAACCAGATTCTGCAGCTGGAATGAGGCAATCCTGGTTGTGTATAGACTGGGGAATGAGGTGCTGGAAAGCAGTGCTGTGGAAAGAGACCTGGGGACCTGGTCAATGGCAAGTTGAATATGAATTAGCAGTGCCCTGGCAGCCAGGAGGGCCAACCCTGTCCTGGGGGACATCAGGCACAGCATCGCCAGCCGGGCAAGGGAGGGGCTTGTCCCGCTCTGCTCTGAACTGGGGTGGCCTCATCTTGAATATTGTGTGCAGCTTTGGGTGCCACAACATAAAAAAGACACTAAACTATTAGGGAGCATCCTAAGAGAGGCCACGAAGACAGTGAAGGGCCTTGAGAGGAAGCTGTCTGAGGAGACACTGAGGGCACTTGGTTTCCTCAGCCTGGAGAAGAGGAGACTTAGGGGAGACCTCTTTGAAGTCTACAACTTCCTCATGAGGGAAGAGGAGGGGCAGGTACCAATCTCTTCACTCTCATGACCAGCGGCAGGACTTGAGGAAATGTCATGAAGCTGAGTCAGGGAAGGTTTACGCTGGATATCAGAGAAAGGTTTTTCACTGAAAGAGTGAGTAGGCACTGGAATAGGCTCCCCAGGGAAGTGGTCACAGCACCAAGTCTGACACAGTTCAAGAAGGATTAGGACAAACACCTTCAGGCATGTGGTGTGACTCTTGGGATGTCCTGAGCAGAGCCAGGAGTTGCACTCAATGATCCTGATGGGTCCTTTCCAACTCAGCATATTCTGTGATTCTATAATTCTATGTTATTTCATTTTGTTAGTATAACACAGGAGGTCCTTCATTCCCATAGGCCCTTTCTCCTTAGAATGAACATACCAAGGATGTTTAAAATATTGTGGAACATATTGTCTCTATAACGCCAAATTAAGCATTAATTAAGATTAAGAGATTCAAGAGAAAGCCTAGTAAAGTTCATCCTGTTTGCAAAAAAAAAAAAAATTTCTGAATCTCATATGAATATGAACAAATTTTTTGCAGTTTTATAATTCAAGATTTTGGTTTGGAGCAAACTGCATGCAGTGTGGTATATGCCATCCTGAGGCAGGAAAATAGTGATACCTATTAATGTTGTCATTATCATCATGTTACAAGCGGAGAGAAAGGAAATTGTTATAGAGTTTGATTCAATGGGACTTTTTAATAGATGCCAGAAACAGCAGATTTAGGTCAAAGTTATTTCTAGACTCTGAAAAAGTATTATAAGCTAATGGTTCCTATTCTAACTTGTTAAGCCAGCAGTGGTTAGTTGCTATAAAGATAAGAACGGTCCTTAAAGTTTACTCCTTGCCATTTCACACCCATTATAACACCAGGTGAAAAACCTGCTTTTAACATCAAATTATTTAACACCAGAAAATAATACTTTATAAACCAATAATAACAAGGAAAAAATCATACTTCCAGTTGGTTTATTTTTCAGTTTTGCATGTTATCTGCACCAGTGTGCACCTAGGCATTTTCTGATAACTCTTATTGAATATATAGCATTTTGCAATGCTATTTACACTTGTAAAATTTTGACAAAGATATGTATTTTCTCCTACATATTTGATTTCATGAAAAAGCCTTTAGTACCCCAAACCTTATAGCTTCATACAACCTCATCAGCTAATTTGTGTGTTCAATAGTACCTCTCCCTTTCTGTCCCCCTCTTTCTCTCTCCAAGTCTTCCTTTTATCCTATATATCCTTAACTTATCAGAAAGGAGATTGTAGTATTTCTACTTAGATATCAGCTCTCCAAAATCACTGAAGAATAAAGTCATTGGGGTAATGTTTTACTGTGATATTTAATTTTTTTTTTTTAAGGGAATTCCTCAAATTTTCACTTCATCTTTGTGCGATATCAAGAAAACTTTCTCAAGCAAAGGAAGAGTCTTCTAAAAAAGACTTCCTTTTGTACAGAGAAATATTGTCTTGGCCTACAGTAACTTGAATTTATTGGCAAGTGAATGGTTGGAAACAATAGAAGGTGCAGGCTCTGCAGGGCAATACCACCTCTTCCTACATCACCTTATTATGTACAAGGCAGTGTTCCTCATCCCTGATGTGGCAAACCTGTGATCACAACATTCACATCCTTAGTGGAAATGCATCATTCTCTTTGATCCACTCATGTCCTGATTGAACAAGACAAAACAGTTGTTTTGAGTGGCTGAATAGCTGTCAAACACACTTTTGAAAAGCCTGAGTGATTTGTGCGTTTCTGTGAACTCCACTCATCAACCTGTTCAGAAGAATTCTGTTCAAGAGATCCAGTATTAAATTGTAAGAGTAGACAATCACAGCCCTTTGTTTATTTGCTCCTTCTCTTTCCCATTTCTTCTCATAGGTGTAATAAGAACAGCTTTGCCAAATATGGACAGAGAAGTGAAAGAACAATATCAAGTTCTAATCCAAGCCAAGGACATGGGAGGACAGCTGGGAGGACTTGCTGGTACTACCACAGTAAACATTACTCTCACGGATGTCAACGACAACCCACCCAGATTTCCTAAGAGTATGTAGAATTCCAAAGCACTGATTTTCAAATAAGCATGACTGAAAGTATTAATTTGGAAAAAGTCCTTTGGATAAGAAAATGAGATCCTGGAAAAAGAACAGTATATGATGAAAAAAGTGAGATATCCTAGTTTTTTAAATAATACAAAGTTTCATTTGAAAGTATGAGTTGAATGTTTAAGAGGAAATATACCATCATTCCACATGACCAGCCTGAGCCTAAGAGTTCATTTCATTTACACTATAAAATTTTTTTGGGAAATACTGTTTTGTAAAGGGAAACTGCATGAAACATTTCAAATTACAAAAGGTTATAACTTGAGACTTCCAGGTACCAAAGGCAGAGCTAGCTCATGCTAAGCATTATGGTTACGATATTTAAAGACAGATTTTTATGTGTTTTGCCCCAGGAGATTATATCTCTCCTTGAAAATGCTTACAGCCTCAAAACAGTGATCATCCACTGATAATTTATTATGTTTCACAACAGTTAGTTTAAATGAAGCTTTTCAGAAGTATGCTAATTTAAAGACTTTCATAGTCTGTGTATGATTACGAGGATTGTCACTTACTTGCCTCCATAAATTTACTGAAGTTCTGTATATTCCATACCTTCAAAATGCAGAAACTAATCAAGCATAAATCTTGATAACTATGCCGAAATAATTAGCTGCTAAAATTCATTAGTAAGGCAAATTCACATTAGAACATATTGCATGAATCTGCAGTAAGATCACGGCAGATTTTACTTTGCATCTCTTTCCTTGCTCATGAATTGAAATCCCACTATATGTATTATGAATGCTCCATAGGTACAAAATCACATCTGCAACTGTGAAGTTTTCTCTCATAAAAATTATTCTTCTTCTTTTACTCCATCTGAAAATGTATTGTGTTTCTGCAGGCATGTAAGAAAGATCATGTTAAGAGAGGGACCCATCTGGTCCTTCCTTCTGTCTGTTACACTCACATCTAGATGGTATTCATAAAACAGGCCAAGCAATACTTCATAGAACTTCCTTACTTTCTAATTATATTTCGTTCTAATGGTGTCTTTGTCTTTAACAATCCTCAATGTATTTTTCTTACAGTAAGTTGCCCCATTGCTTTGAAACTTACACAAAATTTTAGAGTTCATGTCCTCTGTCAGAGGTACACATATTTACCATATATCACACAACAAACAGTGTCCCCTCATTTGTTTTAAATCATCCTTACATAATTGCCTGCATGTTAACGTCTTCAAAGAATACAGAAAGCACTGCAAAATACAAGTTTTATGTAGAGAAGCTGTGTTGATTTTGCTTTATTCAATATGGGAAATTCTCTCTGAGTTCAGTAAATCTGCTCCTACTGTTTTGCCTGTACATGTCAGTCATATCCATCCTTAGCTCCCCAAGACTCCCTGGAGAGCTTTTGGGGAAAAAAAAAAGTCAGTGTTATATTATACCTCAAAGCCTTCTTGTGCCACAGTGGTTTGAAGCAAAATATTGCACATCATAATAGTTCCCTTATTTCATCCTTCAGGCTCTTGGGCATGTAACAGCTAATCCAAATGATTTGTTACTGTTGTGTCTGTATGTTCCACAACTGCTTCTATAGTTAATTTAACCTTCTCCTGAGTCCCCTATAAAGTTCTAGGACAGAAAAAAGATCCCCAGTTTTTCTACTCTAACAACAAAGAAAAAATAGTATGAAGTTTTACATTTGTGATCTTATCTTCTTTGAGCACTTCTGTATCTCAGTTTTGGGCTGGCTTTGCACAGTTCCTCTCAGATTTTTGCCTCCAATTTTCTTAAAAGACAATTATTATTAGCTTGTTTGCAGAGATTTATTCAAACTCATTTTTTGTCTTCTTTATTGTGGTTTTATAGATAAAGCAGATTTTATGGTTCTTTCTATTGTCCTCCCTGAGACACAGCTTCATTTTTTTGAAAGATGTTTTCTTGCTTTTATTAGCTATGTTGTTTGCCCTTACAGATTTGTCTTTTAATGGATATGTGCATTTGCTGTAGATCTTCTGAATGATATCCCTAGATAGCATCCACACCATCCACAGTGATTTAACACTCAGCTATCCCATTCAGAATTTCTATAGTAATATGCCTCAGTTTTATTTATTTCCACTTTTTTGTTTTTATTATTTATTTAACTGAATAAAACCATCTTGTAATTTTGGCTTCTATTGCTCCTGCACAAATATTGCATTTAGACTAATTATAGTCGCTGTAAAATTTAGAAGAACTAAGGAACTTTTCCTGACTAGCTAATGTTAATACTGTTCTCTTCCTTAAGTCTTAGTTGACAGATTCCTTTAACAATCATCATTGTTCCTCCACTGATAAAGTCTCCTGTGACTTTCCTGTGTATTTTGGTTCTTGACACTATGTTGATTTTCTTCTTTCCCACAGATATTGAACATAGATATTATGCTGATATTCTTGTTTAGTATTAGACATTAAAGTTACCTACACTGGTTCCCATTTTAACACTTGACTGGTTCCCATTTTAACGCTTATGGCTTTCTTTCTCCTCTTTACTAGTCCTTAGTTTGATTCTGTATGAGCTACCACTTCTGCATTTCCTATTGGGCTATCATCTCCTTTTGTAGCATTCTCCAGTGCAGAATGCAGAATTCTCATCACTGCACCGTTTTTCTGGACTGCATTTTTTTTTTTTTTTTTTAATTTTGTTCTTTTCAAAACCTGAAAATTCTCTTAAACCTTTCATTAAGTGTCACATGGTCATAGAAAAGTTTTTAAACTTTTAGACGCCTATTTTTCATATGGCCAAAATGAATTTTTCATGTTCCCTACTCTTTAACAAGTGCCCCAACATTCCAGTATTGTGACTCACTTCTCACCACTTTTTTTTCAGCCAGGCATTTAAAGTTTTCCCTTTCAATCTTTTTCTCCTGATTGTACATGGTGAGACTACTTCAGACTATGCTACTATGACTGTCCTTAACTTCAGGTTTCATTTGCTAGTCCAAATTTCAATCCTAAGACTTTTGTCAGAGCTCACATGGTGTCTCCTTTAGTTTCATGACATGCTGTCAAAGAGCTTGTGGGATGCTCCAAACCTGATCAATAAGCCTCTTTGTACCAGCATTCCTGCTATCTTCATCCTCAGTGCATGTTAAACTGCCCACCATTGCAGTGTGCTCCTTCCTGCCAGCTGGAAGCCCTGCTGTTGGAAGGGTACCATGGCTACAAGAGAAAATAATGTCCTGTCTGGAGACTGAAAACTCAGTCCATTGGCAAGCTTCATGTGCCCGGTGCTCATTCCTGTTCTGGTTTTCAGCTGTACCTTTTACTTCCTTTGTTGTTATGGGCCTTAGTATTTTATATTTTATTGTATGCTTTCATTTGCTGCGGTGGTGCAAAAATGCACAAGTTTCACATAGTGTCAGATGGTTTTCGTGACACAGAGAAATCATGGAATATATCATCCTCTTTGAGGCAGATAGCCTTGAGGTCTCATTTAATGCATGAACTGCAGTTATGACATCTTTGCCCAATCGTTGCTATGAAGGAGCAAAAAAACCACACACAAGAGACCAAGCTTGTCCTGTGCTTTGCATGCTAGTAAGGCTGGAAACCTTTTCTTTCTATTATATCAACTGTCACAAAAGACAAATTACAGCAGTGAGTCTCAAGAAAACAGAAGAGAATAAGATTGGAGGTTCGGGTTGATATTGAAAATAACACTTAACATGGCTTACAAGCTAAAATGTCAGTATGGAGACTCCAGTGTATTGGAACAAACTTGGTCAAGCCTTTTATTTTTGCATGTGTTACAGGCAACAGTCCTGATCAATGGGGATTTACTTAGCCAGCCCTGTTTGGTTAAGCAGTATGTAAGATGATGTGTAGTGTGCCTGAAATTCACAGAGACACAAGGTCAATTACAGCTAAACAAGAGAATTAAGTGAGAAAAAGTAGAATATGAATTATATTTCTAACATAGCAACCGTTTTTTTCAGTTGTTTTCCTTGAAAACATTGCAATGATCTGGAGTAATTACCTGCCAGGAAATGGAGTTTGCCATTCTCTTGACTACCATAGCTAAAAGGACACTTGCGTAGAATTTTAGTTCATGTGAAAAATAAATCTTTAAAGCCAGGTCTGCATAGGTGCCAAGTTCAGGCCTGGAAAGAGGTCAGGACCCCTCAGTGTTGCTGGCAGCTGAGACCTCCAGTATCCCATTACACATCCCTGGTCAACAAACCCAGGAAGTGCAGACTGAAAAAAAGGACTAAAGGTCCTTTAATACAAACTGCTGCAAGGCTGATGTTTTTGCATCACATAAGCAGGGCTACAGTTTGGCAAAGGACTTATTACAGAGCCATGCTATAGATTACCTAATCAAATAAGACAATATCAAATTTCACAGGATAAAGTTTATTTTCTGAACTTAGTAAAGCCAAAA
>VZRN01006621.1:1209518-1229886 GCA_013397935.1 Dasyornis broadbenti | reverse complement strand
AAAAAAAAAAAATCAAAGCAGAAGTAGGAGAACATATATTATTCATATTTGGAAGAAGCTACATTGATAAATAATACATTACAAGCTTGCAAAAAAAAGGTATCACGGAACACCTTCATCTTATTGAGGGTCCTTTAAGGAGACAGGCAGGTTTGGATGGGTTATCAGCAGCCAGTGATGGAAAACACTGACTATCCTGCTGAACACAGAATTTTTTATTTAGAACCTGTGCTTTTGAGTGTATTCAGTGGGGAACTCCCACCTTGCATGTCTCCTAGTAATGAGGAATGTAACAGAGTGGAAACCTCTAAACACATATTTCTGTCAGAGTTGTTTGACCTGCAGGTATCTATTGGCCCACATTTCAGAAAACTGACACTTCAGAAAATGGATAGTTTCTTTAAAACTAGTAGGAAAAAATTAATCTGAATGATTTTATTAGTAAAAATTTATTTCCAGATGTGTTTTCTGTCTTATCTGATGCTTCATCATTAGAGCAACTTTCTGCACTGCTGTGCATGTTTCATTGTTAAAGATAGAACTTTTTTGTAAATATTAAAATAAATATTTCATACCAAAGTTTGATTTTTACCAAAACCAGAGAAAAAAAATAAGGCAAAGACTGAAAAGGTAAGTACTTTTCCTATCATAACAACAATGTTCAAGCAATTGAACAAAAACTTGGTATCCTACAACATTGCCTTTTGAACAGAGAAAAGTGGACAAAAGCTGCATATGTGTAGGCCTGCATCCTGGTCCAGAGGGAGCTGATGGCCTTTCTCTCTCAGCTACTTACGTACATGATAGCTGGCTAAGTGAAAAGACAGTTCAGCACATCCTTCCTAAAAGCTAATGGGCTAACCCTTAACTCATCAAGCAGTGGACCAGTCTGACCAAGCTGCCAGGACAGCAGTGGCTTGTTTCCAGTTCTTAAAATAAGCTTCAAGAAAAAATGGATGGGTTATATTTACTTCAACATTTAAATGACAAAAACTGTATAATTAGTTGGTATAAATTATGCTTTATGGAATCAAACCAATTAAGGGAAGTGGTGGATTCATATTTTGTAAGGTTATTATGCTTCAGTTTCCCTGCCTCCTTCTTTTGTTCACTTCTGACAGAGTGAGTGTGAAAGCAATTTAGAGAAATAAACCCTTATATGCTGAGCAATAAAAGCACACGTGAATCATTTTAGTCAAAAGAATAGTATGTCTTTTTATTTTAATATGACATAAATATGTTTTTAGAGAATAAGGCCCTGACATAGAAGAAATGCAATTGAATTTTAAAATTTATACAGTTTTTATTATGATATTAGAAAATAAAAGGCCATTTCAAGTTTGTTGTGCAAACAGCAATAAGTCTGATTTATTTTTAAGTTGTGTATTTTTAAGGCGACACTCCCTGAATTTGTTTTTTTTTTAATCAAAAGAACTATTTGGCTAAAGCTATGTTTTATCACATCATTTCCAGCTAACAGAAGTCAATTTTGTGAGAGAATGATTAAAAGCAGTTTCTTATAGAAGAGAAATTGATTAAGGTTTGAAACCAATATTTGAATTTTGTCTACTTGTGCATGCCTTAGCTTTAAAAAAATGCATCTTTGATGGCCAGAAACCATTATCGCAGGACTGCTTTGCAACCACATTTAAAATGTTCAGACAACTGTAGAGCAATGCCTAGACACCACCAGGACCATTTTTTTTTGTGTCATTGGTCTTTCCAAAAGCAGCTCAGTGAAATCCATCAAGATAGTTTGCATAAAAGAGCATGGCAAATTTCCAGAAATGCTAATATGTTTGGAAACAGAAACACAACTATTCATCTTTTTGGTAGTGACACCTTAAATAAAGCAAGGTTGAAGGATCATTCCTAGGACCTTGCACATCAGTCCTTACTGTAGGAGTTTGCAGGTAGTTGTATTTGAATTTCATGAGTGGCCATACAATGCATTCCACAGAATATATTTAATCCTCCATTGGCGATAGTAAAGGAAACAATAACCTTAGAGAGAAAAGTTCACAAAAAAGACAATTCAGAAACAAACAAAAAAATCTCTTATTTATGCAATTTCAGGAATCTCAGTGTAAGTAAAAATGACTTTTGTGAACTCGAACTAGCCTTTTATTCTCTTAGTTATATAACTTTGGCACGGCACTTGAATGCTCTATTACCTGGGTGATCTACTACATAGATATATCATATATCATATATCATATATCATATATCATATATCATATGTCATATGTCATATGTCATATATTATATTAGGAATAGGCTTTGCCTATTATTACCCTTTATACTGCACCTATTTTCAGTGATTATTTATTGGTTCATAGTTTATTTTAACAGGTGTGCTATCAAGTACTACAGTCTGTAAAAATATTTTAAGAAAAAGAACAACCGAGTGCTGAACTTGGAATAGCCTGCCTATATTTACGCTTATGCATACACACTTTCTAGATCAAAAACTCTTATCATAGGTATTTATTTATATATTATTCGAAACTTTGTACATCACAGAAATTTCACAAACATTAGTTATATTAAGTTTTACTACATGAAAGCCGGTCAGTTGTTAACTCAGTAAACTTAATGTGGCTGATTCCATTCAAGTGGCTTTGAACAAGTCTAGCTCAGATTATATTTCAAAATTGGTTCAGAAGCAGACTGCAAGCAAGAGGTGTCCTGGTCCACATGAGATAGAAAGGAAAATCTTTTAATCCATTGCTTTGGATGAGGAGCTTAGGAGAGAGAAGTTCCTCAGATAAAGGTATCTACTTTTAAAGATTTCAGAAGAATACAACATAAATCCCACCCAGCAGTGCATTAGAAATCTACAGAAAAAGATTGTGGGATTAATAAATTAATCTGTTCACTAATCTGAAAAATTTAAATAATTAAAGCAGAAGTTTGATTTAAAAATAAGTGTTGAAGATTTATTCCCTCCTTACTTAGACAATTTGCTGGAAAACTTACTCAGGATTAAGGTTCAGATCTGCCTAATTAAGCATTTTAACAAGTCTGCACAAATTTCTGGGAAGTTATTCTACTCCCTGTAATTTAGATATGGAAGTATGGCTTTTCTCAGTATTTCTGTTACAAGCTGCTGTGCTTTATATACAGCACTTGCATCTTCATTGGCTCTCAGAATGAAAATGAGTCTATCTTTCATTGATTAAAAAATTTGCCTGGCAGACAAGACGTCCTAATTCAGTTCCAGCAACTAATTACTTATTTTATACCAATTGGGAGATACTTGCACAGGACAGGTGGACAGATTCATTGCAGACTAGCCTGCAGGCAGAGATTAGTTGGGAGACTGACCCAGAACTTGCTTTGAATTAGAAAAGCAGGGAAGGTCAAAGCCTGATTTTCTCCATCTTTGTTAATTTTGTCTATGTTCCAGTTGTCCATGCCGTAAAACACGAAAAAAGAACCACCTTTGTTTTTTAAACCAAGCATATATTGCTAATGTCAGAAAATCTTATGCGAGTCTGATTTTCATTTACCTGTGCATTGTGGGTTAATTAGAACTGCATTTTTGAGTTGAACATATACTTTAACCAACCATTTCAAACAGCGATGGAAGACAGAAATGCAAAGGCTCCAGAAATCGGCTCATGCAATTGCAAGCCAATTGTGAAAACAGCACCCATGCAGAGATTGTTATAATTCTGGATTGTGATACTTTTGACTCACTTAACTACAGCTTTAGCATCAGTAAAACTATAGTCAAATCAGTACAGTAATAAATACCAGCTGACCAGTGCTTGCACAAGGCTCTTACAGGAAACAGAGGAGAACCAAGGGCAGCTTGATAGTCTCACACCTCTGTACTACTTGCATTTCTGTCTTGCTTGTCTCATCCTCCTTTGGTCTCTCTTTCTTCCTCATCCTATATATTCTTACTTCCAGCATGCACTCTTGTTTACCCTCTCCTATGAGAGACAGAAATTTATCCTTGATCTCATGTTCATCTTATAACTAGAGTGTGGCCGTCTCCTCCTTCAACTCCACAAATGGTTTTGTTTTTTTTTTTTTCCTTTCCCAATGGTAGCGCTGCTAAAAGAATTTATACTTTGCTGAGTCGCTTCCAGCTCTGAGTTTCTCCTTATTGTGCTATACTGAAATAATGAGTCTTCACCATCCCAGATAAGCTCTTTTACATCTTCATCTTATGTGTTTTGGCTACTACCCTGTCACACAGCTCAGTGATCCTTGCCTGCTATTTCTATTCCACCCACTTGAGTTACACATTTGACAGGTAGTTATAAAAAAAGCCTCTGTATTTTCCTTTTTCCTGCACCACCATTTAATCAGTGCAATCACAGACATTTTTATATAGACTAAAAGAAGGTATACAATGGCCTATTATGTTTTGCTTTTCAAAGCAAAAGAAGGACATGAGAGTATCTGGGAAAGTTCCTGAAGGTTTATGTTGCCTGTGCTGTTAGTCTTAGAACAGTCCAGGGCACACTTTTGACCAACACCAAGTAAAGCATTCTCGGACAAATTCAGGGCATGTGGACAAATTAATACAGATCAGGAACTATTTTCTGCAGTCACTTTCCATGAACTCGACCTATTTTGGTGTGGGTAAAAGAATTTAATAACATGGAATTAGGCCATTCTATATCGGCTGGCTTCTGGGCCACAGAGAGCGGCTGGTACATGAAATTCCTTTGTACATTTGTAGCTTATTTGAGCCTATGCTTTGCAATCCAGGCCATGCAGCCCTCTTTGGGTCACGTACTCCACAGCTAAGTAGCCTTCTGTCATTATTTGTGTGTGTGCAACATAAAGGAGTAAAACTTAACCTCTATAAAATGTTCTATTTACTCTTACTCTTTTCTTATTCCTTTCCATATCAAAATTCTTCACGTACTTTTAGTAAGAACTGATTTGCCCCCAAAGGTGCATGTAGCCTTAGTAAAAACTCCCCTAGAAATTTCTTCTCTTTTTTATAGCTGTCACTGTTGCATGTTCTTAATCATAAAGAATCTTGAAGAGTGAATCATTTCATTCAGACTGAATAACTAAATTCCCAACCAAAGCATACTAATTGGAAGAAAACTGAGAAATAAATGGGATGGGGAGATATTAAATTACCATAGATTCTCAAAACACTAAATGTTTAGTAAACTCTTTGTCTGCTGCACTTATATTGCTTTTTAAATCTCTCAAGAATGCATAAGTAGCAAAGATTATCTGAGGACTGTTTGAAGTACTGATTGAATGAAACAAAAAGCCTGTTTAAAGGTCTAAACTGAGAGAGACTGAACCTTTAGCTGCAAAGCAGAGCATAAACCCAAATATAGCTATTTCTGTATACTATTCCATAGCCAATGCAAAATATAGGTAATTTCTCACTGGCTAAAATGCAATGCTCTGATTGCACTGTAAACAATAGTGCAAGAAATACAAATCAGCACAATATTGGTCAGAAGTTAAATGTTATCTGTTTGTCATAACATTTTGTTGTTAATTCATTTTCCTCCTATCATCATGTCTAAGTGGTAATTGATCATTAACAGAAAGATTAGGTAAATTGTTTTTAAACACTATCATTATCATCATAGTAGATTATATAATTAATAATTGTATTTTGCATCTGCTACCTTATGTAGAGAAAGTGTAAATAAATACAGTTCATAGAAATTCAACAACCTTTGGCAGGAATCGTGTCATTTATTCCACTACAATGTGTTTTCTATGGGGAGTGATGAAGAAATTATTCATTCAAAACACAGCGAGTATTTAGATTGGATGCATGAAATTACCCACAGTAACCTTGGGATGCCTTAAAAGCCCCATGCATCTCTACCTACTCTGAGACTGGAAAGTAGCTAAGGCTACAGATTTAACAGCATAGGGTTGCCTTGCAATGTTTTGAGAATTGGTTCCATACTGCCTCACTGACAACAGTGTCACTGGCTGTGTCACTATCAGTTCTGGCAGCATCTGCCTTTTTCCCTGAGGTCTTCCATCCAAGTAAGAAATCAACACATCCTTTCTGCGTCTAACCATGGTGAGCCTACGTTCAGAAAATTTAGAGAGTACAGGGCAACATAAAGAGAAGCAGACTATATGTAATTATCTAATTATAATCACAATAGTTTAGGCTCATGATTTTCAAAAATATCTAAGAGCTGCAGTTGTATTCAGATTTTCAGGAGTGCTCCACTCCTTGTAAAAGCATTAAATGGACTGCCCACATGTTTGCAACAATCCAAACATTCCTGATGACAGCAGTAGAAGCTGAGCTGAAGATATCAAGCAGTTTGTAACTGTGAGTCCAAAATACATCTTTAGTTGAATATTTGCATTAAGAAAGCTATAAAAATAAAAAGAAAATAACAGAAATATTCTAGAGTATATCTTTTAAGTGCATGAAAATAACTTTATTCTCAGTGGCTTAGGTGGAAAATTTGTTGAATTTGTAAATGTGATTGCCAGTGCTCACAAGAGAAGGATCTGTAATTAAGCACTCACTACTTTTGCATTTCATTGTAAAAGGAGCAGTATTTATATTGAGAGCTCACTTTAACCACTTACATCGGAAAACATAAATATCACTTGTGATAAGCTGAGCATACTTGCTATAAAGTATAAGAGAACACAAATGCAAAATACTCAATTGCTATCCTATTGTATCACTATTTTCTTATCTATATCATGCACTAAATCACAAGTATTTAAGGAAACTGCACAGAGTAAACCAAAACTTAAAACAAAGTATAGTAAATTATTATGAACTTGTACTTGATGATTTTACAATTTTATCTTTAAAAGTAATAATTTTTGATCTCAGCCTGTGCCTACATGGTAAAAAAAAGTAATATGGAGGTTAGGGAAAAACATTTGCATGAAAGGTACCTGATAGTATGTAAAAATCAAGACTTCACAAGCTTTTTGAGTAGTACACGTGTTGAGCATGCTTTGTTTAGGTGATTTTAGGGATGCAACTGAGGTGTGACCTGGAGGACTTAAGACAGGAACCTAATTTCCTTAGTCAATGGAGAGAAAAATTACTCTTCCAATACAGATGATTTGGAGCACCTAGCTTAGATCCTAAAGTAAATGGTTTGGCCATATTCTTTAGAGTGAATGAATTGTAGTAAAAATTGTGTTATTATATCTTGTGCCAGAGTGATAAAGAAAATATGAAAAGGCTCCGGCAAGATATTTAAGAAGCAGAGATGTTAAGCAGAGCATTACAAACTCTATGTCCCATCCCTGACAATATACTTTTTATCATGTTAATGTCTCACATGTATCTTTCAATTTAAATTTTATAGAGGGAATAAGTGTATTGATTTACTTCATGGTGACAGTGTGATCACTGGGATATTACCAACCGACCTACCTGATAAATGTCAATTACATGCTGGCTGGGATTCTGAAAAAGGAGACTTCTGAAAACTTTTTCCTATCTGTAAAGTGTACCTTGATAAATCTTTATAACCACTATGTAATTCACATAACAAAAACAATTGATTCAAGTTTTTAGACTATATGCCCCAAAATTATTTCTCTCATTGTATTATTTTGTTTGGTAGTAATTTCTAATCAATAGACTGGACACTAGCAGAACA
Organism: Dasyornis broadbenti; assembly: GCA_013397935.1. Lineage (NCBI taxonomy): Eukaryota > Metazoa > Chordata > Aves > Passeriformes > Dasyornithidae > Dasyornis > Dasyornis broadbenti. Next base: position 1,222,288 of record VZRN01006621.1, on the reverse strand, counting down.
ATTATTCATTGGTTATGACACATACTGAAACAGATCATGTGGAACTGGTTTTCCATACAAGCCCTCAGAGTTACAGAAAGCTACACTGTCTAACACGTGAATGCATTGGCAAAGTCAGATTTTTCACAAAAAGGGGAAGTGATTAAAGTGGGATCTTTTGTATACAGCAATAACATCAGGATTAAAGCAATTACTCAGGAACCTGATTAGTTCTCCTCAGAGTGTTGGAATTCAACTCCATATTGTCTAGAAGAAACTCTTTCATATAAACTTGAGGAATTTCTAGAACTGAACATTTTCTTCCGCTCTTGGTAAAACCATGCTACCACACAAGGATGATTTAGGATCTTCAAAGAAGATTGTGTTGTTCTTGCCTCAGTATTAGGACACACACATCTGAGTGTGCCTGGCTCCTAACAACTGCTTGTATAATTATTTCTACATTATGCTGTTAAACAGCGTATTTTCTGTTACAGCACGTATTGTCTATACAACAATCAGTACACTTTGGAAGCAGAAGGTGTGGGATTGACTGTCTTGTCTATCTTAGAAAATGAACTGGCATCTGCCATCTCCTGAATCCTTGCTTCAACAAGGGCGATGTTAATCTCTGTGGAATTATTCTCTGATATGCAATGGGGAGGTTTAATTTTAGAAAGCTATAAGACAACAACACCTTATCAGAAGGAAAAACCCAGCAAATGGTTTTAATGAATATTTCAGTATACAAAAATGGTACCAGTATGATGACCATTTTCCCTTTAGGAAGGAGGAAGGAGGATGGCCTCAAAAACACAGTCTGCTAGCTCACCTCAGGGGGTGGTAGAGCTCTGGCTCAGGAACTGCCAGCTCTGGGGAAGCTCCATCACGTGGATTATCCTAAACTAGGGTGGGATCAAACTCAAAATGGATTCTGTTTCTGCTCACTTTCCCTTAAAGAGCTGGTGACCCTTGGACATCATGATCTCTGCAGTATTGGGAGACATATGTTTTCTAAGTGTGGTCTTTGGAAGCCACAGAAGAGAACCAGAATTTTTTAAGCGTGGTTATGTTTTACCTAATGAAGCCATAAACCCTTACTCAGAGCAGTGGGTTAGAGGCTGGAAGGAGCCTTTCCACAACTGAAGTTTTACAAGCCTACCCCAGGCCATGCACGACACCTGCATTAGACACATGGTGACAAAGCCTGGCTTCTTTTTGCCACACAAGGTCCCAGCCCCTCTGCAGGGCACAGAGTCACGTCTAGGAGAGGCATCAATGCATCTCACTGCTGTGCTAAATCACATCTCCCTACTTTTAGGAGTATATGCATCAAATGATGCCATTTATTAGACAGATTAGCTGTAGCTGAAGTAGCAGGTTTAATATATTGAGTATATGCTTATATATTTACATTATCCTTGCCTATTACACAGTAATTAAAAGACCAGAAAGAAAATCTTATAATTCTTCCTAAATAGACAGAAATCAGTGCCTTTACAATCCGGGTCAGGATAAAAATTAAAACGCCTTGGTAATTTAAGATAACAAGAATATTACAATGCACTATCTGTTGGGTTTGGGGTTTGTTGTTTGTTCGTTTGTTTGCTTGTTTGTTTTCCTGAGGAAACATTAAAAATTTAGATGAAAGAGAGATAAATTCTTTTATTTCAATGTTTTGCCTTTAAGAATCACGCTATCGTGATCCACTGCAATGCAATACTTCTGCAACTGCCAGAAAGCTGAAAAAAGTACAGACAAAGAAAAGTCAGGAGAGGATAATCTTGCATACACACAGTACAAATATGGTGACAGATTGGAAAAAACGTTCAAATAGCATTTACAGCTGCTTGACTGAAGGCCATTATGTATTTAGCTTAAGTCCTTTGATGCTAACCTGGAATATTTCTTAATGGTTGTTTTGCTGATGAGAAGAAATGATGGTTTTCATTTGCTATTTCTATCAGACCTGAAAAGCTTTTTGGTAAATGATGGTGTAAACTGCAAGTGTGGAGAAACAACAACAAAAAAGCCCTCTTTGTAAGTGAAAAAACAAACAAAAAACACCTAACTTCTTTGTAAGTAAAAATCAAACCCCAGAACAGCTTTTGAGCCTTAAAAACTAAAACTAATCTAATCACGTCAGAGGAACTGTAAATGTGTGCTGTATTTCAGTCAATATGACTGATTACCTGTCACTTACTCAGCTCTGATTTCTTCCCGCTGTGCGCTTTGGATCCATCTTTGTTTTAGAAACTCAGAGGCAGCATGTATGAATTGTTAGCTCACCTCTGCCTCGTTTTGCTGAATGCTTTTGGGGCTAAGTAATTAGCCCTGTCAGTTATTTCAGCTTAAAAGCTTCAACAGCATCATCACTCATATTTTTTTTTTTTATCATCTTCATTGATGCCGCTCAACCTGAAACAAAAAATCCTGACCAAGCAATATTTATTGCTACCAGCTTTCCTATATGTGAAAATATCCGGCTTGCATTCAATATATGTGACTAAAATCAGCAAAGGAGGAGCTAGTTGCAGAGTCCAGTTTCATACTGCAGTTTGAGGAAAGTGAGGGCTTTCTCCTTTGGTACCTTCCAAAAGACAGGAGAAAACTTAGAGAACACCTTTAAAAGAGATTTATGCAAGTAGAAGAAAGATTTTTGTTGGCAGAGAAGTCACACAACAAAATTTGACAGAACTGTTTGGGCAGCATAACCAGCTGCTGCGTAAATTTGTCTGAGCTGCTTGTTCCATCATTCCTGGAAGCTGAAGAGAACAAGGTTTTCAGGACCTTTGGGAGTAAAAGGCTTTTACTCAGGCCTGTTTCAATATACCTCTACAGCAAATGGAGGTAGTAGTGTATACAGGCAAAATGGACAATAAAAAATGAATAATGCTAAACTGTCACAGCAAGTCCACAGCAAGAAGTAATGTCTGCTGGAAACAGAAAAATAAAAATCTACAAAATTGTCTTTCTATCTCATTTAATGTACAGCATATATTGATCATTTCAAATGTCCTCTGCACAAGGACCGAGCCTGTCTGAGTTCAAGGAGCATTTGGACAACACTCTCAGGCACATGGTGTGGTTCTCAGGGAGTTCTGTGCAGTGTCAGGAGTTGCAGCCAGTGATCCTGATGGGTCCTTTCCAGCTCAGCATATTTAATGATTCTACTATTTGAGGGAGGGAAGGGAGGGAATGAGGGTTTCGTGCTATATATTATATTCCCTTGACGTTCTTCTGCGAGCAGGCAGCAATATACATTATTTGTTTTCATTTATTTTGTTCTGAAAGTATGTTGTCTGAAAGTATGTTAACAGCTTCCATATGCTGTGAAGATAATACTACAGGAGGACAATGGCACAGTAATTACATACTACATCTTCAGAAATCTGACTCTTGCAGGGTCGAAGATTGCTTCAGAGTTTTGAATCAGTCTGGATGACCCCATTTTATTGGTGTTGAATTTCTGGAAATGATGAAATGCCAAGTCATTGAAAATAACTGTTAAAAGCCTAAACAATCAGAAATGAGTTATGCAGACTTTCTTTGACTTCATCTAAGTCCCATATGCTTTACAGCCAGGTACAATATTTTATAGGGAAAAGTTTGTTTTAATGAATCTGAGTGATGCTCAGATCATTAAAAATAGATCAATTTGGCAAAGATGGAAAAATCTATTATCATATGCTCTTACATTTCACATTCACTAAAATTGTGGATGTAAACAGCAAATGCTGCAGCAATGATTTCTGTTATCCGATACAAGTGCCTGTAAAAGACCTGGACATCAGAGCTAGAACTATGTTGAGGAAACTTAATATAAGATTCAAGTGTAATCAAAGGCCTTTTTAGTCTCTTTTCTGCATAACTTGCACAGCAGAGATCCAGTAATACACGTGTTTGTACATGACGTTAAATAACAGGAGGATTTGTGATTGTATCATGAATACCATGTTAAAATCTTGTTCTTTACTCAGTCATGGAGTACAGGTAAGAAATAGCTGAGATTTTCTTGTCATGATACCATTTTGTGTCATAGTATCCTTTCCTTAGTGTTAGAACAACACTAAGTACAACTTCCTTTACTTTATTCCCTTGGAAAAAAAAGAAGTAGTGAAATGATATTTGCTCAATCTTTAGTAGCTCAGTCAATGGGTGATACAAAGCTCTACATGGTGATGTACAGAAGGGAATGCTGACACAAGCTGGCTTTACTTACGGGGATTTTCTCTAAAAAAATAAAAAAATAAAAAAATTTTGCCTTGTGGTGTACTTTGCATGCTGATGGGCAGAGCAGGGAAGCAAACAAAAGAGATTTTTTCAGAGGCAATCAGACAGTTCTATAGGTACCACAGCCCAAATGACTAGCTCACAAAAGAGTAAGCTTATTCTTAATCCAGCAGTGCTAATGTCATTTTGTTCCTCACCTGAAAATATTGTAACGCTGAAAAAGCTGACACAGCATGAACTGTAAGGAGATAACGACAGGGAACAGCGTCTGCTGTTTAATTCAGCGGCTGAACGTGAAAGTCATCTACCCTGCTGTTACATAATATACAGCCTCTCAGAGCCTCATTTTGTGATGTGTGACTGAACCACTACCAGTGGAAAGCTCTGAGACATCCCCCTAATGTTCCTCCCAGTAGTCACAGTTACCTGTCCTGCTATACTGTTGAAAAAGAGGTGCAAATTTCCTCCTAAATGCTGACATGTAGCAGAACTGAGCAGGCCACTGCCAATGTTTTCTGAAGGGGGTGCTCTGTGAGAGCTTTGGAACATTGACCCAGGAAAACAAAATGGACCCTGGAAAACAAAATGGACCTAGGAAAACAAAATTACAGGGCTATCTTTTTTTTTTTTTTTTGAGAGACAGGGTGAAGTGAATCAAACGTCCTGGACTAAAAAACAGCTCCAAAAGGTGCTGGCAGTTTTGACAGCAAAGGCTGCTGTGTGAAGAAAGGCAAGCGCTGCCTGCCCATTGTAAATACTGGTCATGGTGGTGTTCACTGGCAGCTATGCAGAGTAACATCTTGAGAGGTGCAGCGAAATAGGGAATAGGGCACTTCAGGAGAATGAAATAATTCAGGGCACCATGTCACAGACCCAGGCCTGCTGCTACTGCTGGTACTAAAATCAAGACTGCCTCAAAGTACTTTGGACTTTTAGTTCTACTGACTATTATATATAGCATTTTTCAACATAGCTGTTCCCCTGAATGAAACCATTTTCTCCTCACATGTCAGTAGCAATACTTGTTTTGAAAGTGTGTAATTTTTTGGTGGTTTGTTTTTAATTTTTTATTACTACTTGTAGTAAATCATCTGAAAGTGAAAATTGTTTAGCTCTGAAATTTTAGTAAGAGCACCCTCTGGTGGCTCATGTATAAACAATACTCGGTAGCTTCTTTCTGTAAAGAGTTGTATATATATTTATAATGCTGAATTTTAAAGAAATTGATGGAAACGTTTTTCCACTGAATTTTTCCTTTCAATATGAGGTTCATAAATGTATTTGCTAAAGAAAAAGATCAGAAGAAGGAGGAAAGTGCTTATAAACATGTACTGTCTATAAGTACAATTCAAAAGAGAATCAATCACATGTGAAAAATTAAAGATAGAAATATAGATAGGTATCTCAAGAGATATAGATGCTAAGGCCTTTACTGTTGCAATGGACAAAATCTAGAATCTAGGGGAAATCAATGGGAAAAACATGCATAGATTTGTAAAACCTTTGTTGTTTTGATATCCTAATTTTATTTAGATTATTTAAGTCTTTTTATTTTGCACATAGTCGATGATTTTAATCAGAAATCTTGTGTTAATTACCAAGAAATCCCAAGAATTATTGTCTACCACTTTGTCACAGGTATCTTCCACTTAAAAGTACCTGAGTCCTCTCACGTTGGTTCTGCTATTGGACGGATCAGAGCTGTGGACCCCGATTTTGGGAAAAATGCAGAAATTGAGTACAACATAGTTCCAGGAGATGGTGGAAACTTGTTTGACATTACAACAGACGAGTACACCCAGGAAGGAGTCATTAAACTGAAAAAGGTATGTGACACCAATGAGTAGGTGTGCCTATGACTCAAGGGAGAAGCTAGGTAAGAGAATGAAATGTGCAATTTTACCTCATAAGTAGCACACAGTAGCAGTGCTACATAAGTAGCTTGTATCTTTATTTGAATCCACGGTTGTGAACATTTTACAAGGGTCTGGGAAGGAAAGAGTTCTGGACATGTATATTATGATAAGCTTTAGGAAAAGTGAAGCTTTAATTCTAACAAAATTTAGAATGTAAGTACTTAACTTCCCTCGGCTCTGACCAAAGATCTATATTTGCATTATATTCATTCTAATAATGGAAGTACTGGCTTCAGCCTCCTGACCTGGAAAGAGTAAATTATCCAAGGGTGCATTAAAGGACAAGATGATGTCAAGTCACTGACTCTTCTGCTAGTTTTAATGACATGGAAACCACTGTACTCACAGGAAGTAATTTTTGAATGAGACACAAACTTTCTGACCTCTTTACATGCCTCCTTCTTTTCTGACTAGAAGTTTGAGTGTACTGTTTCCTCTTCATAGGAATTCGTAGACTTTGTTTCATTTTTAAAAACCTTCTGATCACCTAATTCCCTCTATGCAGATAACTCAAAAATGGGTCCATCTAGAGCTGTCAGGCTGAGCAGCTGCATGCCCCTCCATATGCACTTCCAGTTGGAAATTGCAGTGAGTGGGAGCCATTGAAAAATTAATATTTGATCTTCAAGAGCAGGTTTTTGATAGATTTCAGATCTCCTTGCATTAGTCCTAGGCCTCATCTGTGCTGCTTGTTTTTATACGCAACAATAGAATTTTCCATACTTGTGGTTAAGTGTGTATATTACCCACTGCTGGTTGTCCAGGTTGGCAGTGATGATATTGATAAGACGGGTGCCAGGGTAATTAAAAAGGACTTCAAGGCTCTGGGTTGGTTGGTTGATGGGACAGGAGTGCAGGTGGTGGTTTGCTCAGTTCCTTCAGTAGCAGGGATGAATGATGAACCGGAAAATCCATGTTATCGATAAGTAGTTTAAGGGCTGGTGCCATCAGCACAATTTTGGTTTTTTTGATGATGGGGCAACTTTTACAGCACCACACCTGCTAGAGTCAAATGGGCTCCATCTATCTAACGAGGGCAAAAGGATTCTAGACCATGAGTTGGTAAGGCTGATTGAGTGGGCTTTAAACTAGGTTCAGAGGGGGAAGGGGATGACACCAGGCTCTCCAGAGATAAGGCTAAGGGAGGTAAGCCAGAGTCAGGGGTGAAATCAGCCCAGCTGAAGTGCGGGTACACCAATGCTCCCAGCACGAGAACAAACGAGGAGCTGGAAGTCATTCTATAGAAGGAAAGCTATGACATAGTCACCATCAGGGAAGAGTGGTGGGATTTGACTTGCATGACTGGGGTGCTGCGTTCAGTGGCTACAGGCTCTTCAGAAGGGACAGGTGAGGAAGGAGAGGTGGTGGGGTGGCTCTGTACATTGAGGAGTCCCTTGACACTATAAAACTTGAGCTCAACGATGATAAGGTTGAGTGCCTATGGGAAGGGATCAGGGGGAAGGCCGAGAAGGCTGACATCCTTGTGGGAGTCTGTTATAGACTGCCCAGCCAGGAAGGAGAGGTCATTATATTATTCTATAAGCAGCTGGAGGATGTTTCAAGATCACCAGCCAGGGGTGGGGCTCCGCTAGACATGTTTACAAACAGAGAAAGGCTGGTGGAAGATGCAGTGGTTGGAGGCCATCTGGGATATAGTGACCATGAAATAATAGAGTTTTCAATGTTCAGTCAGCATCAACAAAACTTCTACACTGGACATCTGGAAGGCAATTTTCAGCCTATTCAGGATGCTGACCAGAGAGTACCTTGGAAACAGCCCTTAAAAACAAAGGGGTCCAGACATACTTCAAGCAAAAAATCTTGAAGGTGCAGGAGTAGGCTGTCCATATGTGCCAAAAGATTAGCTAGCAGGGAAAACAATCTGTCTGGGCAGGGAGCTTTTGAAGGAATTCAGGGGGAAAAAGAGGGTGCGTCAGCTTTGGAAAAATTAGGCAGGCAACTCAGGAAATGTTTGAGGATGTCATTAGGCCTTGCAGAAATAAAATTAGAGAAGCAAAGGAAAAAATAAAATTGACACAACCAATTCTATATCCAGATACTTTAGAGTTGGTCATTGTATTTTGCAACATCTATTTAGTCTTTCCAGCAACAAGATAGGGCATAATCTGAACCAGGGAACTTCTACAATAGCAGAACTTTGATCAGTGTTGCCTAATGTAAATGATAGATCTCTGTCTCTGAACACAGGGGGAAAAGATATAATCCTAATCCCTTCTTAATCTTCTTCATTGTGAGAGGGCACAGTGAGAGAATGTGAAGATCAGGAAATACCAGCTTTGTTCTATGCAGAAGTGTGGAAAGAATATAAACCAAATACACAGGGCCTCCAACAAAGAATGCCTTTATACTGACCCAACACATTGTCTTTCACAAAACCTTTCTCAGGGAAAAGGTCCCTTTCACAAAACTTTAAATCATCCAAGTGTTTTAAGACATTTTGGAATCATCCAAAATCCATCCACGCAGCTTCTTTGCTAGGTCCCAGGTTAAACAAGAGCAATCAGGATTCTTAAAGCTATTGTTCACTCAGTTATCTTTTTACATCTTCTGCATATGTAGTAATTTAAATGTGTTTTCATGGGTTGCAGTTTTCAGATTTACAGAAGTGCTGGGCACTCACAATTCTGTAGACACCTATTAAAATGCTTGCTACCTGCACAGTACAAGCCTACAACAGCACTATTAATTTGCCTGCAGAGAAGCAATTTTATATTGTGTGATGTTCAAAATGTTGATTTGACCTTGTGGGATTATGCAAATATTTAAGTTAAGTATGCATTGAAATCTTTTTTTTAAAATGAAAGTGGGTGAATGAATAGGACCGACACATTCAATTATGAATTATAAATAATAAACCACTGAACTTAGTGAAAGTCACTAACAAAAAGTGCTATATTCTTTAAAAACAGGTTTGCATTTTCTTCTCTATCATAGCATATTCTGATGCTAAAAGTGCTGCAGTAAGTCAGTGCTGAGCCATTTCAAAACCATTTATAAAATTTGCTTTTATTTTCCCTGAAATATTTTTTGCAGAAAGAAACTGTCCATCACAGATTAGATGCCTTTTTGCACTGTTGTTATGCAAAGAAAAAAAAATTGTGTGATTTCTATATCAAAACTGATAAAAATGAGGCCTTCCTGGACTACCTTTATTTTTGGTGGAAAATACAGTTGAGGAGAACAAAATTGCACAGGCTAAACTGTTCCTTGTAGTACACTAAGTGTGTTGATGGATGCAAAAGGCCATTCTCTGCTTCTGGGATGCTAAATGGGTAAGAACAGCTACAGCTGGACAAGTTGCAGATCTTAAATCATCTGTTTTGGTTACTCATTTATTTTTGTGCTATGATCCCATATGAGTCTGATTACTACTACTCTTGTGTTAATTATATATATTAAAAATGAAATATCTTTTCTTATATTCTTGTAAATAAATCATCCAAATGTCATTTAGCACCACTGTGTGGTTAGTCCTGTAATAATTCTTTTTCTCTCAAAATAAAAAATAAAGGAAAATAGTATCCCTAAAAAAAGGGGGTGGGGGGGAAATGTGGCTTAGGGATAGTGCTGTATACAGTTCCCTGTAAACGAAAGAAATATTACTATGTTAGGAATAGAATCAAATTCCCTCCCTTGTCTGGTGCTGTTTAATGCAGTGTTTATTTCTTTTGATATTTATACAGTATCTGCTATCCTACCTGAATCTTCAGCACACTACAGTGTGTGTAAGCCATAAGAAACATGCTGATGGAAGGGGCCACCTCCTTCATTCCAGAGCATATTGGCCTCAGATGTGTCAGTCCCAGGAAAGGGACTGATTTAAAAATCTTTAATGACCAGGCACAACAGTAAAGGAGAATAGAAGGTTCTAACCTTTGCTGAAAAGTTAGCACTGAATTTGCTAAACCAAGGATGAGTTTATACGATAAGCCCATTTTGTGCAGAAGCCTTTTAATTGGCTCAGAATATGCTAATCCAGAAACTGAGTAGGGTTCAAGCAATGAACTTGTTCTGCTTGAAAGCATCACTTTACCAATTTGCACAGTGTTTCATTGAAATCTAGGAAAACAACCATTTCTAGGCTTCACCTGGTATGATCCCACACTGCTCCACTACACTGGGTGAACTTTTCCACATGGTTCTGTGGAAGCTCAGGGGACAACCACATTTTGTTTTGTGTAAGTTGTGCACCACTACTAAAACTACCTGATCAGATGACAAAGCTGTGGCCATGAAATCCCAATATGTCATAGCATTGTACAATGAGAAACAGTAACCTTAGAGATGATAAAATAGCAGAAATGGGGGACAATGAACAGAACCAGTAGCTGCAGGGAAGTCTTAGGACTCTGCTTCTTTTTAACCTCAGGAGCCACTTTTCAGAAGTGCAATCAGCAAGTAGTGCTTTGACTGCTGGCTAAGCTCGGTTATCTTGCCCATGGGACAGCCCATATTTGTAGCTCTGGGGTGTTGCTATAACATAAGAGCAGTCTGAGAACACCTGTACCACAAAACAGTGAGCGCAAAGCACTCACAACATCCTTCAGTGAGAACTGTGTTAAAGCTGCTACTTGCTTTTACTACCAAAACAGTACAGACTGCTCGTCACACCCCACCCATGCCTTCTTCCTCCAAAGGCAGGGAATTTCCTCTGCAAGTGTGAGCACAGGCACTGTCTGACTGTAATCACAATTCATGAGTTTGTGGGAGTGGGAATAGTGGTTGTGCATTTTGAGGAGGAAGAGCAGGCAATTTTAAATCCTTCAGTCCAGGCAGAGAGTGGTGAGCTGTGTGCAGATACAATCACAAAGAGCAACAGGAAAAATAAGGAAGAGGGGATGTTCAGTCTTCGGAGTTTGTGGATAGAGCTGTTTGGTTAGGTTTTTTCCTGGAACAGGGAAGGGCACCTTCAGAAATGGGTGAGATGCTTGAGAGCAGCAAACAACTGAGCCCCTGACACTGGTCAGCTTCTCCCCTTCTCCAGATACAGAACATACATATATTTTTCCCACTTCCCATAAAATTTCTAAATACTTCAGATCTCATCAAAGCTACAGCGTTTGCTGTAGATTTGGCCTACAGATCTCATTTTCTCCTGCGCATTCTCAGCTCTAACTAATGAATGCTCCTGGTTGATCTAGAGCTTATTTTAATGAACCTGCTCTATAGTACCAGTTATTTCCATATGCTATTTAAAATCTAGTTCAGAAGTGTAGTTATTGAGACATAACTCAATATGTACAGAAACTGTGTAAACGCACAGCAAAGTGTCTTAGGCCAATACTTCACAAAATGCATAGGTGCTCAACACATTTGAAGGGGAAAGTGTTGCTGGCTTTTGAAGCCACACATGTGACCCAGAGTTATTCTGCAATTGCACAATGCTAGTAAGAAGTCAAGCCTAAGTTAATATGCACTTCCTCTCAACCCAGTTCTACTGTCCATAACTATCCATATGTCCTGGGACTTACAGTCTCCTCCCAAAATATGGGTTTTCCATCATTGTAGGTAAAAGACTCTATCAGAAACATTACTCTCATATTTCTAATGTGTGGATAAAATGCAGAAATTTCTGGAGTTTCCAGTCCTTCCTCTTTGTGAAGCAAAATAAACTGACAGGGTAGTTTTTTTCCACTCTTGTTGTGCTTATCGTCAGAATTCATTATATTTTCAGACCATTTTCTTTTTTCTTTCAGTTCTTTAATTCTCTCTCCCTCTCTCCTTCCCTCTATCTAATATACAATTTTAGATACAGATGCATCCATACAGCAGCATTTCTTAACTTCTGCCTTGAAGGTGGAAAACAGTAATGTTTCAAATTATGTTTATTTCTAATACAGAGCTGGTTTTGTGCTCTCCTAGTCATACAAAATAAGTCCATTCATGGTACTTAGAGAGTTGCAAGGTAAAGTGATTTGTCAGTATATGTTATTTGATTTGGGGATTTGTAGAATGGCTTTGCTGTGCACAGGTGTGTATATGCTGATAGCACTTTACTAGGCAACAATATAGAGCAGCTTGTAACCTCAACATAGGGGAAGGCAGATGAGGACAAGTCGAGGGGGCCAAATACATCTATTCTGTCACTGGTGCTTAGAATATCAATTAGAAACATTCCTCCAGTTGTTGAATAGCTCACCGTTAATAAGGCATCACCTTAATACGAGCAAAAATTCTGTTTACTGTGGAAAAAAATAATAGCTTCTGCAAAATAAAAGCCTCATTCGAACTTACCTTCTGCATGTAATTACTTTTATAGAAGGAATAAACATTTCTTTTGGTTATTTAAACAAAAAAGAAAAAATCTATGAAGTCATTCCATTAAAGTCTACTTAATTGAAAAACATTTCCCCAGTTTCCCCCAGGGTTAGTTTGGGGTTTTTGTACAATTCAAACATTCTACTATGGTTGCATCCTTAGTAACATTCCAGATTAGAAATGAGAATAGGACTGAGCACTCTCAGACATTTATAATGTAACAGAAAAACACAGTGATGGGGTTTTTGTTTGTTCATTTGAGGTTTCTTTTTTTTTTTAATACAGCTAAAATATTGTGTGGAGCACTCATTTTCTTGACAGATTTTACTGATATTTACTAAAAAAAAAAAAAAAAAAAAAAAT
>VZRN01006621.1:1172997-1201478 GCA_013397935.1 Dasyornis broadbenti | reverse complement strand
AAAAAAAAAAAAAAAAGTAGTCAACAATCTGCCACACAGTAAAGACTGGGATAAAATTTGCATTGTGTGCAACAGAAGGCAAAACTCCAGAGAGCAAGGCAAGCTAGAACAGCTCACATAAAAGGAAACAGTGTTAGTTTCAGCAACTAAATCCATGTTATCAGACAAAAATTTTAGGTCTGTTATGTTAGGCACATCAGGAAGGGGGAGATAATGGATAAGGATGAAGACTGGATTCAGCTGTTAAAGAAAAATATTTTGCTGGAGAAAATTGAAAATGGAGAGGCTTATATTATTTTTCTCTTTTGTTATTGGTATGAAATTTCTGGACAAATCAGGACTCTTAAAAGGTTTGGTTTTTATAGAAAGATATTTGTGAGAGATGTTTGAGGGAAAGGGCACAGAACATACATTCAGTAATGAACAGGAAATTAAGCACAAGGAGAAAAGGAGCTGCAGGTATTCAACACCTGCAAGGGTGACTGGCTTGGCAGCTGTTTTGGAACATTACCTCAGTGCACCTAATTTTCAAACGGTGTTAAATCTGGAGCTTATGTGTCTCAGGTGATCTGTTTTGTCTATTCCCATTTTATCCATAGTGCTTCAAGAAATGCTCAGCATACATGCTAAGGTGAAGTCCTTCGTACTTTTTGGCCATTAAAAATCCCAAAACACTTGTAAAAACAACTCTGATCTCATTTTCTTCTCAGACTCGTCTAGTTTACTACAGTTTGAAGATGACTGGGAGGAAAAAAAAGAAGCAGCTGTCTTGTAGTGTGTTCCAATGTCTGTCATTTGTAACTATGCAAGTTTTTAGTAAAGATCCTTGTTCTTCAGGTACAAGGGGGTTTAGGACTTCCTAAAAGTCGCTGGTTTATGTGTCCATACAACATGAATGTTATAGACAGAGCTGTCTAAATAACAAGAAAGCAGAAAGGGAGTGCAAGACTGAATTACCTGCAGTACTTCCTAGTGAACTCTGTCTAACAGTGTGTGAGAAGTTCAACAGCTTTGCTCTGACACATTTGAAGTCGTCAGATTTCCATGGATATGATTTTCTGGCATAAAGTATAAGAGGATTTTTTGTCCCTGATGTGAATCCCAGACATGACTCTAATTAACAGTGAGTTTCATATTCTGTGCCACAACACTGTCCTTCAGATCTTCTCTGCTTGACTCAGGAGTTTTGCCTTATGAACCATAAGAACCACTCAAAGCAGGAAAGCTGTGGGAACTGTGCATTTCTTTTATCAAGTCCAGAGTCAAGAAACTGTGATATTAAAGTAAAAAGTCATGTGTACCAGTCATAGGTCAGTCCTGCCCTCAGTGACTTGGGGATAAGACTGTATTCCCTGCATGTGCTTCTAAAGGAGAAGCCTTATTTGTTTTCTGAACTAGTTCACAATGGTCCATAAACTTTTATGAACAGGTTCTGTTTTCCCAGTGAAATACTTTGTGATGGTAAGATCAAGAAAATATAAATGGTAGGTTTCCTCCTGAATCCTTGAAAACCGTATCTTAATGTACAAGTACAAACAAGATGAATTAAAGTATGTAAGAGTTTGAGTTTTTAATCCTATTATTCTTCTGACTTTTTTTGTGCCTATATTTTTTGAATTTGTGTATTCTTAAAGAAGAGAAGTCACACCCTGTGACATCAAGATGTATCTTACAGTTGCACACATATACAGAAAGTCTGGGACATCTAGTTCCAGCGCCTCAAGTCTCTTCATTTAATAACAGATTAGGTGACAGCTATTTTTCTGCGTATGGTAGCATGCTGCAGAGAAACAAGTCAGTTTTGTACAGATAAGAGATGTGGAGACATCTCTTTTTTAGCTGCTCTGGTGGTTTTGCACACTTCTTGCTTTGTTGCCTCCTGTCAGTTTGTGCTGCAATTTTAGCTATACTCCCATCCCTTGCATTTAATGAAGTGTCTGTCACCCACGCTACTTTTAAAACCTCTATTCCAAGTTCTAATTTATCCAAACTATCCAATTCAAATACCTACTGTCGTGGTTTAGCTTGGCCCAGGTTTTTCTAGTGGGGGGGGCCCACAAAGATGGCTCCTCAGTGAAGCTTCTCGAAGCCTTCACCATGTCCAGCACTGAGGTGATGGACATGCTGCTGGCCAAGCCTGGGCCAATTAGAGATGTTGGTTACGCCTCTGTGAAAAACATATTTAAGACGAAATCAAAACAATGGGTGCACGCACTTTTCCTTAGCCAGAGGAGGAGGAGTAGGTGAGAGTATGTGAGGGAAAACAACATGGAGAGACCAAGGTCAGTGGAGAAGGAGGGGGAGGGGGAGCTCCAGGCGCCGGAGCTCTGCAGCCTCTGCAGGCCGTGGTGAGGCCCATGGTGAAGCAGGGGGTGCCCCTGCAGCCCATGGGGGCCCACGGGAAATGCTGAGATCCACTTGCCCCAAAGCGAGTGGATACCCTGAAAGTGGCCGTGGTCCAGAGGGAGTCCTAGTGGAGAAACAGGCCTTGACTTGCACCCTGAGACTGAACTGAGTGCCCCACATGGAGTGGGTGGGTGCCTGAGAGAGAGAGAGAGAGAGAGAGAGAGAAGCCCAGCAGAAGTCCGGTAAAGAGAAGAAGCCTTGCTCCCGAGATGGAAACGGCCCGGCTCAGAGGTCTGTACCCCGTGGAAGATGGACCCCACGCCGTAGCAGTTTTGGGGAGACTGCTTGCCTGTGTGGGGACCAGCGTCACTGTAGCAGTGTCGGGCGGGCTGCCGACGGTGAGACCCATGGCTACGCAGAGGAAAAGAGCCTCTCCCCGGGCAGGGGAAGAAGATCTGGGTGATGAACTGACCTAACCCCACCCATGCCTTGTTCCTTTGTGCAGCTGCTGGGAAGGAGGGAGGGGGGTGAGCAGAGAAATGGTGGCCTTGAAGGGTTTATTTTACTTCTCATTTACTCCTCTGACTCTGTTAGTAATAAATTAGATCACTTTGCAACCTAAGTTAGTCCTGTTTTGCCTATTCTAAGTGCACCTTCTCCCGGGTTTCCTTATCTCAACTCATGAGCCCTGGGTGTGGGTGTGTTAATTTGGGGGTACCTGGCATTTGGCCAGGCTCAAACCACGACACCTACAGAAACACTTCTGAGTTTCTGCTTCAGATGCCTTGCTATCTTTCTCTGTCCTCCTACTAGCCCACAGTTTTCTTATATCTCTTATGCTCTGTCAGTCTATAGTATTGTCCTGTTCCACAGTCTTTCTCCCACAGCTGGTTTCTGTATTTTCACTCCTGCACCATGTCCCATTAGTTTCATTGGTGTCCTGCTCTACCCTCTTCCTTTCTTGTGCTGAGGACGGACAGACATAATTTGTGATCTCAGTGCCTTGATGTACTTTTTTTCTCTTAGTTCCAGTTACTTTATCTTCTTTCTAAAACTGTAAAAACTGGGCTTCTATCCAACATTTTCTGTGAATACCAAGGTGTATATTTGGCAGACACACCTGCTCTTTCCTCACCATCCTCTCTACTTTCTTTTCTCATTTGGCTCAGTGAGCACTAAGCTACCTTATACGCAACAAGATCCCCATCTACCTTCCTTCCAGCAACAGTGGATGTGATACAGGGTACTGAACTCCTGCTTCCTGCTCCCATTTCTCCCCACTTTCTTATTCTTCCTCTGTTCTCTGTACTTCATCTTATAAACTTTGTCTTCATGACCCCTGGCAATCTCATCCACCACCGCCCTTTTCTTGTAAGTTTTTTCCTATGATCCCATGTATTGCTCTGCCATTGTTTAGGTTTGAATGACCTGTCTTCCTCCTCAGTGACTGGGGGCTTTTAAGGAACTGGACAGAAGAGTGACTTCTCTTCAAACAGAAAGCAGAAAAAGCTTTCTCTTCTGTCTATAAATTGTCCTTCAAAAGGAACTGTTTTCTAGCAGTCAAAGCACCGCTAGAGTCTCTGCTTTACCAGGAAACAAAAAGTGAATGACAAATTGTTACGCTAAACCCCTTCATGGTATTTTAAATTAATACATTTTTTTTATGCTTGCAATGGATTAGATGCACGCAGACAGTCTGCGTCCAATTCAGGATCTGTGGTACCTTGATTCCAGTAATCGGCTTGGAGCTACTACAAGAAGAAACTACAAGAAAAGAGTGAATTTGTCTTAACCTTAATCTTACATCCATGTACTTAAGGCTGAAGAGATCACACATGATCAGCAGGGAAGGTAAATGCAGTCACTCATTAGCGCTCTGTGATGGTGCAGCAGGTTCACTGGAAACAGACGGAGTCGTGCGTTAAAAATCCTTCTTTGCAATTCTGGGACACATGCAGACCGACATTTTGATTTGTGTGGGTTTTCTCAAGACTGGCAGGAACATGGAGGAAAGGTAAGTACTTTCTGGCACAAGTCAGAAAGACTGTGCTAGAGAAAAATTAGACCTTCCCAAATAAAAGATTGGTGGGATTCATTTAGCATGCAGAAATTTTTCTAGATCGACTCCTGGATTCACTTGAAGCATGAAATATTATTTCCTAAGCCCAGCATGTCAAAAGCAACTGAAAACAAAGTCTAAAACTGAGAGAGGCCAGTAACCTTTATTTACAGTCAGTAATTCATCAACTTACTGAAGCTTGTGAAAAACGGCAAGTGATCTTCACTTGGCATATGCAGTCATATTGCGCTATAAAATGTCAGTCAGGAGATTGAACTGAGAGACATGTGCAGACCCAAGAAGTTTATGGACTATGGCTTTCAGTGAATGGCCTGTTTGTGAAGGGAGTGGATGCTGAAAATCAAGAAGTGTGCATTCAGATCCAAGGCAAAGAACAACTTGGCAGCGACAGCTTTGAAATTAATTGAGAACAGCTAAGTATCCAAAGAGAGGGGAAAGGAACACTATGATCGTAATAGTTCATAATAGTTTCTGGTTTACCTCACAGCACTTGTACCACCTGCTGATGTGATTTTACAAAGCCAGTTCTCATCCCAGAGGTGCACACTGTAATTTTACTTCAAATAATAGTCTTCCTGATTTTTCATCAAGAACTCTTATTCCAAATTTCTCCAGCAATGGATTTCAGAAGGATTCCAGAAAGCAATTGTGAGATTAAAACGGAGCTTTAATAGGTGCAGCCATTATCATATCACCTCGATTGGTGAACCTCCCAGGGCTTGACAGAGAATTATGAGGGCTCAGGACTTAAAACTATGTCTAAGAAAAGCTTATGTGCTACAGGGAAGTATGTTAGTTGGTATTCTGCACATTGGTACACCAAGTCAATCTTGAAACTCTGTCACTAGTATAGCATAATAAATAAGCTTCCCAATATTTTTCATTTAAGGTCTTTCATCCCTTTCCACAAGGATAACTATTTTAAGTATTGCAACCTAGTCAGATTCCAAGTCCTTTCAATCTGAATTTATCCTTTAGGTCTGTAAGCATTGACTATACTTTCCTGTCCTAAAATACTCACATTTATTATTATGTTTAAATTGTTATTGCATATAGAGTTGCATATATATATTGCAGTTTGTTTGTTTGTTTGTTTGTTTTCAGGCTTCTTAATTAAAAAATCAGGGGTTTTGAGAGATTTACACCTTTTGGCATCTCTGTGTTCGGAAGTTTCAATAGTATTCTGACTGTAGATGCAAGCAGAGCTCAGATACTTCTGCTTTTACTGTGTCGTGATTCTGGGCTTCTCTGTACAAGAAAGACATGGACATACTGGAGGGAGTCCAGCAAAGGACCATGAAGATGATGAAGGAATTGGCATATTCTTTCTATGAGGAAAGGCTGAGAGAGTTGGGAATGTTCAACCCAGGGAAGATAAGAATCAAGAGAGTCTTAGCAGTGAATATAAATGCACTTAGTGCACATAAGAACACCTAAAGGGAGGATGCAAAAAGGATGGAGACAGCTTCCTCTCAGTAGTGTCCAAGGGCAGGACAAGAGGCAGTGGGCACAAACTGAAACACGGGTTTCCTCTGAATATCAGGAGCAGGAAACACTTCTTGCTGTGAGGTTGACCAAGCTCTGGCACAGATTGCTCAGGGTGGAGTGTCTCTCTGTGGAGATATTAAAGAAACATGTGGGCTTGGTCCTGGGTGAGTGGCTCTAGGTGTCCCTGCTTGAACAGAGGGTTTGGACCAGGTGACCTCTAGAGGTCCCTGCCACCCTCCACCCTTCTGTGATTCTGAGACACCTATCTTTAATAAGCTGGAACAAAGTGAGTGGTAAATAATGGCAGGGAATTGTCTATGACAGCTAAAAAGACTGCTGCCAGCATTCATTGAAATAGTAAGTCTACAGGTCTATAACAACAGAGTACTTTAGAAAATAAATCCGAAACTAGTGTGAAGGGAACACAGCACAGAAATCCAGTTCAGATAGGAGGAGAGAGGAACCAATTTCAGAAGTAAATGATGGGACCTGATTTTGCTCAGGTCAGACCATCAGCATGCAAATGGGAGCAAGGAGATCCTTATCCAGCAAGTTTTGCCTGGTGCCCTCATGAAATTCATAAAACCTTTGAAAAGGTGACTTCGTACTTATACTGACCTCTGTAGATTCTGCATTCCTTGATACACATCAGGGGCTTGGAGAGGAGAAACAAAAGAGGAAATGCAGGAGGTCTGCAGCATCAGAGCTGTTCTGAATAATCTCTTATTTTTTAAGCACTTCACCAAATCAGCTTCAAAGCAACACAGTGACGCTTCTTATTCTTGACTTCACTGTTTCCTCCTGTAGATCCAGCTGACAATCCAAGTCAGTCCCAACTGATGATCTAAGCAAGCAATAAATCTTTTACTGTGTGCTGCATTTTTCTCTAGAGTCAGCAGGATTACTTTATTTGCTTTTCCTTTGATTGTCTCAACATCAGCATTTTACTTCTGCTTTTTAAATGGATAAAAATATAAGATATTTGTTCAGATTTTGGTTCCAAAAGATATAGAGCAGAGCTAATATTTACATATTTACATGATGCAAAAGAAAACAACCAAAGGTTGTTTATATTCATGTTGAATATATGCCAGTAGGCCAGCTCTCCTCTATAGTATTTATGATACTTAATGCCTTAGCACTTTATCAGGAGACAAAGCATTCCAGGTTAGGCATGGGAACAGCAGCCCAGGAAGCATTTCTTTTTTATCTTTTGGTGTTTAGGTCAGACACACCCAAGGCTGACTGTCTGATGGAGTCTTCACATCTGTTTTCCCCCTCTCAGATTTCTTAAGGGTTGAGGTATCCACTCAGACTTACTTGCTCCATCTTTCTACACTCACTCTGCCCATTCACAGAGATACTCATAGACATGCAGACACCCATCCCAGCACACTCCTTCCCCACCTAAAACCATCAAAGCAGGTGCCCTGCTGTCTCTCCACCAAGTGTGAGATGTGCCCTCTGGTGCCTGGGTGCCTTAGTGAACGCAGGTGGTGTGTTCTTCCTGCTACGGGCAGGATGAAGGTGGAAAGAACAGACCATGGGCAGCAGGGCAAAGGGCAAATGTAAATACCTTTCAAAATCAGGGTGAAATGGTGTTCAGGGCCTGTAATGTGTGGTGCTGGTAGACAAAATGCTCTGCTGCTTTCCCACCATGGCAGTATTGACTGCTGAGCCAGGAGTGACAGTGTTAAGTCCAACGTGCCTTCTGATTCTGCTCACAGTCCAAAAACAGAGACTTAATTAAACTGCAGGACAAAGCTTTCCCTCTGCCTGACTGTCTTACAGTTCTGCCTGCTCAATGAAGCAGGAAAAGTGGTGTTGAGACTGAATAAAAACAATGCATTTTCCAAATGACAGCAGCTTCTGATAAGATACTCAGCTGGTAATGAGAAATACAGAACAGACTGGAGTGGAGCTGACTGGAGGGTCTGATAAGAAAATGAACAAAGCCTTTAAAGGCAGAGGGAGGAGAAATCACAGGAAGTTGTAGACAGGCAGAATTGGCAGTTTGAAAGGGCTGATAACTGAACTGCAGCACATTTTAATTCCTATATTACCTAGCATGTTTTACTAAAATTCTTATGTAAGATTTATAAGGCTTATGAAAAGTTTAACAGCTTCCCTCGCTTGACTCTGACCCATCATTAGTTTGGCTGTCTGCAGCCACTGCTTTCCTGTCAATTAATTTGGCATAATGGTTTATTTTCTCCAAAGGAGCAAAATATAATTTATTTGCACTGATATTCCTTATTCCAGACCAGATAAGCTGCTGACTGCTAATATCACTAAACCTTCAACCTCCTGACTAAAACCACAGAAGTGGGGAGCCATGTACAAAGAACTCAGCCAAGTACTATGCTGAAGACTCAAACTGTTTTTTTCTTGTGGGAGATGAAGTGTTACATGAAAAGCATGAAAATGACAGGCATGGAACACTGCCAAGAAACATTCATACCTTCTCCTAAAGTGTAGCAATTCCTTTGTCCTTCTCTTAAGCATCACTACCTGATGGGCAGTGTAGACCACAGTCATTGTGGGAATGCTCACAGGATAGCAGTCTGAGAAATTGCACTGCTGAAATCCTTTGGAAGAGGGTACAGAGACAACAACTTATTTGAGCTTTCATCAAAATAATCCCAGAATTCTCTGCTTTTCAAGCCAAAATAATTAAGCAATGCAAAACTATCCTTCCTAAAAGATTATATACATTACCTCAATGGGATCTTCAAAAGCCTGGACTATTACAAAAGCTGCACATCAGTGCTAAGTACATTTGAAAATGTCTACAATATGATAAAGAAATGGATTTGTTTTGTGAAATGCTGAAAGAAAATTTATAGCAAAACCAACAGAAATATTTTAGTATGTTAATAAACTTGGGGGTGTACTTATTTTTGGGTGTGTCAAGTGTGATGTGGTGTAAAGGCAATTCTTATGTAGCATCACCCACACAGGTATCTCTAGTTTTTGATACCTTGGAAAAAAAGCAATACCTCTAAGACCTTTCTACCTATGCTCCCCTTTTTGGTTGTGTATTATATGACAGTAAAGGCACTTAGAGCAAGTTAGACCAACCACATTGGCTGCTCATTTTTGGTTACATTTTAATATGCAAACTTATCATCGCACTTGAGGCTGTTTTTGACATCAGTTCTGCAAGTGCAACTGAGCAGTGACCCCTTTGTGACACTGGTTAGGTCAGAAAGCTGCTGAAACCAAACTACATTTTTACAGACTGTCCCTTTTCATTTGGAAAGGAAATTGCATTTGAGAGAGCTACAGGACTGATGCTGATTGGAAGCAAGAAGGGAGGTCAGGACAGGACATGACTCCTTAGCCTGGAACAGCAGCAGAAGCCCTTCTGTGACTGTGTCTGACTGGGCACTGTGGAGAAATGTCATGTTAAGGTTTAATGGCAACCGTTATATAGAAGTGAATGGCAGTGCTGGTTCCTTTCCACACTTCTGATAAAACTGGGTTTTGTCCATTGAGGGGTTTTTATTATTTGTTTATTTGTTTGTTATTGTTCACCCTCCATCTCTAGTATTCCCCCTAAGAAAAACAAACCAAAACCAAAACTAAAACTAAAACCAAAACCAACATATTTGAGATTATTACATATTGGCATAAGTAGGGTTCTTCTGGTTTCTACCTGGTGTCCATGAGGTTACCAAAGGGATATGATCTGACAGCAGATGAAGTTTCCTTTGGTTTCACCTCTAATGGCCCAGCAGTCTTCTGAAGATGTTCAGCAAAGGTACAGAAAGTTTCTGCTGCCATAAGGGAGATGGCTTAATAAATTACTTAAAACGTATAAACAAAAAAACCCCAACCAACCAAACAAACAAAAAAACAAACAAAAAAACAACCCTGCAACCTAGTGGAGCAGCATCTGCCAGCTATGAACATCCTTTACATTTTTTGGTTAATGACAGGAAAATTTTACAACAAAACATGAATGTTATTTTGCTGATATTAGCATTAGATTTTTCTAATAATTCTTAGCATGATTGTATCAGATGATGTTTTTATGAGGCAATAGGCAAGTTTGATTGCATTTACTTCCTTCAAGCAGAATATTACAATATTAAACCCAGGGTGCTAAAACTGGGAGTTCTGAACAAGTCCCATCTATTTCCATTATAATAAAAAATGTATTTCTCATAATGTTTTATATTAACAGAGTTTATTCAATAACAAGTACTTTTGTTTTTTTAAAATATCTAATATTTCACATTCCTAATAGTGTATATGCATACAGCGCAATTGCTGCTGGGTTATACAGTGCAAAGGGCACTTCGAAAATATTGTGATCGTATTAACACAGGGCAACATGAATGATATGAAAAATCAGTTTGCTACTGTTGTACAAGTAGTACATTACACTATTTCATATTACCATGCTGCACAGAGGAGAAAAAAAGATTCTTTAGCATATTTGCTCCTGTAAAACTGTGTGAGACAACATTTTCAAGTTAATAGAAAACCACAAGAAACAGAGTCAAGGGTAATCTTTAAGTCAAAAGCAGGTATGGAAAAGAAACTAAATTAATATAATACTAATTCAAGAGCTGTATCCCTGAGAAAGCATGGATATTTAACTATCCTATTTAGTCCTAAAAGCAAATAACTCAGATGACTGTACCATTTAACACAGGAAAATAAAATGTTTTGCTACATTTATTTACCTGTTTGAACTTAATGACTTCTTTAGGCATGCATGGGTTACAGCAACCAGCAGAAATCTGTCGTTGTTGAGAAACTTGCCAAAGCAGACAAACGCCTGACAGACTGTGCTGACGAAATCTTGCAGCTGATGAGTCTCTGTGCCTTTGTGATGCAGCAGCTCATGCAGAACATCTGACTCCTCCAGAAACCCTTTGTTCCATGGGTGACAGGGATTCTGAGAGCAGGGACCCATGTACTTTTGTACTGGTTTTTAGCAATAAAAGGACTGATCAGCAATTGGAAAAGCTTATGCTGGAATATTTGATTCAATATTTTTATACTGGGGACTTGTTTCAAAAATTCTTGACTGCACCTTTAGCAAAATCACAGAAATCACTCCTCAGTGTTAACTGGAATGGGAGGTACTTCCAGTAATCAGCAGAAGAGTTTAGCACTTATCTTTGAGAAAAGCAATAAAGTTCTGGCTTAGAATTTCTCATATTTATGTATGTAAATATGGTGATAAGATTTGTTTGAGTTTTACACAATGATAACTCAGTGAGTGGATTTAGAATTGCAGGACAGAAATGTCAGTGGCAGGATGGTATTTTGGAGGACACATAGCTTGTATGCTTCAACATATTGAATTCTCAACTTTTTAATTTCTTTCAGGCCTGACTTGAACTCTGAATTTCTTGTTTCTCATTGTAGAAGTGATTTTTCTGTTTTCTTACATTTTAATAATGGCAATCTTAAGAAGACCCAAAGCCCATTATATTTTAAATTATTTGGAACTGTACCTTATGATGAGTACAATTGGTATGATGATACTGTTTCCTATTTAGCAGAGTTTAGCATTACAGAGACTATCAGGATTATTCATTCTATCTTTCTAGATATTTCCTTTACTGCAGTTTCTGTTACACTACCCAGCTTCCTTTTCAGTACCAAATGACAGCACTCGTGTCATTCCTCTTGTGTGCAGCAAAATATACATCACTGACAGAAAGATTTTGCTACAAAACAAATTTTCCCTGCTGAGTTTTACCCCTTCACTTCTCTGTATTGAACAAATTCTACCCTCCCCTTTTCAGTGATGACGCTCTTCAGTTATCTCCAGGCCATTAACCTGTCTCCCTTTTTTCAGCTGTTATCCAAGCTAAGCACGTTAGTTCTTTTAATGTTTCTTTATAACTTGGAATTCCTAGACCCAAGATGGTTTTTCCTGCTTTTCTCTAAGCTTCCTCTAATTTTTTGATATTTATCTAGTGACATGATTGCCGGGACAAAATTCTGTTGTAGATGTGTCATATTCTCAACATCCAGTTATATGTAGAGCTCTAATAACTTCAAGACACAGCACATGAATATTCTACTAATGAAAATTTCTTTGGGCTTTCAGGTAGTCTCATCACACCTAGAATCTCGTTTATATTCTTCCAGTCCCTCACCCCTTTTGCCACTCCTGCTCTAATGTTTCTTTCATCTATTTAATTATATATGTATTGGAATTACAAAAAATCTTAACTGATCACAATACCCAGTTGAATCCTCTTAGCTTTCATTTATGTTCCTAATGCTTTTAGGTTACAGCTTATTATTTCTGATATGATGGGTGGTATTTAACAATCCCAAGTTGTCATGGACTCTGAATTTCATTTATCTGCAGTTTAATATTTAAGTAAAACTTAAAGTGAATACAGTTTAAGAAATTTAAGGTCATATACACAAATAGTGATCTATCACATTACAGAAAATTGATAGTTCATCCCTCACCTTTCTTTGTATGATTTTTGTTAAAATAGCCAGTGTTCTAAGTCACTAGGTACTAGAGTAAGCAATGTGCTTTACATCAGCAAAGAGTGAGTTGAGACAAGGTGAGGTATTTTTATTAATCTCCTCTATCACCAGGTTATTTCTCCCTCTCAAACTAAACAAGTCAATAGGAGTTTTTGGGGAAATGTTTATTGAGCACAAAGGCACAGTGATCAGAAGCCATTAACCTTCAAATGGCTAATTTTGGTTGTGCTGGACTTATATTGCCACTGCCTTTTTTTAACTTGAGGATCCTCTTTGCAATGAGATCTTAAGTAATTTAAAAAGAAAAAGAGGAATCACTTAAGCCCATATGATCGGAAGTCAGTCTCTTAGCTGTCTCTGAGGATCTTGGCCAATAGATCTGAAATTTTGCATGATCTTCACTTAGAGGAGAGAAATTACCAGGATCCTTTGAAGATCAGATTTAACTTTGCCTTATTGTTCCCATTTCTTCCGATGATCTTTCTCCTTCAAAGCAGAAAAGATCTGGTTTTCTGTAAATTCTTTCATTCCCTTAATCATGTAAGGTTCATAGTCCAGAGTACCTAATTTGCAAATATTACATTTAATACATATTACTCATTTTCTCCTTATCAACAGAACTACTTTCAGTAGCAATTCTCTCAAAGCAGTCAGTCTGAAACCTCTCAAATGGATAATATTAAACCACATTCAAGCACCAAAATACACCAATAATTCTCAGCCTGGACTGAGAAAGTTGCCTTTACCTCAGTTGATTGAGTTGCTGAAATTGAGACCTGGATCACAACCATTGCCCCAAATACCTTCAGGGTGACAGATGCAGTCTCTGAGGGCTGCAGGCACCTCCTTCTCCCACCACTGACCAGTCACAGAAGCTTTCCACAGCGATGGCAAGGATAAAGTTCTTAGGGAAGATCAGAAGGGACTGGCATCCCAACAGAAGTGAAATTAAACTTAAGAAGAGCCCAGCCATTTAAGAAACTATAGAAGGGAAGGATTTTTCCTCTTTTCAATTTGATTCAGTCACAGAGAAAGGTATTAACTAAACACCTAAAGCTGGAAAGAAACAATGGGTGGAAAAGCACAGTTGAGAACATACTTTCTCTTAGAAATAATACTTCTTTTTATCCCATTGCATCAAGAATTTTCTCACATAAAAATGCTTTATTCCAGTTCTTGGGTTTGAGAAACCGTAGTTGAAGTAATAAGATTCTTTTTAAACTTGGATTGGCAGCCAAATCATTCAGAATGTACACAGAAAATTTATGATTTGTATTTTCTTAGATTCACCATCTGGGTCTGCTTAAGGTACAATTTCACAATAGCATTTAAAATACAGGCAAGGATATATATGCTGAGGTACAACAGATGATGTGGGACAACTCTATCAAATATAAAAATTGAAAAAATTTCTCCTCTTTTCTATTTTGCATTCTTCTTTTAGGAAGCCAGTTGCAACTACTTATCCCAATTTATTGTACAATAAAACAATGGGGAAATCCAGTAATTAAATGTTAAATTTGTTGATGTTCACTGAATTGTATGATTCCTTTCCATTTTCAGGCCATTTCCAATCGAAGAATGTGCTTTACTCCTTCAGATTTTCTATATGCATTCTATTGCTGCAGGAGTAAGTTTGGACTGATTACCTTTAGAATAACATTGTTTCCAGGGACATGGTCCATGCTTCTTTTCCCTGCTTGATATTCAAGCAGGGTGTCTTTGCTGTTACTTTCAGCAACTTGGGCAAGTCAGAACTCTTCTCATGCTTACCATACCTTATCTATTTTCTGTGTTTTAGCGCTCTTTAAGGTCCATCCTTGAATTTTACTTCTTTGGAATTTGGTCTTAAATCTCCCAGTGTAGCTTTGAAGCAATCCTCTCTTCCTCTAAAACACACACATTTTTATATGTCTTACCTTGTTCATTTCCTGGCTTAAATTACACAATCATGATATCAAGAACAAGAGTTAACTGCATATTCCATTTCAGATATTCAGAGTTTATCCATGTTACCAAGGGCTCCATCTTTTCATCTTTCAGGTCCAGTATCAGAAAGAAAACTTCTGGAAACAAATATTTTCTCTCCAGACTCGTAAGTCTCCTCAAGTGTCTCACTGGCAGTGAGATGGCAGAGCTACACAAGACTGTTCCTGCTTGCATTCTTACTTTTTAGGAGGTATGGGTGTTTAAGGGCAAGGTATTGTGAATCTGCCCAGTTTTTAGACTCTGAGATCTTTCAACCTAAAATTATATCAAAATAGCTTGTCTGAGACATGGATGCGTGTAGCTGTCAGCTACATGAGCACTTAAGCAAGAATGAATACACGGGGGTGCCTCTGGACTAGGAATGCACAAGAGAGCACTTAGAGCTTGATATGATTCAGCTTTCACCATATCAACATAGTGCAACTGAAATTTTCCTGGTACCTCTTGATACCCTACAGAGAAAGTTTTACTTTCTCTGTGTTTATGACATCCTCTTCAGAAGAAGATCCAAGAGTGCTGGGAACAGCTGGTGAAATCCCCACTAAGGGCCAATGCACTGACGCACAGATGCATACTTTGTGTTCTGTTTAAGCATCAACCAAAAAAAAAAAAAAAGATGGTAAATATTGAGTAAGTTGTTATATGCTCTTATATGATTCCTCTGTTGCATCGTGTCACCGCTGCTGTCACTATCAGGACAGAACAACAAAGAAAGACTTTGACAAGGTTTATAAACTTTAGGTGAGGATAGACTCCCACTGTTGCCAAGAGTGTTTCCTGTGATAGGCAGGAGAAGTCTTCCCCTCCACATTTTTAAGGCCAAAAAGTACTTCCCAAGTTCTACGTTTCACAGCTTCCTTAGCATCCTGCCTCCTCCCATGCCTTCTGAGCATGTTGTCGTGCAGGTTTCTCTAGCAGCACAGGACAGCTGTCTAGTTCTGTTAGTCATGGTATAACAGTCTGAAGCAACTACAGTTTTCCGCTCGATGGCTCAGAGTTCCTGTTATCCCCACGAGGATGACCTGCTGTCACTCACTTAGTCAATAGCACTCCATCAAGCACTCTGACATCGGTGCTGCAGCAAAAGTCAACTCAATCTTCCTCCTTTTCCTCCTCTCTTTGCAAGGGGATGAGCCCTCTTCCATGGGAGTGTTCTGTGAGACCTCATGAGGGACATGTAGCCTCACCAGTTAGCCAGGGTGAATGCCCATAATTCTTGGAGCTCCTAAGAAGTCAGTGTAGGACTCTGGGTGAGTCCTACAGGTTTGAATCTTAAAATTTTATAAACCAAATATTTCTATTCTGTCTCTTCTATCCTACATGATGCACAAATGCAGCTATTCTTGAGAAAACTCAGACAATGTTAGCAAAGATATATCCTTCCACACTCTCCTGCCTTCAATAACATAATCTGAAATACTCTTCTCTGCTGGGAAGAATATTCAGGGAGACATAAAAGTTAAAATTTCTTCCCTGTCAGTGAATATGAACTATATCAATGTCTGGTACTGAGAGCTGCCAGGCAAGCCTTTTCAAGGGCTTCTGAAAAATAATACTGCTTTGTCCTGTGTCAACAAGTAAGTTCTCCCTAACTTTTCAAGGAGGGAAATGCCTCTTAGGATTAGTGCACTTATCCATGGTCTGTCTGTCTTGCAGGCACTCTGAGCAGTCAGATAAACCAACCTCAGTTGCTTCAAACTGCTAGACCATGACTGGAAGATCTAGACAGCTGTCCTAATACCAGTATTTCAACAGTGTTCCTCTGTGTATCCCAATCTAACAAGAAATGTCAGTCTTTATGTCCCAGATACCTGGGTTTATCTCTGGAAAGTGAAGATTTTTCTGGTTGGAGACCTTTTTCCCATTTCTTCTCTTCTTCAAAGCATTTTCTCCCCACGTTAAGGACAGAGCTCAAGCGATACTAGTGATCTTAGAAAGATATTAGCTGTTGCTTTTCTATTTACAAAAAATCTCACATTGAATATCAGAGTGTGTGAAAAAGTGCTTTTTGTCTATGAAAGGAAAGTACATCTTAGGGCTTTTGCCAAAAGTGTCCTCCCTTTGAGCTGTCCCAAAATACTTCCATTTCAAAACCAGATAAATGGGGTCTCATTTACTATTTTCTTAAGATTTATAGACTTATTGAAGTATCTGGGAGCAATTCTGTGTCCGGAAGATCCACCTGTAAGAGAATTTTCTGCTAACTATGTTTTCATGGGTACTTTACATGGAGAACCAATGAAAGGAGGAAGAATGGATGCTTGTTTGCAGCTTTTCCTGTAAATTTATATGATTTAGGCAATACATCTCCAATAACTCCTCCTATACCTCTCCTTTCTGCAGTCTAATTGAATATGTAGATTCTTACAAGAAAGGAGCTGAAACAACAGTCTCTTTCTTACATGCCTAATTTAAGCTTATGTGCAGCACATGGAGAGAGAAGGAATGGATACCTTTAAAGATAATGCCGAAATTAAAATAAGTAAATAAAAATACTAACAATGCTAACAGTGATAACATAATAGTTTCCACACTGTTAACAAAGGTGAAGGCAATGAATTTGGAAGAACTGCTACAGTTCTGTTTTTATCAAACTGTTCAATTCTTATGTCCACAGAAGCCACAAGGAATTCTGCCATAGGTATCAGCAGGAGCAGTGCTACTCTTGTAATGTTTACTGTGGACTTTGATCCTGTTGATATTTATGTTTAGGAACAGGCATACTGGGCCTGTGCATGAAGTTAATCACCTGTGTGAATGCGTCCAGACAGACTATCAGATTCTGATCCTACAAATATTCATGCTTGAACTTCACTTCAAACACAGCAGTGTTCATACTTAATGTGTTTTCTGTAGTTTCAAAGCCTCCTGCTGAAGGAGGCCATCCCCTACACTGTGCTTTGAATTAAGGCCTGTACTTTTCTTCCCTGGCTCATACTGTGATGTGCAGGGTACTCAGGCAAAGTTAATCTTCCTAAGGGGAAATAAAAGCCAAGCTACTTTGTCAGGCTTTGAACTCATTTATTTGTGTGTTGCTGCGTACTTAATTTTAGAAGAAATTATAATTTATTAAACATGCAAAGCCTGAAAGAGTAATTTTGCTTCTCCTGGGAGAGTATCTTAGGGTAATGATATTTCTAATAAATGGCTTATATTTTTTTCATAATTTTTATGTCAAGCAAATTTTGAACCAAGAGATTGAAATTACAAATGTGGGTAGACAATAATATCATATTCAGGAAAATGTGCCTGCTCAACTGTGTAAAAGGATACACGTTGCCTTTAGCAAACCATTTCTGAGGCTTTTCAATTAAAGCTGTAAACTGGTAATGATGCCTGTCAATTGATGAAATAACCTATTTCATCTACAGATATGATTTTTCTTGCAATTTCGATTGAACAAAATGTCTCCAAATGAGCACATGACCTTATTTGTGGCTTTTTTACTCTTCAAGTCTTCCTGAGCTATTAGCATTCTTAATACTAAGCAGAAATACTTTGGGAATATGACACATACACCTTTCAACCATTGCTTCCTTCTACAGAAGTAAATAAACCGAGTGTTTATCATTCCATTCCCTATATATTAAATACATAAATAACTCTAATCAGAGAAGGAAATAGCAGCTTTTATTCTTATTCTCGCTGGGTTACTTGCAGCGAGGTATCATAGGAGTGGTTCTCTAGGCTTTATGATCTTCTAAATGTACTTGTTGTTGAGTGCCATTTTGTTTTTATTGCCTTCTGCTCATGAATGTCTTTCTCAATTTCATCCTTCATAGTTTCTGAGAAACACTATCAAGGTATGAAGAGACTAACAATGAAAAGGAAATTAGTAGCTGGCAGCAATGGCATCAGAAAAAGTATTCTGTTATGACTACAAACAGTAGCATCAAAGGTGAAAATAGACTTTCAAATTAATTACTCTTTAAGGGAAATAGGTTTGGGATAGTTATCACATTGCTTTTAAGCAGCTATGTTTACCAGTACATCTCTGCTTTCTATTCCTCACTAGAGAAAAATAAGGAATAAGTAAACATTTCTGGTTAAATCTGTTCTGTGTTCATAGTTCTTGACAAATAAAGGCTGAGGAAAACAAAACAAAACAAAACAATGGCATTGCTCTGTTCCTCACAGGTCCAGTGAAAGTTAGCTATTATTCACAAAGGCAAAGAGCTCTTTATTCATCCTATATATATGTGGGAATAAGCATACTCTTCTCCATATTCCTTGCTGTTACTCTACCAAAATCCTTGAGGACACCTCTTTGTGAGCCAGTGAGGCTGCGTCCAGCCTCCTGCAGCTACAAATGGATGTAAAGAGAGCAGATCTGGTACACTCTTCATCACCATCCATACCTCGATCCCTATTTCGCATATATTTTCTCTTTTTCTCTCTAAGCCAATGTAGTGCTTTCCAAAGCGGCTGGCATAAGTCATCAGGGTCACAGAAGAAGTACATCAACTTCTTGGAACTTCAAGGATTTCAGATAATCTGAACACCAGAAGTACTAAATCTTTTATTATAGCCCATTTCCCCTTGAGCATTCCAACTCGGCAAAAAAAGAAATAAACAAGTCATTCTTTATTGTCTTCTTCCTGCGACGATGGTAATAGCTGTGAAGAGAAAAAAAACAAAACTTGAGGCAGCTACTGCTGCTATGATAAATGAGTAATCTTTGCACATTTGCATCTACTTTCTTTAATATTTTTCACATACAGATACTTCATCGATTGGAAGAATGATGTGGACAGCTACTTTACAATAGATGCTACTGAAGGAACCATTGCTACTAATGAATTACTGGACAGAGAAAGCACAGCACAATACAATTTCTCTATAATTGCAAGTAAAGTCAGTAAGTATGACACAAACTGAATGAATATGCTAATGTGGTATTTTTCTCAGAATGTAATGCTCAGGTATAAATATAATGTGAAGAGTGCTCGAATTGCCAAGAGTTTGTGTAAGAAGGTTCAATAAAAATCATTTTGCCAGACTCATTGTGAGGATAAATGTGATGTTCAATCAGCCTTGTACAGTAAGGTTTTGCTGGTAGACCTCATGTAAACACAGTCTCCTCAGAAGCTGAAAAGCATTTTGTCAGCATGAAGAGCTTGAGGAACTGTATGGGGGCCTTCCAGTTCTGATTTCTGATTTTGCAATTCACTCCATATGAAATTAGGTTAGTCAAATAACAGGTCTGTAAATGTGCATTTTGAAGGCAGAAAAATTTAAAGAGTCATTTGATTCTCAGATAAAAAACACACTAAAATTAAGTCAAGATTTTATGCCCTAAATGAACTAATCTGTGTACTGCATGCGTGGTCTTGTGTCTTCTTTCTGCCCAAGATTTTATGCCTAACCCCTTGTTTTCTTTTCCTATGTGATTCTTGGTGGAATAATTTAATTTCTTGTCTTTGTGTCTTCTGCATAACCTTTTTTTTATAAGAAGTCCCTCCTTCCCACCTTCCAGCTTTATTCATTGCCATCCATCTGTGTGGCATTTCTCATTCATGGTCTTCTCAAACTGTAACTCTCACAGGTATATCCCACCCTTTGAATACAAGTCTTTTGGTCACTTAGCAGCTGTGCAAGGGCCACGGATTTTTTTCTGTTGACATCAACAGGCTGTAAAAGAGGATCTTGCTGCATTTCTTATTCCTTCTCTGTTGTTTATGTGTCCAAAAATGCAAGTTTCTGTAGCAAAGAATATATTTTCCTCAGCGTATTGCTTGGCTGACTCTCCAACAGTTAATACATGCTACTAATAAGAAGAGGGAGATTTGGGAAGCAGAGAAGGTATATATTCTTTCAGATTAAAAAATTAATTTCTTAGTTGTAGTTATCTCAAAAAGAACCATGGGCTCAGTCCTTGGAACCTGAAAATGTAAAGAGAACACCAGTCAAATAACACTTGAATTTTGTCCATAGATTGGAAAAGACATGCAGTAACAGAGAAGATTAAACTGTCAGAAGTGATTGAGTTCATGGAGATACATGTGCATGTGTATATTCACAGAAAATCCAGCAGAACTGTAATTTGTTTCCACAGAAACTGAAAGGCAGGTACATGCAGTACGAAGGTCTCATCATGGTCTATGTTTCAGTAAAGCTTAACTATTTGGACTTAGTAGTGGATAAAGGTCATTTGAGATTTGTACATTTTCTTTTTCCTGCAGTAGAGAAACAGTTTTAGTAACCTTGATTTAATTCTGTTTCTTATTCCCAAGAGTAATTAAAGATGCCTAAAATCCTGAAGTTTATTTATCCATGCACATATACATAAAGCAAAGCTGTAGCAAGTAGTATATATTTTTAAATCCCCAATTTTATCAATTATCGTGTCAAGAATGTGCACCTAAAACATATCTGTGCTTCATTGCAGCATACCTCAAAATATTTATAGATTGACCATTATCTACAGCATTAAAAACAATTGCCATATCTCTACTATACCAGCAATTGGCAAAAATTGGGAGGACTTGAGGTATAGTAACCATCAAATCATTATGTGCCGTTGTCTGACTAAGAGCACAGAAATAAAGGCTGAGGCTTGAGGGATGGCACACTGCAAAAAAGCAAAAAATAATGGTTAGGGAGAGAAAAAAAAATGAAGAAAACGACTGAGGGGAAATTACTATATTTGGAGAATTATTGATATAAAAAATTGCTGTCCAGTGCTGACATAGAAACTGAAACTGTCATCCCTTATCACGGAAAAAACACACTGAGCGGTGCCTTGACATATCCATGACTACATAAGGAAGGTACCCCAGTATTGAAATTAGCTGCATAAACTCTCTTCAGGAAAGGACAGACAATATTGTTATTGAAGTATTTTCACTACTTGGTGACTTTATTCTGTATAAGGATGGACATATATATATATATAATATTTCCTTATAAAATAAAAATAAATAAGTAGACTCAGTAAATAAGTAGGTCAGAATACGTGATCTTAAAACTTTATTGCTACAATTTCGTTTTCTCATTATGAGAGAATAGCAACAACAACCCCTCCCACACCTCTTAGGCACATCCTAAAGGTCATTCTGTAAACTACCTTTTCTTGAATTGGCCAATTATAAACAAAGCCCACCAGCTTTATCCCCATCAAGTCAGAAAGAAAAAAGTGATGTTAAGGTCATCAGCAGGCTTGCGTGGACTCCCTGCATGTGATTCACAGATGATTTTTGGATTACATTACTTTTCTCACAGACATTAAAGTCTTAGAGCAGTATCATGAATTTTGAGCCATAAAGTTACCTTTCAAGCAGTGGCATAAATGGCCTGCACTTTAGATAGCTAAGGATAGCAGCAAGCATGTAAATGTAGGTATAGATGTACCATTTAGATGTTTCTTAGAGGCTGATGTGGTTATTAGCATGAAAGCACCAGATGGTGTAATTTTTAAAGGAGTAGATTTCAAAAATGAGGCCAAAGATATTTACCTTGTGTTTATTAACGTTACTTTTGCTGACATTGCCTATTACAGGGTAGGTGGGGGGGAAACCTTGTGCAAAAGCCTGGTTATTTGGGAATTTGTAAATGGTTTCATGTCCAGTGTCCTCACTCTGCACTTTGACATAGATATATACATACAATTACAACATTCTTCTCTAAACTCCATGTCCTGCCCCTTCATCCCTGCTTGCACCTTACACGGTTCAGGTTGGCAGCTTGAAGAGAGACCGAAGTTGGTTTCTTAGCAAAGATCAATTATGAAATCTGCTTGTGACAGGCACGAGTGTGTCAACAGGTACACTCGCAGCCAGGGATAATGGCATAAAAAATCACAACCCAGTGCTCAAAAGGTTCCTCCAGGAGCTGCCTAATTACCTAGTACAGAAGTGGTTTTTCCATCTTGCAAAAGATGGAAAATAGATGGAGAGAGATAAAATGTTTAAATCTTGCTTCTTCTTTCCTGTCCTCAAGGCATAAGTTAAGGGTAAAAATAAAGTAATAATCCTTCCTGTCCAAACCATCTTCCCAACTCACCTATATCTAGACCCAAATTTTGAGAATGTCAAAGAATCCTCAGTTTAAATCTCAAAATTGAGTTAATTTTCTCCTGTATACCTCAACTGGGATTAAGGAATCATCAGTTCTCCCCAATAATCAGTATCTATTTTCTCAGATAGCTTGGATTTTCGCAAGTTCATTAGTCAAAGAATTTTATGTGTTTTCTACTGTTCTAACATCCTTGAACCATTAGAATGTTGACAAATGATGGTAATCAAGCAAAAAAAAGGAAGCAGGATGGTCACTGTCTTACAGACAGGAAAAACGAGGAAAGATGAAGTCATCTAATTAATTAAGTTGATGAAATTAGGATAATGAAGTTAATTCATATTCCTGTATCTTACAGGCAGAATTAAAACATGAAATCAGTTTCTTAATTCCTTGGCTCATGATTTAACCAGTTTGTCTTCTCATCTGTGTAATCTGGGTTTAAAAGATGTAAGCAGATGTTTTTAGTGACTCACTAACTGATATCAGCATGTACATCACTATTGCATTCACGGAGTGCAAAAAGACTTGATTTTGAGAGAAACAGCACCCAAAACCCAGAGAAAATGGAGGTCAAGTCTGCAAAGTAGTATTTTAAATGCAATTCTTCGCGCTTGTTCACATCAAGTATTGCAGATCTTCATAATTATACATGAATTCAAAACTGCACACAATCTTCTTGCAGTTTTCATTTATATACGCAAGCATTTAAACTGATGTCAGTGCAAACTATAAAGAAAATCATATAAACAAAATGAAAACCTGGAATAGGTCTGTCTTAGGCTTTGATAATTCTGTTTACTTTCATATTTGACTTTTCCAGACCATTCTTGCAAGGTAAAATTCTACTTTAGTGAAATACTTAAGATAAGAATATTTTGGATTCTAATATGTCTTTCAAAGAAGCACAGAGAAAAAATCACAGACCATCCATGAGAAACGAATGTTAAAATTATATTCATGTTCATGTATATTTCCAGAGCATGCTATGTTGTGATTTTTAAGGGTGACAAAATGTAAAATCCTTAGGTTACTTTTAAAAATATATCGCATACTAACTTAACTGTTGCGAAAAGCAGAAAAAAGTCATTTATATAAGTTACTTCACAAAAATATGACCTAAAAAACTTCTTAAAGCCTACTGTCTAACAGAAATTATCAAAACCAGCTGATATTTTCCATGATGCATAAATTTTGTGTACATTCATTGTTTCATTGGAAAAGCATTGTGAACATATTTCTAAAAGGAAATGAACATCTATGCCTGTACTTTAGTGGCGACACAATAATCTCTAATCTGTTTGAAGGATGTCTCCTGAACCACTGTTGCTCAGTGTTGTACCTTAAAACAAACACACAAAAACTAGAGAAAAACCCGAGTTACTCCATGTGAGTTGATGTGTCCTTTTCAGTGAGTACTGCGAGTAGGGAAAGTTTTAAGTTATATTGTTTCTGCCAGTAACTGTGTCAACATAACCTGTTCAGGGATTTTCTGATCTCTCTATAGAGGTCCTGCCTTCTATTGAATAAAATAATTTCCTAGTATTTTATTGTTTCCTATTATACAAAGGAGCCAATTCAACTGTGAGCAAATGATCTAGATTTCTTCCAGCTCTTCAGGCATCTAAAGAAACCGTGCCTAATTCCCAGTTGCTAGACCAAACTCTGTCTTCATTTCTACTGCACAATGCCTTTCTCCAGAGAGACATTGTGCAAGTAGGGATGATGCTGAATTGGAAATGTATGAGGATTCAATAAGATGTTATTATATATGTTCTCTATTAAATAAATTTATTCATAGGCAGGGACTACAAATGTTGTGTGGTCTGGGTAGTGGATTTTTGTTGTCTTCTAGATTCCAAGCTGTGTTTACAGCAGTCAGTTTATCTACTACTTGTAAATAGGTAAAGCAAGGCTCATCTTGCAGCTAGTCCTATGTAACTAGGAAATCTTTGGGGAATACCTTTGATTTTGACAGCCGTCTCCTGAAAACACGGCATTTAGTAGTTCCTAAGAAAAATTAAGAAATCATGCAAATTTTTTAAAGTGACAACATTGAAGAGACTTTCAAAAAATGCCAATGGCTTTTCAAAAAATGCCAATGATTATACAAACTGCCAAGCAAACACCTAATTCAAATAATTTGAAGGGTCCATTGAGGGCCATGAAGATAAAAGAGGGCTGGAGCACATCTCCTGTGAAGACAGGCTGAGAGAATTGGGTCTATACAGCACAGAGAAGAGAAGGCTCTGGGATGACCTAATTCTGGCCTTCCAGTACCTGAATGGCTTCAAACTTAAAGAGAGTAGGTTTGGATTGGATGTGAGGAAGAAATTCTTTACTGTGAGGATGGTGAGACACTGGAATTGGCTGCCCAAAGGAGTTGTGGATGCCACATCCCTGGAAATATTCAAGGCCAGGTTGGATGGGTTTTTGAGCAATCTTATCTGGTGGAAGTCATTTCTGCATGCGGCAGTGGGGATGGAACCATCTGATCTTTAAAGTTCCTTCCCACCCAAGCCATTCTATGATTTATTCCTGAAGATTCAAGACAACTCTTGTACTTAAACATGGCCCCATGCTGTCATACCTACGCCATCCTGACTTATACGCTAGATTTCCTGACTGGTTAACTGTTTCTGCCACTCATCTTAAGTGAAGAAGGATAAAATAATTATACTTTTGACTCACCAGCTGCACTATTTTTCGTGTATTTCCTGCCCTGGAGGAGGTAGGAAGGGAGGTTTCAGCGTAAATTAAAAGAGAGTGTTGTCTGCTTTGTATTGAAATAGAGTCTCTGTTTTGTCAGACGTAGCATTTGCAAGTAAATTTGTTTATAAAATGCATCTAGTGACGGATGAAGGTTATCTGTAAAGGAAAGAAACATGATGTCTACTGTTATTTAGCATTTCTTTTGCACAAAAGTATTTGCTGCCTGCAAACACTTTTGCAGTTAAAGAAATACCTTTTACAACATGGCCAAATAGTTCAATGCTAGCTGTACATGTTTCACTGCTAAATTTAACACTGACTCTATCTGGCTTTCAGCAAGACTATTTTGTCATATCTTTCTGTCTTATTTTCTCTGTCGTCTAAATTGGTATGCTCTGCTTGTCTCCCTAATATCTTGAAGATGTAAACAATGACTAGGCAATAAATATTGATTTTCTGCATTTGGAAATGTGGAAAACAGAATTCAGTTTTAATACTGGAAATATTTTCCTCAGGCTTAATGAAAAGTGATCTGAGAACAGTTTGAATCCTTAATAACCGGTACAACTTCACTTTGTTTCCATTTATGCTCTGATAAACATAATCATGCTGATTGATTCCTTAACCCATGAAGAGTAATGGATGAAAGCCTAATGCAAATTTTTAAGAAGTTTGCTTCTGTTTTCATCTTAGTACAAATCAGAAATAAATAGAAGTCAAGGGCTTTTGGGAGTCACAGTACTGAGACCATAAGTTTATGACAGCTTATGGAGACTAGTGATGGCAACAAATATAACACTTTTCTCCTAAAATTATTTATAGGTAACCCACTATTAACCAGCAAAGTCAATGTTATAATAAATGTCCTGGATGTCAACGAGTTTCCTCCTGAAATTTCAGTTCCATATGAGACATCTGTATGTGAAAATGCCAAGCCAGGACAGGT
This sequence comes from Dasyornis broadbenti, assembly GCA_013397935.1. Taxonomy (NCBI): domain Eukaryota; kingdom Metazoa; phylum Chordata; class Aves; order Passeriformes; family Dasyornithidae; genus Dasyornis; species Dasyornis broadbenti. The sequence goes on along the minus strand of VZRN01006621.1, from coordinate 1,175,430 downwards.
ATTTCAAATTTGGAATGCTTGCTATTTTGTTTTTTCTCTCCTTATTATTTATAGTAGTAGAAATTTCTGGGTTTAAAAAGGACATCATGGTCAGAATTCTTTTGCAAATAAAATGTCGTTGGAAATATGTATTGGAATTCTTTTTGTTGACTTTTATGGTCTATTTACAGTCTATTGTTTTTTTAATTTTCTCTGATTATATGGTCCTGAGCCAACCTTTACTGTGCATTTAATAACTATGAGAGGATAAATAGCTATGAGAGGAGAAAGAATCCCTTTCTTAAAGGGTTGTAACTGTGACAGAAATAGCAGATAAAGTGAAGCATAACCTTTCAACTGGAAGCAATCACTAGCATTTCAATACAAACAATAAATATTAAATATCATAAATATAGAGTTAATCTTTCTGATTTTCGTCAGATATGTCAAAGCAAGACCTTCTGAGACATCATGAATTCTCTGGTGGTTATAGTATTCAGACTTCTTGCCTCCACTGTCCAGCATATTAAGGGAATGACAGTAATTCAGCAGGATTTCACTTTCAATAGTTTCATTTGATGTTCACTTTGCACTTCTACAAAACAACTTCTTTTAGAAGAGTGAACTGACTTCAGAATTAATCTGGTTTCAGGTGATACAGACCATCACTGCAGCAGACAAAGATTTGTCACCAGCTGGGCAAAGGTTTTCCTTCAAACTGTCATCTGAGGCTACCAACAAACCAAATTTCACAGTCCATGACTACAGAAGTAAGTCGCTTACCCATATCTCTCTTTCAGAGCAGCAGACTGTGGTTACAATGACAAATATGTTTACTTCGAATTACAGTTGTGTCTACAGACCTAACTTTTTTATTTTACATTTCTAATTGCTAAACTCTCTGGGACCTATATTAATATAAATTCAGGTCTTGCACCTTTTCTTATTTTTAGGGGCAGGAATTGTCAGAACACCAGGGGCTGAGATTTCCCAACAGGCCTTCAAAAACACTGCTACCTGTTTTATTTTCTTCCTTTTATCATTCAGTATCTCAGGAAGAATCCATATGCCAATGCAGGTATACCTTTAAACAAGGCACTATTGCTGTCTTGTTTAAAATACTATGACTTTGCTAACCATTTTCAAAGTACCCAGATATTGTGCTTTCTTGAGGATGCATAGTCCTGCAGAAGAGTTAGTTATAAATATGGACAGAGCTGCTGAAGTAAAACACCCTTAATAATTTAGAGATTTATATGATTGACAACCCTGATTTTTCTTCCAGTTTTTGTCATAACTGAATGTCTTTTTTTTTTTTCCCTTATTAACTTGAACTCTTTTGTTAGATGGCAAAGAACAAACCAAGACAAAAAAAAAAAAAAATTTCTACTGTAAGTATCTTCAATGATGTAGTCTTGTGAACAGACACAGCTAAAACATAATTAACTGTAGTAAATTTTCACCACTAACTACTTTAATCAAATAAGAAAAATAAAAAATGTTACAGCTATTAGATGTCAATAACTGTGACAAGCCTTTAATATAAAAGGATCTATATTACACTTCAAAGAAAGAACACCTAAAGCCATCCAACAAAGTTTAAAAACATTCTACTGTGCAGGTTATAAGTATCACTATTAAAAAACGCATAAAATTCTTAATTTTTTAAAACTTGATAATTGCATAAATTTATGTTTTCAATTTAAATTTGAGATTACACTGATTGTGAGGTAAAGGTTCCTTTCTTGAGAATTAAGCGATCCAAGCGCTTAAAAGTGCTACAAATGAATAATACACCAATTGTAATAACATTGTAAAAGCCATTTTTCAGGCTTTAAAAAATATGTATTTAAATTATGTATATGGCCCACATTATTTTTGAAGCCATGCACTATTGACATTGTTATGTAATAGAAAATTAAAGCCAATAAAATAAGCTAACAACTATTAATCCTGAAGAAAGTTCAGGAAGAAATAAATTTGAAAAAACTAACTGTGCTTATTTTCTCTTTGTGCAAGGCTCTCCTGTGAAGCTGATACAATGAAAATGGTTTATTCCCAAATTTACTAGTGACTTTTATCTTTGTGTGTCATAGATAGTTAAAACGATTGAACACATGAGCAAAGAATTTCACTTAAGTATTTGCAAATAGAGTATATAGTGAGACCCTTCATAATATTGCAGATGTGAATAATAGTATCTTACAAAACCAAAACCGTGTCGATTTAAAGCATTTTATTACAGGGCATTCAAAGAGTTTTCTTGAGACAGACAGCTCAATGAATATGAAGGACAACCTTACAACAGATTCAACTTCCTTTTCTTCATTACTCCTCTCTGGAACATATTTCAAGGCCCATATGGGTAGTATCTTCACAGTTACATAGTCTTAGAACATGAATACTAGGTATTTCTAAATACCCTTGATTTTTTTTTTTTTTTTTTTTTGCCAC
>VZRN01006621.1:1147987-1172955 GCA_013397935.1 Dasyornis broadbenti | reverse complement strand
TTTTTTTTTTTTTTTTTTTTGGTAAAAAGTTTTTTAAAGTAAGCATTTAATTTCTTTTTTCTCATCTGTTTCGGAAAATATTCTTTAACTTCACCAAGATTTTTCTTTTTTTTTTCAAATAATTACAAACTTTTGCTTTAAATAGAAGGTCTTCTCAAGTAATTTTAACAGGTTTAGTTAATCAAAAGAATCTTTAAACTTAGTAAGTCTATAGAGTAACTGCAGCTTTTGTAAAGTGTGCTTAGTGTATGAGTTTGGTGAGGAAATTGTTCAAATATTATTAGATAATTATATTTCTGTTTAAATCAGTAATTTTGACACTGAGATGACTTTGCATCTCAGTAATCTGTTAATGAAGTTTCACTACTGTATAAAAATAAGTGCAATATTCCAATAAAAAGTAGAAAACACCAAGATACACACTCTTAAAAGCATTTCTTAACACTTAAACAAAAAACAAAAAAGAAGAAAGTATGCTAGATTTTGTTTTGTAATATCTTCTGCCTTTTGTTTGCCACAAAGGTGGAGGAAGGTCTGCTCTGTGCACAATTTCAAGGTATAATAACACAACCTTCTTTTCACTACAAACACCTTTTAAAAACAAGTACCATTTTCTTTTAAGTTAGCAATTACATTAGTAACAAGCAGATACTTTTCCTAGTTTTTGAGGATACGGTCTTGTTCACTGTCCTACAAGTAATGCTCTTACAAGTAAAGATGGCATTTAACATTTTTAAATATATCAAGAAGCCCTAATCCCAGTGCTCTTCTATACAACTGAAAATCATGGGTGGTCTGATACTTCAGCATGCTTGTGGTGCACCCAAGAGAATCCAGGACATAACTTAATGAGGAGTGGAGCAAGAAAGAAGCTCAAGGATGTCTTTCAGCACTGCTGAGAACAATCCACCATGTTAATAGAAGTGATGCCCTGGCAGAGCTGGAGTGCTTCCAAAGGGACTGCAGATCTCCCCCTTTCGGCTTTGCTGGCCTCACTCTGCTCTCTAGAGGGCAGCTTCCATGTGGAGTACGCTCCATTGCTCATGTAAGAGACAGAATTTCCTTTTTCTCACACATATCCAATAAATGAATTTATCGCTAACAGACTGAAGAACCAGAAGCTACCTCAGCTTCTCCAGGCTCTTCTGTGTAGAGTTCAAACACCTACCTGTGTTCATATTCTCAAAAGAACTTTGAACAATTGAATGGGATCATAAAAGAGCAACAAAAAGTGTTCAAAATCAAGGAGCTAAGGCGTTGATCTGATTGATTCTTCTCAAAGGAGGATGGAAACTCATTAAGCTGCATTGTAAGCTACTAAAGTGATCGTCAGTGTTGCAATTACAAGAAAAAAGTAAAAGAATATAAATAATTCTAATAATAGAAATATGGAAAAAAATTATAGAAATAAGATTAAACTGAGTGTCTTCAAATTAGTTTTTAGACTTATTAAACAGTGCAGGTGATTAATCACAGAGAGAAAGAAAAAGCTGAAGATGGAAGCAGGTTTGATTCAAACTATTTAGAGACACATTTCCTTTTCAAAACTAAGTGTAACTGAACTTGACCTGCCCATTGACCTCCTGTTTGACTTTGATAAAAAGGAGCTGTCTGAAGCATTTTTTGAGTCACGTGCTTTCTCAATGGTGTCTAATCATAACATATGTAATTTGGCATATTAAGGGTTCCTTCTTATTGTCTTTAATCAGAACTCCAAGCCATTATTTGAGTGTGAAATTCAAAGCCCTTAATGAAAGGAATGAAAGCCATCATGTGACATCTAAAAAATATAATAAAGAATATGGGTGAGGATGGAAAAATGATAACTGCTGCAGGTTAGCTTCATTTAGATCTGTCATCTCATTAATTCCCTGCTAAATTAATTTTGGTTTTGCTTTTAATGTAATTCTTTTAATCTTTGCATCATTTCCTTGCTACTTTGATTCAGGAAAAGCAGCAATAACTAAATAGCTACTGGAAAGAAACAGCAAATTCTAGAAGTGGACTAATTGATGGAAACTGTACTGATTTTCAAGTACTCAGTTCATTTCTCTAGCTATTTTTAATGGGGTGGGAATGCTAAAGTGATTGACTATTGTTCAGGTATATTACTTTGAATTTTTAAGGAAATTAATTAATTGATAGAGACATGATTCTAAATCCATATGCAATCCAAATCCTTTTGACCACAGGCTTGGAATGCAAAGAGACAAGGGAGAAAGAAAAACTGAAAAGCCTTCTGTATCATACTTGTAATGTTTTGTTTGGGTTTTTTTTTAATTGCTATTATCTTCTTTGAAATTTCAGCTGTTAACAGGTTTACAAGAAAAGGAGTATTGTTTAAAGCTGTGCAAAAAGTAACTGTACCAGTCAGAATACAATACCTTCTGCAATGATGAAGCAGGGCAATTACATAATGCATGTCATTCACCAAGTTTCATATATGAAATACCAGCCTGTTACTAAAGGGGATACAAGCTAAAATGTGAAATTAAGTACACAATAAAAATCTGCTAACGACTGTCATGTTTTACAGACAACACAGCTGGGATTGAAACCAGGAGGAATGGCTACAGCAGAAGGCAGCAAGAGCTGTACTTTCTTCCAATAGTTATAGAAGACAGCAGTTACCCTGTCCAGAGCAGCACAAACACTTTGACTATCCGTGTTTGCAGATGTGATTCTGATGGCACCATCCAGTCCTGCAATGTGGAAGCAATCTTCTTACCAGTTGGCCTCAGCACAGGAGCTCTGATTGCAATCTTGTTGTGTATTGTTATACTTCTAGGTTAGTTCTCATGAAGCCGTGCAAAGTGAATTACTCTGATTAGAGAGTGTTTAACAAAAGCCATGGTTTATTTCTAGAAACATAGCCCAAATTCATGACCATGAATCTGCCAATCCATGCAATATTTCTTATTGCATGAAGAGAACCAGTTTTCAGTGGAACACATATAATTTTTTTTCTAAAATGGTTTTAAATATCTTTCTTGAAAGATTAAATTTTTAGATTATTAATAAGGTAGAAAAGTCCTACTGACAATAACAGCAGTAAGGACATAGTAAGAGCCTTTATTTAATTCTTCATGCCCACTTGACCAAAAGGAGAATGAAGAAATGGAAGAAGAGGAAGTACTAAAGGCTCAGGGCTACATAAATACATTCTGAGTAGCAGTGGGTTAAAGTCAGAATTTCTGCTCTGTGTCAAAAAAAAATGTTGTGAGGAAAATGTTTTTTCAAATCAGAACAAGAATGGCAAATGGTCACACTTGTCATAGAGTAGCAGTTAAAATCACAAATACACTGATTCTGAAGAATTTCAAACAAAACCAAAAAATCAACTAAACAAAATAACTGAGGTCAGTTTTTTGAAGCAAGATGAATGCTGTCTCCTTTGCCACAAATACAGTTAGAGCAGGATGGATGCCCCACAACTTCTGGGCAATATGTTCCATTGCTTGACATCCTGGTGATAAAGAAGCTTTGTTTTTTTCTTACATTTTAATAGAATTTACTGCATTCCAATTTGTGCCCATTGCCTCTGTGACAGGACATCACTCAGAAAACTTGGCTCCTGTTCTTCCATCCATCAGGTATTTATTCACATTGATAAGATCCCTCTGAGCCTTCTCTGCTCCAGATTGAACAGACCTGGCTCTCTTAGCCTCTCCTCATATGGCAGATGTTCCAACTCCTTAATCATCTTTGTGGCTCTACATTGGACTCTCTCCGGGGAGTCTATGTCTGTCTTGCAATGAGGAGTCCAGAACTGGACCCAGAGCTCCAAGTGTGCATAAGCAGAGCTGAGCAGAGGGCAATGATCATCTCACTAGACCTGCTAACAATGCTTCTCCTAATGCAGTCCCAAATGCTGTTGATCTTTGACACAAGGCCGTGTTGATGACTCATGCTGAACTCACTGTCCGCCAGGACAGCGTCTATCAAGCTGCTTTCTGGTCAGTTGGCCAAAGGCATCTCCAGTATGCAGTTATTCCTCTGCATGTGTGGGACTTGGAATTTCTGTCGAACATCTCGGAATTCCTTTTGGCCCATTCCCTCAGCCTGATGGGATCTCTTTGAACAGTGGCACAACTGCTCCTTTTTACTGCCTGCAAACTTGCTGAGGATGCAGCCAATCCCATGATCCAGGCTATTTATGGATATATCAAACAAAAGTAGTCCCAGTATCAAATCCTGGGGTACTTTATGAGTGACTGGTCTCCATCTGGTCTTTGAAATGTTGATCACAACTTTTACAGTCTGGCAGTTTGGCAGCTTTGCAATCTACCTCACCATCTGCTTGTATAGTGCACACTTTCTCAGGTTTTCTGAGAAGATTGTGATAAAAGATAACATCAAAAGTTTTCATAAAGTTAGGATAAAATTAATGCACTTTTCTCCCTTCATCCACCAGTCACCTCATTGTAGAAGGCTATCAAGTGAGTTAAGCACAGTTTCACTTTCATAAATCCATGCCTACTAGATTTATGCCCCTTCTTAGTTTCCAGAATTAGTTCTCCATCATTTTCCTCAGAATCAAGGTGAGGCTGACTGGCCAGTAGTTCCCTAGCTCATTCTTCTTGCCCTACTTGATGATAGGAGTGACACTTGCTTCAGTCCTCAGAAACCTCTCCCAGTCCCCATGACCTTTCAAAAATTATCACAACTAGACTCACAATGATATCGGCCACCTGCCTCATCATTGATGTGTGTATCTCATCAGGTCCCATGTACTTGTGTGTCCAGTTTGTTTAAGTATTCCCTGACCTGGTCCTGCTCTACTAAGGATAAGTCTTTCATGTTCGAGAATTACCCTCTAGTCTCAAAAATCTGGAATAAATGAAGGACAACTTTACCAAAAAAGACAGAGGCAAAGAAGCTGCTGACTAGGTTGGCCGTTTTCGTGTCATTTGGCAACAGCTCCCCTGTCCCATTCAGCAGTGGGCCCACCTTTACTCTACTGTTCTACCTTTTTTTTTCTGTCTTACTTGTACAAGCCCTTCTTGCTGCCCTTCCTGTCCCTCGTAAGACAGCACCACACAGGCTTTGTCTTTCCTAACTGCATTCCTGCGTGTTCAAACTGTCGCTGTATATCCCTCCTGGCTCACCTGTCTCTGTTTTCAGCTCTTAGATGCCTCTTTTTTATACCTGAGTTTAGTCAAGAGCTTCTTATTCATCAGTGCAAGCCTCCTGCTGCTTTTGCTTGATTTCCTGCTCCTCAGGTTGGACTACTGTTGAGTTTGGAGGAGGTGATACTTGAAAATCAACCAACTCTCCTGGACCCCTCTTCTCTCCAGAACCTTGTAACATATGATTTTTTGAAGCAGATCCCTGAAGAGGCCAAAGCGTGCTGTATAAAAAGCTAGAGTAGGGCTAATTTTTTTGTATTTCAAAAAATTCTGAATTAACATTATTCGAACTATTTATTATTCAAAATTCCTTTTTTTTCTTTCTTTTTAATACTCTGTGGGTTGGTTTTTTGGTTTTATTTTTTTATTCTTGTCTTCAATGTGTAAATTTAGGGCTCTTTTTCATATTTTGCTGTGGAAAATATTTTTTAAAAATCACATCTCTCTCTCTTTGAACTAAAAAGCTGAAGTCCTGTTCAATTCTATTTGTTTGTAAAGCAGGCCAGTAAGAAAATTATTTGTTACTTTCTCCAGTGGTACAGCAAGCACTTAGGAAAGTTAAACTCATACGTCAAACAGCAAATGATTTTTCATTTGCTAGAGAATTGCTAAGTGCTGCTCTTTTCTAAGGACAAAAGTCCCTTTGATTGCTTGTGGCTTTCAAAGAAAGATCTAATGATGTGTCATCAGAGCACTAAATTATTTCTGTGCATGTCTTAACTTCAGCTGTCTCTCATTACAGTCATTGTGGTACTGTATGTAGCACTACGGAGGCAGAAGAAAAAGGACACCCTGATGACCTCTAAAGAAGACATCAGAGATAATGTTATCCATTATGATGATGAAGGAGGTGGAGAAGAGGACACCCAGGCTTTTGACATAGGTGCCCTGAGGAATCCTAAAGTGATTGAAGATAACAAAATACGCAGGGACATAAAACCAGAAACCTTGCGTTTTCCACGCCACAGACCTCCAGCCGAAGATAACACAGACATAAGAGATTTCATTAATCAAAGGCTGCAGGAAAATGATGTAGATCCATCTGCACCCCCTTATGACTCCTTGGCAACCTATGCTTATGAAGGAAATGGATCTGTTGCAGAGTCTCTCAGCTCTATAGACTCCCTTACTACAGAGGCAGATCAGGATTATGACTATCTGAGTGACTGGGGACCTCGCTTTAAGATCTTGGCAGACATGTTTGGAGAAGAAGAAAGTTATAACCCTGACAAAGTCACTTAAAAATGACTACAACAGTGAAATAAAAAGAAAAGCAAACCAACAACCAATTTAAAAGATAAACCTAAGCTTTATATCGGACACAATTCCTTTGATTATGAAAGACAGCAATTGTTTCCAGCAAGTTACATTTATCATATCGTCAGTTTTGGTTTGATTTGCGAAAGAATGATAAATCCTGTAATATACACAGGTTTTTGTTGTTGTTATTTTGTTACTCTGGAATTACACTGAGACAAGCTCAGGCCTACAAGGTGCGGTTTACTGACCTGACTTAGAAAGAAGGTAGCTTTCTGGCATCACGGTGGAAGAGTGGTAGCTTTTTCGTAATTCCACTAAAGTGCCTATCGAAACTTTTATCATTTAAGTGGTAAAATGTCTGCTGTGACGGTGTTACAAAACTGAATGGTAAATCAGACACGAACTTTAAGACAAGAAGCAATAGCAACATGCTGACTTCTTTTAGAAAAAAATGGAGATCACTTCCTGGAGTATATCTAATGACTAGAACTGTGGGGGAAGAGGGGGGCGTGTACATTGTGTTTGGGGGTTATGTTTGTTGTCTTTTTTTTAAAGAAAACAGTATGTCAAGACATATTTCTTTTCCAAAGTTTCACTGAAAAATTAAATTTAAATTGCTATTGCTCACTCTGAAGATGTAAAGCCCAAATTAAAAAGGAAAAGATCTTATCGTAAAGCAATGAATATTTAAAATGTTCATACAAATATTACATTTTTCCAAAATAATAAAAAGATGAAAACAGCTATTCCTTTATGTGAAGGAAATTTCCCTTGGCTCTCCCTCTTCTTTTGAAATGAGACTATTATTAGAATGTAAAATTGGAGAGGGTTTTTAAAGACTATTATTGTATTCTTAGTACCAAGACATCTTTCCCCTTGTAAGTATCAGTAAAGAAGTACATGTAAAGAACGCCACACCACTTTTCTTTGCAATTAGATTGTTACTCTGTAGGCACCATAAGCATATATATATATATTATAAATAGTTATTTTTCCACTGGTCGTCTGCTACAGTTCGACATATCACTGTATTTCACTGCCACACCCACAGGAAATATTTTAGAAAACCTTTTGAGGTTGGACACTTTATTAGTTTTGTTCTTGACAAAATTTAAACAGAGGCAGAATAAAAATATAAACCAGCATATTTGTCCACTCTTTATGTACATACCCATGCCTAAATATAGCTAGGCTGATGACAGTTCGGACACGCACAAGGCATCATGCCTTGGAAGATCTCTTGCAAAACGGTTTTATGTGACTTTTTCTGATGATCTAAGGCATAGACATTTTATAAGACAATGGTTTATGGCCCCCAAAGTGTACGTATCCTTATATTCTCCTTCCAAAGTCTCTGCAGTGCTATACAATCTGCTTGAGCGCTCATGATTAATGGCACTGCCAAGGTCAACCTGAGTCTTTCTTGAACCAGAAGTCTTTTATCCACCTCAGGTCTATAGCTTACTTTTTGTTTAGCTAAGGAATTAATAACTATCAGATACACTTAGCTCACAAGTCTGATATTAATGTACACAAGTTTCTCTTTACTCTCCTGGGGAAATGTAAAGATATTTCAAAGTTATAGAAACTAATCTCACAATGAGACTTTGAAAGGTGCATATTTTAAATGAGTTTTGGATCATTCAGTACAATTGGGCAGGGCAGAAAAGCATGACTAACCTAGCTTCTTCCAGCAGCGTGCTGAGGAAGAGACAGCATACGGCAACAAGGGAGTTTTGTGGTTTCTACTGTTATCAGGAAACCTATCCTGTGTTCCCTGACAGACAGACTAAACCAATCAATCTCTCTCCTCACAGGACAGGGAAGCAGATGAAGTGATGGAGCCCATTTGACAGCATAGAAATTTTCATGTGGAAGATTATGTTTTAAATCTTTGCACATCTTGACAGTATATCAAAAGCGACTTGAGACTGCAAAGCGGACCTGAAACAGAGCACTGGGGGAAAAAGGAAATATTTATATTTTCTACTAGTCACAACTGAGACTTGATTCATACAAGATTCACACTTCTGGAAGCAATTATCAATGCTTCCTCATGTAGCATATGCATGGCAATGCTTCCTACCCTGCTGCCACAACTAAAACAAGCATCTGACACTGCTCAGTTACAGATGTGCAGTCCTATAGCCAAACTCTGCTCCTGGCAACTGTATTAGTCCTTTGTATGCATTTCACTAGTAAAGCCAACATAAGTGAGAGCAGTGCCTGACTTTTTGACATCATGTGGGTTCCTTGCTCCTGAGGAAATTTTCTGAATTTGTAGCAGATACTGGGTGAACATCGGTTCTCTTGAATGCGTAGGCATTTGTTCTAAGCTGGACAGTCTGTATGTGAACCTGACTTCCAAAATGGGTAGACAGAAAATGTGGTCTTTAACACCCTGTTACACACAATCTGTATGTGAAAGTGAGTTGCTGTATGTTAAATTAACACCAAATTGAATATCAAATGTGTATTTTTGACATTTAAGAGGTTTGTAGCTGAGATGTTTCTATCACATAAGTAATACACATACAGGAAGATTTTAGAAAAAAAACCCAAAAACATAGTATGCAATTACTAACAAAATTGTCCTAAAAATATATCATTAAGACATTGTAAGACCATTTTTGAAGGATGATCAAACAATTTTAACTTAATAGGAGTATTTTTTCGTAAACAGGTCTGTAGAGCTAAGGAAAATAATTGCTTTTCATTTATGCATAACCTGGGATCCAGGAAATTTGTGTTTAATGCTATGTTCTTTCACTCCCTTTCTAGAAGATGCTTGTCCGGTTTTTAACAACTTATTTTTTAAAAGGTAATTAGAGAAATATGAAATTTACAAGAACTAAAATATGTCAAGGCATCTGAGATGACACAAAGTCAATAGGACTGGGGAGCCCTGGTGCACATGTAAATTGTATCGGTTAATTACTTCTGGTTTTACACACTATATCTTAAAAAAATCTCTACAAATCCTTGCACGGTCAAGATGTTAAAGTGGATCCCTCTTTCTGCCAAAACCTCAAATGCTATCAGGGTGTCAAGAAACTCAGATAATGTTAAAAAGGCATAGAATTGAGAGAACCTTTTTGATAAAATGTGCCAAAAATAGGGTACTGGTGCACACACATTTAGCATCATCTCAACCATCCCGATATTCTGTAAAACACTTTCTGCACATGAAGTCATTGAAGTACTTCACTGGCACAAACAATTCCACTTTTTAAGTTAAATATTTATGACATACACTACTGGTGCTGAAATAAAAATAAGTGTAAAGCTTTCAGCTAAGAGTGGAAGCATCTAAAGAAGTTTAACTATTAAACTTACATCATAGACATACAGAACTGAAGACAAATTTATAACAGAATATCTGAAAGGAATTTCAGGGAAGAAGATTCAAGTCTTCTTTGTCCTCTCAAGGAAACTGAAAATGCCAATACTTAGGGAAGCTCATACAATTTCTCTGTGGGGGTCAGAATATAAAAGTTTTTAAATATTTGTACTTAAGGCCTCTACCACCCAAATCAGAAATTACTGCTATTCTTGTAATGTAGATATGCAAAAATGTCAGTGAGTCAGAGAGCAAGGATTTGGAAAGCAAAGACTGTATTTTATGTCTCCTGCACAAAGATACAGTTGAATATTTTATACTTTCATGATTTTTAGTTATTTTATAAATTGGCTAAGTGTTGCTGTCCAAAATCCAATCATAGTCACTAAAGATTTACTCCAGGTTTTGAAAGCAGAGTTCATTATGGAGCAAAGACCAACAAATGACTCAACAGATTACTAATAATATTATTATAGAGATTGCCTTCAAAATATACTTGCCTTAACAATAAGATTTCCGTATCCACATAAAGCCAACCTATCCTTTTCACTGCTAAAAATGTGGTTCTGCAGATGCTATATTCATACTAGATTTACCTCCATTATTGATATGAAAGATTTATTAAGATTGTGTTGCTATGGAATAACAGATCTCTGCTGAATGAATATGAGAAGAAAAGTAAATATTTCACAGGGTGAAAGGCATTTAATATTACATTAATGACTGTATTTTACTTGCTGAGATTTGAAGTTGTACTTTTATTGCAGTTATTATTATTGTTATTGTTATTCTTACCATACACAGTCAAATCCTGTGTGTATAAAAACATCTTTGATCTTTGCAAAACTTCATGAAAGCAAATAATGAAATTACCCCTAATAATATCCCTACTGAGGTGACATTTAAGTGTGAATGAAATTCAAAGTTTATATTACACTCATTCACAACCTTTTTGTAATGGAAAATCTATAATAATCTGAATCCTTTTCTGTTCTTATTTACATCAAGAATCAGATAAGTTGTTGGAACACCAACAATCATTTCTATTTTGAGCAAAACTAAGAAAAGTTCCTAGAGTTCTTTGGTGAGTCTTTGGGTTTGTTTTCTTTTTAACCTATTTATTTAATTCATAGACTTCTTTTATTCAACTTCAGTTTGCAACTAAAATCTCCAGGTATTTTTTTTTAAAATCTTACTTTCACTGCTGTCTTCCCAATCAAATTGCTTCTCAGGACTCAGGGAAATCTTATCAATGATGTATATAGACCTTATGGATGGAGGTAGAATACCTGATATATAAACACCTGATGGCTGGAAGTAAAATAAGTGGAGCAAGGTTTTTGTCAGTGGTGCCCAGTGACAGGAAAAGAGTGAATGGATTCAAATAGAAATGCATTAAATGCCATTAAAATGCAAGAAAAAAGGTCCTTTGCTGTCAGGCTGTCATGCAGTTAATCATGTTGCCCAGACAAGTTGTAATGCATCCAGCTTTGGAGGTATTCAAAACCCAAGTGGATCTTTTCCTGAGAAATCTGCTATAATTGACCCTGCTGTAAGCAGGGAAGCTGGACTAGATGGTCTTTAGAAGTATCGTCCAACCTCCTCCCTTCTGTGACTTATGATAAAAACACCCTGGGTACTTAGGCTCCTTAGCTCTAGTAAGCTCAATGGCATTAGGAACCTGACTACATAAGAAGAACAGAATCACACAATGGTTTGTGTTGGAGGAGACCTTAAAGATCATCCAGTTCCAACCCCCCTGCCATGGGCAGGGACACCTCCCACTAGACCAGGTTTCTCACAGCTCCATCCATACTAACTATGACTTGTTCTAGTGAGACGGCTGAGGTAGGAGTGAAGGAATAGAATAGCAATCTATGCAATTACTACCAACGTGGATAGGGTGGAGAGGGATGAATTATTTACTGTAATTTCCAGTACAAGAAGTAAGGGGCATCACATAAAACTAGTAGATGTAAGAGTGAAATTTAAATTAAAAAATAAAAAATGTGGCTCCTCACATGACATCTAGCTGAGATAGTCATGGAGGCTCAGAGTTTATACAGGTTGGAAAAGAGGCTGAACAAACTCCTGAAAAACTGATAGTTTGTGGGTTGCTTAGTAGAGAGGAATCACATCTGACTGAATTTGCTCTTGAACAGTTCTTGATTAGCATCTGGGGAAGTCACATAACCTGGTCAGTTTCTAGGCATATCACTGGGTCCTCAGCTTCTGCCAGAAATGTAAGTTTACTACACAATTTTGACTAACCTTATTTTTGTATTATGATTTTATTGTAAATGTACATGATTTTCAAGCCAGCATTTCTTAAGTTCTAATTTTCCAGATTGCACAGATAAAACCAGGATTTTTTTAATTTATTACATATCACAAGTTTATATGCATACATATTTTATTATTTCCCTCATATTTTAACCACTGCAATCACTATATTTCCTTCAACTCTGCATACTCTTATGTAGACCTTACACTCTTTTGTCTTTAACAGGGACACTAACACTGATTGCTTCTAGGGCTGATGACATAGTTTGGCTTAGTCCATATGTTTAAAAAAAAAAAAAAAAATCATTAATGCAAGATGATAACCTCTCTCATCTTTTGCATGTGTTTCACTTTCTTAGCTGTATTGGTTACTGCCCTGTGTTCCAAGAACACCTGAAAAAAGGAAAGGGAAAATGAAGTGACTGGCTGGAAAAGGGGCCGGTGTTAATCCACTATTCAAGAATGCAGGCTACTGCTCTCCTGCTGTGTGTTATAATGTTAGTGGTGATTTATTGTTTTCAAATGTTGACCATTCTGCGTTTACTACTCAAATGCATGTTTTCCTACTGAATGCCTCTGTCAGAAAGGACAGTTCTAGAAGCATACACAAAAAGGTGTATGGGGAGGAAACGAAATCACATTAAGAGGGATCACAAATAAATATGCCTTAAAAGTGTGTCTTATATTATTTGGTCACATGACTGAAGGAAAGAGTTATATTTTTAATTTTATATTTTTAGCTTTGTCCTTAGAGTTCATTTTCTCACTGCAGTAAGTGAAGTCACAGCATACATTTAATATAATTCAAATGCTCCCATTGCTTTCAGCCCCCGGTGCTTTAGGTTTTTTGGGTTACTTTGAAGTTTGATCTTTATCCCCCTGTGTATACATTATGTTCCAAGTTGTGGGTCTTGTTTTATCTGTCTGAAGTTTCACGGTAAAAACATCTGACCAAAAAGTACAGGAGGACAGGTGCAGCACTGTACTTTGGGTTTGCATAACATGTTTCAGAATGAACAAGCATAAACTTAATGTTCTGCAGACTGACACAGCAAAAGTCAAACTATGAACATAAAAAAGAAAAAAACTAACTGCAATATCAAAACCTATAGTATATTTTCTTCTGTTTTACCGCAGTATATAAAACACCTGCTCTCTGTGAAGGGAAGGAGATATTAAGAGCAGGAGATGAAGGACTCTGGGGTTGTTATGTCCTCTTTTTTTTTCCCCTGTTTTTTGTACTTAGCAGCCTTTTGTATATATAAATACCAAGCTGACATTTTTTAGCTCAATTTTGTTTCTTAGTCTTAAATTAAGAACAATATATTCTATGAAATAAAGGGGGATTTGTCAATGACAAATGAAATACAAATGTTCAAATGCAATAGAGCAAGACATTAATCTTCAATTTATAAAAGGAGAAATCTGAGAACAGAAATTCAGTTTATCTTTTTTCAGGTTTGCTGAATTTAACTCACCAATGAATGATTATTGCTTCTAGTAATGCTGTCCCACGATTGGTTAGTGCTGCATTTTTCTTTCTAGAACTAATTTTTATAATTGCAATTCTGTTTATTTAAATTAAATTTTTATATCACATACATTAGTTTTTTGTGCTTGATCCAAATGATGTGATTGAAAATGCTTAATATCATATGTAGTCAAGAGAGCATGGTAAGTAAATTCAGAAAAATTATTTAATGAAGCTATTTGCTGACCAGAAATATTCAAGGACAGATACTAAGCACAGTGATTTGTCTGAATTTCTGCCTATCTGGAACACAGTGCTTTGTTACCCAAGCTGACAGCAGTGCTTGAGTTCTCTCTTGATGGTCATGGAGAGGAGAATATCCTCCAGGGCTCAGATTTTATGTAACAGTGCCTTGACTTGACAACTCATCTTGGTAATTGCTCTAGAAAACTGTTGCTGTGAGCTGAGCCCCTCATTCCAAACACTCAGCAGCAGAGGAAACTTTAGTACGTGAGAAAAGCTAAGCAGGGCCATTCTTCCCATTGACATTATCTGTAAAGGACTGTAAGGAAGAAAAGTTTCCTTAGAAATAGCCACTCCTGCTGTTCTGTGATTCACAAACCATGTATGCATTTGCACTAAAGCATTGCAGGACTAAATGAAAGAGCGCAACACGGATCAGAAAAAAATATTGTGAACCATAATTGTTCTCTCCCTTTTGTCAGAAGTCTCTGAGCTGAACAGGCGCCATCATGCATATCATTTTCTCTGTATACAGAAATCTGCCCTTTTTCCTGCATGTGGCAGAGCCCCTGTGGTGGAGTAGCCCCAGGCAGTAGCTGAGCACCACAGAACTTCTCGCTCACTCCCTACCCTCCATGGGCTGGGGGACAAAACAGGCAGAGTGAAAGTCAGACAACTCATGGAACAAGGTGAAGACAGTTTAAAAAGTGAAGGAAAGAGAAAGGGTGTGGAAAAAAGCATATACCAAAGGAGATGGACTCAGCACCTCCTCCTGCATGGAGACCAATGCTCAGCCGTCTCCAAAGACTGCCTCCCAAGAAAAAACGTCCCCTCAAGCTTTACTACTGAGCATGACACCATATGGTACGGAATATCCCTTTGGACAGCTGGGGTAATGTGATCTGTCTGTGTCTCCTCCCAGTATCTTGTGCACCGCCAGCCTCCTCACTGGAGTGGCAGAGCGGGGAAAGTAAAACCTTGACTGTTCAGCAATAGCCAGAAGATTGGTGTTTATTTATGCTGCTTTGCTCCCAGGCGCAAAGGGTTGCTACAAAGAAAGCTGACTCCATCCCAGCTAGACCCAGCACAGCCTGCAAAGGAGCAGTGAAGAACAAATAATCTGAAACTTCTCACAGACGCTGATATACCATGCATGACCCCATTTACACATAATTGGAAACATGTTCTGAAGAGTATTTTTCATCCCAAGATTGTGCCAGGTTCTTAGAGGAGAAGTTGTCCATAGGGTTTCTTTACTAACCAGGGTAAGTTTTCTGTGGAGAATTTTCAGGTAAGGTAGAAAGCCAGCAACAGTGCTAACACATCTACATTCCGTTGAAATGCGGGAGGAAATCCTCCCTTTTCTAAATCATCATTTGGGCTCCTATGTGCCGTAGCCCTAGTGTATCACACAGGCTGCAAAAGTCACTTTTTAGAAATCAGTCAAAACAGAAGAAAAAACTAAATTCGCCAATGACAAGAAACTCCCCTCCCATGCGGTAGCTCAGCAGTTAAAGCATGCACACAAAATTAAAGAGCCCAGTTTTAACACACTCCAAGGGTTACAGCAAGTAAAGCATCTTGCTTCTCACACTAGCATATTCAGGCCATTATTGTGCCCCTCACATTATCTACTAAAACTTTATAAAAATTCTGTGCAAAAGAGTAGATAATTTATCAAGCTAAACCCATTAAACACAACCCATATGCTCCATAGGAAAGGTTAGGCTCACAAGCAAGGCACTCTGCCCTCTGACTTCTCCCACAGCTAATCCTTGCCTTTTACAGGCTCAAATCCCTGGCAAACTCTTCTTTCCTGTGTGAAGAAAGAATGACATTTCATTCATTGTATTCCTTCCAGGAACTTTTCTTCCTTCATCACGAAGACTGAAATATCTAATTTATAAGAAGATTGAACTTGATTAATCAAGAATAAGTACAGGCTGGTATTTGAATGCTTCTTAGGACTGGGACTGAAAATACTCCATTTGATGAGGACAGTAGAGCAGAACAGCACAACCTTGGAGAAATAGATAAATGATGTAACTTAAGGAAACTGGATGCCAGCTCAGCTCTGCAAAGCTGACAATGCAGGTGTCATGCAGAACAACAGTTTTGTGCTTACTCAAGACCTGGAGTCAAGGAATAGCCACATCTAACATCATGACACTGGACAATGAAGATCACCCAAGATTTGAAAAAGATCATTAAGGACTTCTGACAAAGGGGGTGACTATGTAAAAGAAATTAATACATATACATCAAGTAGGAGAGGATGGGTAATAAATATATAATCAGTGTGCATGTTAAAAACTCTGTTGACCTGATGCTGGGACACTCAATTAGAGGAAGGTTCCCCAGAGTGACAAGCGTGCTGCAATCAAGAATGCCTGCTTTCAAATACCCAAAACTGTGTTAGGAAGTTTCTATTCTGGACAATTTCGTATTACAGCGAGATCTAGCCAGGTACGTGCTGATGCCCCCTCAGTGTTTGTCCAATGCATTGGCTGTTCTGTCTCACCTTTCTGAAGCATGCAGAGAACCTAAACACAGCTAACTTTGAAGTACCATGTTGAATTTTTTCTGGCCTGGAGTTGCTTTCTGTAACCATCTGCTAAAAGGAAATAAAAGAGTTTTGTTTTTTTTTTTTTAAAGTGTGCAACAGCTCTTCTTTTTGTCTGTGCTGCACTTGCTAAATCTGCAATATTTAAGATAACTGAAGAACTTTGTTCCATTTATGAAATAAGAAAAACTTGTAAAAGAGACTATTTCACATAATAATTATTAAAAATATGCAGAGTAAACTTTCCCACCTTTCTCCTGCAATGCTCAGATACCAAGAGCTTGAGAAGTAAAATTTAGAAAAAAAAAAATTATATCTTCATGAAAAATACATGTGAAAACAGTAGGTAATTTTTAATGAGTTATGAGAACACTATTTTCCCTGTATGTGATGGGACATCTGGATATTCTACAGTATAACTACTTAAAGGTTCAAACATTTTTAAACAATAAAACTTAATAATTCTTTTTTACTTATATATATTTGTAATATGATGTGTTTTGAATGCTTGACTTTGGATGTCTTGCATTTTCTACAGTAAAGTAAAACCTTGAACTCTACTGGAAATACACCTGAACTGAAGTGACACACGCCTTGTAAATGAAAATAAGAGCTACTTTTAGTTAGAAAGTGTATTTTGGTGTATGGAACAAGTCTTCACTGAAAACATGTACATTTTATTATGTTAGTTAGTGGTTTTTTATTAATGAAACTTCATTTTAAAATTTTATAAAAGTTTAGTAGATTTGTTTGGCATCTCTAGGTACTAGAACAGGAAATACACTTTCAACAGGAAATATGTTTAAAACTAATACATGAACTTCCTCAACCATGGCTTTAAAGCATTTCAGAAAGTTTCAGTATGATTCACAGAACAAACAGAAGAGAAGCCACTGAAATAAAAGAGGTACAACATAATAGGAAAAACTTGACAGTCATTTTTTTTTTTTTACTAGTCAATATCTTTCAAAATAAGTCACATTAAAAAATAGAAAAATGTAATGAAAATTTTAAAGAATATTGTGTGTCCAGACAATAACACCCCTTTTTTCTAAACCCAGATTTCTTACACTGATATGATTCTTTTTTCCACTTTGCATTCCTAGTGATACATTTACTACACAGGAACAAACTTTATACATCTGGATGTGATAGTGTCTAATTTTTTATTACATTTTATTTAAACACTTTTTTAGTGTTAAAAAAAAAAAAAAACCAAAAAGGATTTTTTTTACTTCCATCCTGTCATCTGTAAATTATTTTAAGAAATTATTTAATCAAATTTGGTAATATTTTAATTCTAAATTACTAAGTTTAAAACCAAATGTTCACCGTTTTCCATACTTATTGAAAGTAAGGGAATTGAAGCAATTTTTTAAAAATTATTAATACATTTCAATAGATTGATTTCTAAGCATATGAAGGAAATTAAGCAAATGAGTTCATCATCAATCTGACTATTCTGATAGGATGAATCATTCTAGTATAAAGACGCACATTGAGATTACTCAGTTTGCCAAAATGCTACAAAATCAATAGTTCTCTGTTGGAAACAACCTCTGAAAATGAGGTTAAAAGAAATGAGGAGGAATTTGCAAAGGCTTCAAAGGCTTTGTTGGTTTAAAGCCTCTGTTAGCACCACAGAGGAATCTATCACTGAATATTTTCACAGGAGTCAGGCACAACATCTTCCAACCTGCAATGTCTGACTGTCTGAGTCAGCATGCCTGACTGAAAAATGTTATAGTGCTAAGAAATGGTGGTAGTGGCATGCAAATAGGTTGGAAAAATAACCACAGGTGCAGCATTAATATACAGCTAGAGTTAGTTTTGTCGTCCAGACCAAAGGTTCAATTTATTTCACTAACCTATTTAAAGTCTGCTTTCTAGAATAATTTCCACTTTTATGGCAGTTGGACAATGGATTATTTAGACACCTAAGTTCTTGTGATCTATGGGCAGTGAAATGTCATCATTTCTATAGGAGGTGGTCACTGACATCCTGAATTACTATTATATTGATCTATTCTGAAGTGTAAGTAAGATTACTCCTCTGCTGGTACTCTTGATCTCCTAGAAGGGACTATGAAATCATTCTCTCTCAGCTATACCTTCCACACCCCAAAACATATCAATAATTTCTTGCCAGTCCACTGACTCACATTTTTGCCAACAATTTGCTGAAGCACTCAGAACAGTCCTGCAATCCTTACAAATCTTGATGTACAATGAATATGCTCCTTGCCATATTTGTTTCTTGTGTACTCTACTTATGCTACAGCTACTCACAGGCAGCAGGTCCTCTTCTGCTCTAACTGTATCAGCTATGCTCTAGCCTTTGCCTCCCTCCTGTTGCTTGATATGCTCTGTCCAGTGAATGAATGTTTCTTTCATTACAGGTATTTCATTAGTACTGAGAAGCTGCTGAAGAGAACTTTCCTAGAGAACACAAATGCACATCTGAAAAACAGCAGCTGCTGATAAGCAATCAGTCTTTCATCTTCGAGACAGATCACATACATGCCTATGCCTCAAATGCAGTGACACAGACATGCACTCCTTTCCACAGAAAAAGGGTGGGATGCAGTATTAGAGATGGTGTATGACCCATACAAAAAACAAATAAAAAAAAACAATGCTCATTTTCTCATCTCTACCAGGGTAAAAATGGAATATTAAGAAGGTTACAACCATGATTTTTTCCTTTGTCTATGTGAAGTAGGATCAAGTTTCATTCCTGAAAAAACTCAGATTCTCCTACTATAAATATTTAAAGGCTCAGGTAATATTCATATTTGTCAGCACTAAGATTTCAAAAAATCTATCCTGGTTGACAACTGGTGAGTGAAAAATCTTGAACATGTGAATTTCATCAAGATTTTAGCAACAGCTGCATAGGATCAATGCCATATCAAATCATAGAGCTGGTAGATTTTAGGATCTTAATTTGCAACAAAAGCTTTACATGTCAGAGAATTTTGACAGAAATCTTGATTCATTTCACTGTGTGTAGTTACAAAATGTTCTGTTTAGTACAAACTAAGAGGACTGCAGGTCATTCATGCTTATTAATCTGAATTTTATACATTTCTATTTCCTTTTAAGTTCATTCTCTGTTAATTAGAACACTAGAAAGTACAAATACAGAAATCTGAAGTGTATACTCCTGCCATTTAAGCTAAGTTTGTATTGATACGGCAATAGATAGTGGGGGGTTCTCAGTTCAGATTACCTAAAGTTTCCGTTGTGTGAATTTATAGAGCATTGAAACAATTACAATCATCAGGTATTCAGATGCTTTGTAATCAATGTGACAGAAAAAGCAGCTGTGAAAATGAACATCAAAGTGTTCAAAAGAAGAAATAGTACTCAAAAAAAAAAAAAAAAAAATTACAGTCCACCACAGGAAAACTTTTCATATTCTGTAGCTTAGGAACAAAGGAGAAGAGTTCTGGTTTTAATACCGTGATTCAGTTCCTCTCATCCATAGTGTGGATAAAATAAGCTTTGTGAATCTACTTTGGGATTCCAAAGTAATGTTGGAGATTCCTATTGAAAACTGTTGAACCTTCCTCAGGGCAAGAGAGTGCCATCAGCTATGTCCAGTGACTTCTAAAAGACTGCAGCGATGGACTTTCTGCCATCATGTTACTGTCTTCTTAAAATTTATCTGGGAAAAATAAAGGGAAGTAGGAGAATCAAGAAGCCACTGTGGCGCGTTCAGTTCTGTCAATGGCTCGCACAACCCTCCCTTAGAGTTTGGGTCTTTGCTGCCCTCATGTGGCTCCGTAGGTTTAGGAGCCCTTCCAAGGCAGGAATGAGGCCTGGCTGTGTTCACACTGAAGGAAGTGAACTTTTGTTACAGCACATTCATACTTTACAGGAGCCGATGGGATGGGGCTGCACTTAGAAACAGTACACGTGCATAAGGAAACAAATTACACCAGATAATATTGGAGATTCATATTTGACTTATTTATATTTGCTGAGATCTATTTTCATGATATAGCGTGCATGCATGCTTAATTTTTATGTGTTTTTATCACAAAAATAATATCAGATGTTGTCAATTAATTCTGAAGTAGTAAAGCTAACTGCTATAACAAAAATTTCTTACGTGTATTAAAAAATGAGATATAAAAATGCCAATGTATCAACAATCACGTTATTTTTTATCTTTTTATACATCTGAAAAAAATCACAGAAACAAAAGCTGAAATGCAGATTACCTTACTGTCAACAGTGACATTTCCATCAAATCTAGAAGACAGATATAGATATATATAGATATGTATGGATACATATACACTAACATCAGAGATAATGGTTCCTTCTATAATAAAGTCATTTCAGCTTGCCCAAAACTTCACAGAAACAAAAATAAAACAATTTTCCAATCAAATACTAGCTAACAGAAATCAACAGGCTCAAATCTCTTTTTACAAGTATCACTGACTGCGAGGAGAAACTTGAATCCCACCAAAACAACATTGTCGGATGCATATTGACACTGTAGAGGGCTTTGTGCACTTCAAAAACATAAATTAATAGCAAGTACCCTACAATGTCTCTCCACAGTTCCTGTATTTAGTGTAATGCTTCTCCTGCTAAGTGATTACAATTTTATTAAGAGCAATGAACTGAATTCAGCTGAGGAAAAAAAAATGCTGAACGTTCCAAGTCAGCAAGAGTTGTGGCAGCTTCTTTATGAGCCAGATTTAACCGTACACTTATTGGGTTTGCACGGACAGGTTTTGGTAGCGGGGGGACTCCCGTGGAAGTTTCTGTGAGAAGCTGCTAGAAATTTCCCTGTACCAGGCAGAGCCAATACCTGCCAGATCCGAGACAGACCTGCTCTGGCCAAGGCTGAGCCCATCAGCGTTGGTGACAGCATCTCTGGGACAGCACATTCAAGAAGGGATGCTGCTATTGCACAGCAGCATCTGCAGCCACAGAGGAGTGAGAATATGTGAGGGGAGCAGCCTTGCAGACACCAAGGTCAGTGAAGACAGAGGTGGAGGAGGTGCTCCAGGCACCAGAGCAGCGATTCCTCTGCAGCCCATGATGGTCCATGGGGGAACAGACACCCAACTGCAGCCCACAGATGACCCCATGGCAGAGTGGGTGGACGTCTGAGGGACGCTCTGGGAAACCTGTGCTGGAGCAGGCTCCTGGAAGGACCTGTGTCCCAAAGGAGAGAAGATCCTGTAATGGAGCAGGTTTGCTGACAGGGGACGTGCACTGGAGCAGGCTGTTCCTGAGGGACTACAACCCAAGGGAAGAGACCCACACTAGGGCAGGTAATGAAGAGCTGAAGGCTGTGGGAGGGACTCCAGGCTGGAGCAGATGAAGGCAAGGAGGCCATCCCCACAAGGAAGGAAAGTCAGAGAGAATGTGTGATGAACTGACCACAGTCCTCATTCCCTGTCCCTGTGCCGCTCTGTGGGAGATGAGGTACAGAATTCAGGAATAAAGTTAACTCTGGGAAGAAGGGAGGGGGGAATGTGTTTTTAAGTTTTAGGTTTATTTCTCATTCCTACACTGGTTTGACTGTCAATAAATTCACATAATTTTCCCAGATCTAGTCTCTTCTGCCCCTGACTGCAACTGGTGAGTGATCTCTCCCCAGCCTTCCCTGTTTCCGGCTGGGGAGGGGAGTGATAGAGTGGCTTTGATGGGCACCTGGTGTCCAGCCAGGGTAAAATCACAACTACTTATGGCACATGATTCAGTTCAGAGTTCCAACCACTCGAGTTCTTTCAGTTAGAACTGATTTTCTATTCAGACATAGAGAACACAGACTTTTAGTTATAAACTACAATGCCATTGATGGACAGTTCTCACAATGCTGTATTCTGAATAGACGGAACTTAAAAACATTATGTTTTTCTAAATCATAAAGGAAAATTTTGTTAATTTGGAAGAGGGCAAAACATTTGATTTTATAAGAAAGGAAAACAAAAAATATAGGAAGAGATTATTTTCCATATATATCCTCTATACAGCAATGTCAAACACAGTCTGTCTCACCCAGACGCCTCTTTCACTTTTCTGCTATTTAAATCGATCTTTCTGGTGTTATTTTCCTCAAAAATATTTCACAAACCTAATGAATCAATATGTGAAGATATTTAAAATGTCCTTAAATCATTAATATGTTATGTTGAACTAGTATCATTTATTGAGTTCCATGAATTGCATCATAACTCCTACTAAAGAAATATGAATATGATGAAATTCCAAGGGAAATAATTAAAATCTTTACATTGGTAATATTGCCAGTATGTGATGATATTTTTTAATGAGCAACCTTATATTATTTAGCTTGTATCTTAAAGTTTTGCATATATAAAAGAACCTAAACCAGCAGGGAGTCACTGCAGAATATTTTTTACTTCTTCTTGAAAAGCAGCAAGGAAAAGCCATCCAGTGATTTTGATAACTCCTGTTACTTGCTCTGTGATTTTTCCTACTGTGAACAAACAAAGCATCTAGTCTAAGCAGTTTTGATGCATTTTTAAACTGTCTAAAAAAAATCCTAAAAATCATTATCAAACAATTTTTTTAAACGTAACAAGTTGCAGAAACATGGTGTCTGCTGTTCACACGGGATTTTGTAGACGTTCAAAAATGCTTGGTTTGAGCTCGGTTTGAGTGCCTTCTGCTCTGGCCAAAATCCATGGGAATATAATTTGTTTTGGCTCATTATGGATCTGAGCTTAAGAACATCATGTCAAGATTTATCTGGGAACCAATGAAAAGTCAAAGCAGGTATCAATGCACAAGTTTTATGTGCTTTCTAATAGGAACTCAAGTTTCCGGGCAGGTTTATCCTTCTCTACCTCTGACTTCCAACTGGGTCATTTTATGCAGCTGCTAATAATATGTATCAATAGTTGGCAGTAAAAAAGATAGAGATGGCTGTCGTTGGTCCCTGCTACTGAAATAATAATGATTTGTAAGAGTAAAGAAGAAAAGCTTTTGTAAACTTTCATTTTGGCTTGATTTTGTAAAGTGCTTTCACACAAACTTTTTAGGCACATCAGTAATCTCTTCAATTCTCCAAGACAATATCCTGCTGTTAAAGGTAGTAATTTGTCCATACTGAACTGCCGCCATGAATGGATACCAAACACAGAACAAAATGACCTTTCTCAACTCTCACAAATTTTAACTGTTTTCCATTTACCCAGCTGATAAGTTGGGCTCCATTTTAGAAGTCCCACTGACTGCTGTGAGACTATGCACAATAGACCAGCAATCAGTGGCTCCATTTGGGAAGACAAGCTTTTGACAGATTTTAGTGTGTTAGAATATCTCTCCTGCTGCCTGCTTTAACATGAAGGACAGGGAACTATAAGGATTAACAGTCTGAATTGAAATACAGAGATTTTTTTGAACACTCTAGGCAGAAAGACCAGCTGGAGTTTTCACCATTGTGCAAGCAATTATCAGTGAGTCTGTATCTCTCTTCATCAGAAATGGCTATGTGTGAAAAAACAAGAATGTTCTATTTTCTGCACCACAGTAATCACTTAAAAATTTTAAAAGAACTGTTGTGGATATGTTATAAAACTGTATTCTTATAAATATTTTTGTCTTTTTCTCGTTCTTGTTAAAGAAGAACAGTTTCATTCCCTACCTCAGAAATTACTGAATCCTTGATAAAACTGTTTCTCAATGGAAAACAAGCTCATCAATATGCCAAAATGATGAATAAAGAATAATGACCCGCAGACTTTAAAAGCATAGAAGAGAAGCTGGACAGAGAAAGAAAAAAAAGGGGGTATTTAATTACACATACTGCTTTCCTCTATGTTCTGGTTTCTAAAGATGGTTATGTCTCCCTCTCTACTCTGACAAGTAGAGATAAATAAGTCAGGATCCTCCGGTGATTAATGCAACTTCCTCTTAGTCCAGCTGTTCTCATTGTTTATGGAAGGAATCTGAAGTGAGTAGGTGTGTATCTTAGGTGTCACAGTTCTGTGTTTTAAGCTAAGTGGAATAATTTTAGATTTCTGGGAATATTTTCAAAGGTTCATTAGCAGCTAAATAGCAATACCCGAAAGAAATGTCAATTGCCTTAACCCCTCTTAAAATTCTCTGTCTGTTGCAGTTCTCTCATCAGTATGACAGAAGTAATCCCACTAGTTCTCAGAGTATTTTTTTATTGTTTTTTTAATTTACTAGTATGAGTATTCATAGTGCCCTCCACCAAATGTACCAATCTGACAGCCCCAATTCTACAGCGGTAACCATGAAATTCAGACAATCCATTCAATAATGCAAATCTCTCTGAGATTTTTTCTCCTTTCAAGCTGTGAAAAATAATAGTATCCTACTTCAGAGGAAGGGGGAAAAATATATTAATTTTTAGGAAGTGCCTATCTTTAGAAAAAATGAGTGAAACAAACTGAAACTGCTACTTATCAGTGGAAGTATATTTTTCAAATCTATTTTTCTTTAGCTTTTTCTCATCAGCAATATACATTTTTTAACATAAATTGTTGAATCAATTCTTTAAACAAAGAAAAAATATGAATTGAAAATAAGTATTTTCCAATTTAAGAAAAATACCATGGTTATTCAAATTATGTGTTTGGAATTACTTAATTACAGTTGTGATTACTCTCCACCCTTCCTGCAGACTGTCAAGAGTCAAATAAACAGCCTTCCAAC
>VZRN01006621.1:1023223-1147979 GCA_013397935.1 Dasyornis broadbenti | reverse complement strand
CAAAAAACAGGCTTCCCCCCCCCCCCCCCCCCAGAATTATCAGATAAACCTTTTAGGCAAACAAGCACAAAATTTCATTTTAAAACAACTGAAATACTTATATTTTTAAAAGCAGGGTTCCTACAACATACACAAGCTATTTGGACCTGCATGAAAGCACAAAGTACGGGTGTGTTTACACATGCAAAAACCATAAAATATTTGTTTTGATGAATCAAGGAAAGAATATTACATATGTCTGATGGGCTTAATCTAGGCTGTCATAACTCAGTGCATAATTAAAACAAAATACATCAGTCTAGAAAAACTTCCACAATCTCAGATTTGGCCTACTGTCAAAAAAACTTAAACATCTTTAAAAGCAGCTTACAAAGTGATTTTAAATGTTCTTCTGAAGAAAGGCTACAATTACAAAATGTTCTAGTTACATTGCAGTTTCTCTAAGAAAAAGAGCTTCGGTTTTCAATATTTCTACAAGAATGAGAAAGAGGATCTGGTTTTGCTTGTAGTTTGTATTTAGTTTCCCTAAGTGCATTAATTAGATAAACCTTTTTTCTTTGTTTTTAGTGTTAATTCAATCACGTATTTATAACATGACTCACATAAATGTGTACATCTTTAACAGGAAAATGTTAGCAGTGAGAAACAGATTTAAAAATCTTATGTCTGCATTATTGTCAACTCCTTTACTGTGCTTTTAACAAATTTTATGAACTTTAATTGCGAAGGCCAGTAGAGGAAAAGGTGAAAATGTTTCAACTTTCAGAAACTATTCAGCAGTAGGTCCTCACAGTCACAATGTATTTGAGAAAAAAATTTTAAGATCTATGTGGAAGGTAAGCAGCTCCTTTAACTGAATTTAAGGATCATTTGTTGGTTTAATTTGTATACAGAAATTTCCTGTATATTTTAGATGTAAACCCATTTCTTGGTTCATAGTGAAGTGATGAAGACTGGGCTATGTATATTCTATAGTAGAGTTTCATTTATGTACTTTATTTCTGTACATAGTGATGAGCCTACCTTAAGAGGCATGTAGGCAGTACTAGCAATATTGCCTCTTTGATAATGTCATGAAATAACCACCATAATTTGAAAAATGAAAAAAAGGGAAAATCAACAATCCTGGACTCTTTGCTTTAAGGAGAGTCATCCTGTCATTTGCTTACTCTGTCCCTCAGCAGCTTGGAAAAGTTCTTAAATTGGCTCTTGGCCAATTGATAATTGGCCCTTGATAAATTTTTTTTTTTTTTTTTTGGGTTATTAAAGAAAGCAATATGGATTTGGAGTGTTCCTACCATGAATAAAATATGCTTTACAATTTGTTGATTACAGGCAGAAGTACAAGCAAAAAAATTAAACCAATACAGTTTTAACTGTGCTACTTTCATGCTTCATGCCAACTTTCCTTATGAGACAGATCCCAACCTAGATTCAGGACAATCTTTTCAAGATCTCCCATTCTTAATTGCATTTCTGGAGAGTTTTACAAAGCAATGTCCTATCTTTCCTCAGTGTAAGTGTTTAGACACTATAAGTAAAGAGTATATATATGGGCTTTTCCCACTTTTCACTAATCTGTATGAAGAGCCTGTGGAGATACCTGACAGCTGATCAGCCTTACTTTTGGGAATGTTCTAGCTTACCATAGGGACTGTGCCACTTGATGGCAAGCCTGCAGAATGACAGGTACTTTTTTCTCCCTTGTCCCCAGATTCCTATTAGCATTTTTCAAATATATCACTGAGGGAAGCAGGATATCATACAAGGATATAAAGTCCTAAGTGAATATATTATACTGCTTCTAATAAAGCACTGTGAAAGGTGATATTCCCATGTAAACTACCCCATTACTTCAGAGAACTGACCTTTAAGCAAGAATTGTAGTTATGTGTCAAAGTAAAAGATAACTTTTAAAAGATAGTCTTGTATAGATGGAACCTTCTATCCACAAAAAAAGTTTTTATTCGGTTCTAGTCAACATTTAAACCAAAATTTATTCATTTTACTAGTAACACTTAAGATAAACATAATTGGATGTTTATTCAACTAATAATCTAAGGCAATGTACTTAAACTGAAGAACACAGCACTCAATTATTCTCAATTATTCTTGATAGAAGGATCAAAAGTCATTCACCTCTGCTAGACTGAATAGACTTTCTGAGGGAAAGATGTTGAGAAAACAAATATCTTAGAGGTGTGTAGATATACAGCCCCATAACAGAAGACCTAATCCCATTTACTAGTGAACCTTCAGTCTGTAGTTATTGATTTCACTGCTGGGATGCACTGTGTTTTTCCATTAGGGATTAATAAGCCTTGTCCCAGCAATAATATTGTCAAACTCACTTGAAAAGGTGCTGAATAATGAAGAAGATCACAGCAAGATATTCGGCAAAACTGAAGGGAGACAAATATAAACTCCACACAACTTTCACATTTACAGAATATTAGTTTAAACAAACAATTAACTGAAAAAGGTAATAATTCTGTTCAAACATAATTAACTTGGCATTTACTATCTGCTTTAGTTATCATAGTTCTTAAGATAGAACTTGGCACAGATTTTTAAGAGTGCAAATAAAGAGGAAAGAAAATTTCCCTATTTTCTGACAGCTCTGAAACTTATTCTCATCTTAAATTGGTGGGAGTAGTTTAAAAATTTTATAAGGGTTCCTTGACATCAACAACAATTAATTCAGGAAAGAAACCTGAAAACTTTCCTGTTTCATTTAGGTTTCTGAAATTGCTTTCAACAATATATTACCGATAAATTACATTGTCTAAACAAAACTTCCTTTTTAGTGAAAAAGTAAAAAAACAAATTAATTACAAAGGCAACTTTTGTAACCATATGAAAGCAATGGTTTCCAACTAAACACTGAACTGACAATTGTCAAAAATTTGGTTTCAGCATATATATTCCAAGATAACTGAAACAAGTACAGGAATCTGGCAGTGGAGGGCAAAGAGACTTTACCCACAGTATCTCAAACAGATCCAACTAGGAGTTAGTAAACTGATACATGTTATCAAGTTATGTAAAACCTTACGGAATAGAAACTTAGCTGAGTAGTAAATCGATTATTCAAGTTACTGTGGTAATTGAGAAGAACAAGTGTCACAGCAGAAGTCCCATGGTGAGCTGTGGGGTTTTCACCAGCTACCGTGGGAAATGAAACCCTGCATGTATTTCCTTTTGTAAACCAGGGGGGGGGAAAAAAAAAAGTATGAATAATGGATGGAAAAGGTCATTCTCTTTGCCACTCTCCTGTGCACTCCAGCTGGAAACTAAGCCCCACACATCTGTTCTCTCACTCCTGCCTGGTGGGATGGGAGAGAGAATTGGGTAAAAGATAGAAAACTCTTGTTTGAGATAAAGGCGGTTTAATAGGGAAAGGAAAGACTGCACACACTAACAGAGTAAAACAAGAAATTAATTCACAGCTTCCCACGGGCAGGCGCTGTTCAGCCATCCCCAGTAGGGCAGGGCTCCATCATGTGAAAAAAAGACTTGGGAAGACAAATGCCACAACTTCAAACACCTCCCTTTCCTTCTTCATTCCATAAGTTTATACGCTGAGAAAGATGTTGTATGGTCTGGAAAATCCTTTTGGTCAGATGGGATTAGCTGTCCCCACTATGTCCTCTCTCAGCTTCTTGTGCATCCCCAGCCTCCTTGCTGGTGAGGTGGTGTGGTGGGCAGAAAAGGCCTTGATACGGTGTAATCTCTGCTCAGCAATAACGAAAACACATCTGTCAACCCTGTTTCCAGCACAAATCCGAAACATAATCCCATACAAGCTATTATGAAGAAAATAAGCTCTATCCTGGCAAGGGCCTACATACATTTAAAGGAAATATTATCCTTAAATACAGCATTCATGAATCGCCTCATAACAATTAATCATAGTCCCTGTTTTAATGCCTTTTAAAACCACCAAACAAAACCTCAATTTTGGCAATACTTCAGTGAAGCATTTGTTAACTTAAGGCTTCTGTCATCATTTTGTTGTGAAGACAGATGATGTCTGGAAAGGGGTATTTAGAATTAGAAAAGTACAAGAAAGAAACCTGTCTCTTTCCTATTCTCCTGGGATACCACAGCAAGTACAGGAGGAAGTGAAAGGCCAGATCACTGCCTCATTCACTTTGGAGCATTATTCTAATTGCTTGAGAGATCATGTATGGGGAGGAGACAGTAGGCAGGCCACCTCTGGATACCTGGACACATCTGGAGACAAATGGATTGGGGAAAACAGAGCCACTTACTCCTTACTACTGCTAATTCAGCACCAGGCTGGACTCCAAGCAATGATGCAACAAGTTGCCCATGCAGACAAATCACTCTCCATGAGCTGCTTTCTATATTGCCTCTGTGAAAAAATGATTATTTTTTATCCCGATCCAAAAATATTAAAGCAGAGAGGGCTAGCATGATGAGGTGACTATGAAGAAATTGTCTTAAGGCAACAATTTTCAATAGCATTTCTCAGGTGGATAAAACTGCCAGCTGAAATTCCAAGATTTTGTGTCCATATAAATTCATGTAGTTTGATAGTAATTTATAGTTTCAACAATTACAGCAATGACAGCCTGAGGCCAAGCAAGGCTTTCCCTCGTGCCTCAGACTTCAAGCTGAGTATTTCATTTATGTGACACAATTTGCTGTGAAAACTACTGTTCTGGCATTAAAAACAAAATCACCTTTAATATTTTTTATATATTATCTAGCAGGAAAGAGTTTATGGCACACTCTCATTCTGAATTATCACTTTGTTGCCAGAACAATGACATAGATAACTACCTGGCTAGCTTTGTGCTGTACTTCATAACCAAGCCAGTCTGTATCCTTAATTATATAAAGAACTTGATCAAGCCAGATGCCACCTTTTATTTTATTGTTGCTACTTAGACCAATTTTTTGTTCTATGGTCTTGTTAAGGAGAATGTAATAAAATGCTGCTTCTGACCAAAACCCAGGACCTTTGCACCTCACATGCCCTGCATCTCATCTGAAGGCCCCAGTACTCAAGACTGTTTCACCAGATTATGTCTTTCATTTCCGTAAAACTAAGCAATTTAGCTACATTAATTTATATCTACAGTAAATTATACAAATTACTAAAAATAACTACAGTGCTATTTAGGGAGAAAGAACTTCTAGTGTTAAGATTACAAAATTAATTTTGCAGGTAAAGCTGTGCAAATAACTGATTTTGTTGATATGTCTGCTGCACCAAAAGCAGATAGAAAAATAAAGAACTGTTTACTTACATTCATCCTATCCCTTCAAAACAATTCTCACTCAAAGTAAACATTATTGGAGCTAAAAAAAAAAAAAATTTTTTAAGTTTTGTTTTCTTTTCTTCTTGGCCCTTTTGGGGCAGTTATTTGTTTTGGTTATTGGGTTTTGTTTGTTTGTTTTTAATGTAACAAGATTTGGGGGTGAGACTTAATTTTGAAACAGGAAGTTGAAATGTCAAATTGAAGCATTTTGGGGTTTCACACACATACAGAGACACACTCTGACCTTTTCCTTCTTCCCATCGTTCTTCTGCCTGTCCTCATCACAGATTGCTCAGTGAGCCTGGCCATAACTCAAGGGGTGAGCTTTGTCCCAGACACAAATCTCAGGCTGTCAATGCAAGTCAAACAAATCAATTCCATAATCTTCACCTTTTTCCCTTTTTAAAAATTTTTTTAGACTGAGTATTGGTATGTTACTCCATAATCACTCCTATTAAAGTTGCCACAAATACGTGACTGCATGCACAGATGTGCAGTCAGAGCACCCCACCCTTCCTCTGCCATCCTGTTAAAGGCAGCTTTCTGAACCATTATTATATCAGTGCACCAACTCTGCAGCCAGAAAGGCAATGAAGAAGAATGTCTGAAACAGTATCTATATGAGAATGCAAAGTCCAAAAGACAAAAAATTCTGGAAGAAAAAGAAGATAAATAGAAAAGGGAACATTTACCCATAAAATAACAGAGAAACAAAATTCTAAATGAACATTGATTTTTGAAATAATGCCGTACATATATCCTGTCTCAAATTAAAGCAATTTACCACTTTCTCTGGTTTTTTTTCCACCATCTTCCAACCTTTCTTCTCTTTCCTCAAGCTACATTTGAGTGTGTAGCAATTTAAGTGCTCTAAGCACAAGAATTTAGTTTAGGCATTAATATTTGTTACACACCCAGTGTAACAAAAGTTACATCATTAACAAAAGTTGCATCATTAAAGCTTTTCTATAAAGTGTACAAATCAAAAGCAAAAAGTGGCTTGGAAATACTTAAACTCTTTAATTGAAATCAACTGTTTCCATGAAGCATTATATAGGATCTTTTCTATTAAGTAATCAAAAATTGCACTTTAAAAAGTCCCTAACGTATTTGTACTCTAGCTACAGATTTGTATTCTGACCTGTGCTGAATCCTGAACCCTGTTCACATAATTGACTGTGACACCAGGGTCATTTTGCAGTGTTTGTGTTTAAAGCGCAAGATAAAAGGTAGTGTAGAAATCACAGCCCAGCATGAAATGTTCTGGAGGTTTTAACATTTTGTCTTGTAAAACATTCACCAATATTTGCAGGGGTTCCATTTGCAGTGCTGTGGTCTGAAGTGTTACATAAGACTTGCTATCCAGCAAGTCAGAAAGAGTAGGCCCTTCTTGTGCTTTGCTTATGCCATCCATTTGGCCCTTCCAGGAAGCAAGGGCAGGTAGCACCAGTGGAAATATATATATCTTGTTTTTCTTTCAAACTGAAAGCAGATGAGTGCGGGTGGAACTGCCTACATCTGCCTGCACAAGAAGCAATAAAGAACTTAATATCCAGGTCTAGGTCAAGCCAAACAATACACAGGAAAAATAAAAGGGACTTTTCTTCCCCAAGATGTCCATTTGGTTTTACACTACTGTGTTCAGTTGTGGCATTAATTAAAGCCAGTGCTGCTTTGAATCATTATAGGTTCTGGGGTTATTTTTTTCTTTAAGTGCTCTCCACCTTAAGCCTTCTGGGCACACAATATATTTGTTTTTTCTGTTTAGCTTAACCAAATGCATCTTCAGTTATCTTTCCTCATCTTCATTACTACATATTGTAGTGAGATCTTATTGCCTTATATTATTGTCCATAAATATTTCTTAGCTAATAAGAGAGTTTCCTGTCAGAACATTTATAAGTTCCTTGCAAATGTCATTTCTAAATGAAAGAAGAAACAAAAGAGCTTGTTTTGCTTTGCTATCAGCTTTTCTAATTCCATTGACTTTTCAAGAAGGACACCTGACAAGGACCAGCCTACTTCAGGAGGCAAAAGATGAAAATCAATCTACCTACTAAATCATTAGAAACTCATCCAGAGAGTAGCGAAGAAATATTGTGAGTGGCAAAACCAGAAAGTCCATGTGAGTGAATTTTGTCAAATATACTTCACCATTTCTTCTATGTTTCAAATTGTCACCAAGTTATTAAATACTACACACTATCATTCAATGTTATTTATGCTTCCATTTCTGTATGTCTTAGTAAAGTTTTTAGCATTGTCCTGTAACACAGTGCAGGGTTTGCTACATCTGGTGAAAATAGAAGACAGCTTGTTTTGCGAAGAACGTGGCGATTTACACATTTACTGAAAGCAATGTATGAAAACAATCTGAAAGCATGCATCCAGGCATTAAAAACTTCCATGCATTTCTAGATACTCTGCTTTGAAATATGATGATGCACTCTGATCTTGAGAATGGTTGTAATGAGTTTTATAAGGAATTTTAGATTAATGTTTTCGTTATTAGTACAATGCTTCTTTGAAAAACAAGCCACAGAAATACACCAAAAAACCACATCTCTCCCTTTAACCTAAGGATATAGTAATTCCCTATGCAAAATTTTAAAATATATTTATATTTTTCCCTTCAGTTTAGTTCTCACTTCTATATTGATATTTGACAAATCTAGTTTCTGCCTCTCTCATTGTGTCAGGGTTTGAACCTCTGATTTAAATGGGTAGTCATCCTTAGCTTAGCCCTTACAAACATGATGTGGCTGAAATGCATGGCTATTTAGGATCTTAGAACACGGTTTAATATTGACCTCATCACGTGGAAAAATTCTCTGCTCAGAATAATTGTTTCTTCCTTCAGGTCATCAAACCCCACTTTAGGCTAAATTGTGCCTATCCATGAGGTTTGCCTGAAAAGAGTCTCTTCCAGCCTTAGTTTCAATAAACGACACCACTGCACAAATAATCTTTTCTCAGTTTGCCCAGTAATTCCAAAATTATGTGCCAGCAGGATAGTGGAGCCGGGCTCTACCTCTTCTCTGTGAATTGACTAATGATGCTGGTGAGACACTAAAATCCCTACAGTGTAGTAGATGTTTGCAGCTATAAAGCCTTTTCTACTCCATAAAGGATGATGTGATTCCACACAGCACTTGGTATATGCTGTCCTGAAGTGACACTGCTGAGCCATTTGTGCACAGCAAGAAGTATGAATCTGCCTAAATGACTGTTATTAAAAGTACAATGTTGTTTCATGAAAACAGTAGTTTTACTCCGCATGAAAACAGCTCTTAACAACAGAAAGAAAAATAAAAGAAATGGGGACTATTAATGGGGTGAAAAACGCTCACTTTCTCTCTTAGCTATGTAAAGCCAAATTATCCTATCACAATAAAAACATGACGCTATTTGCAATAAGTATGCAACTTCGAAATTACCTTACACCTGTAGACTAGTTCAACATCATAATTAGGGTTTCACACTTTCTCCCTTCTTTTTTCATATAATGTCAGTTTGTAATGAAAAAACAAACAAAATAAAACAAAATCCCCTCAAGTATTTACAAATCACAATGATCAGTCTTTAACTTTGTTTTCTCATACAAAATGAAAATTTTGGTCATACTATCCCACGTAATAAATGCTCTAGTTTAGTACTGCCAACAGGACAATTTTGCCTGGCACCATACAGGATTTGTTAGGCAGGAATTAATTTCTACACATCCTCCTCACTCAAATAATTAAAAAATATTCTATTAAATGTTTGCAACCTGCATTTTCTTCCTGACAGAAATTCATTTCCCATCTTTCTCTTGCCAGTCATCACGTAAACATAAACCAGTCATCCAGCAGGCATCCAAAATGTGCTGTTCTCAAATGAATTTCCCCCAAATTAACTTTATAGAACTGCACCTGGAATTCACTTTTTGCCAAAAATGTACTGTTTGTATTTTCTCAGAAGTAAATGCAAACTGCATAAAGCAAGTTTCTCTTAGGAGTCTTCAGCTTGTGCAACTAGAGACTACCTTTGTGAGATTTATCTTAATAGAAACATATTTATAATATGATAAAATCCTTACCATTTTCATATTATAGTAGAAAACCCCAAAAGTGTAATCTTGTTCTGCAGCACACACTGTATTTGTGATTCAGCTTGTTTTCAGTGGTAGAGGACTCAACATGCGCTGAGCAATATCAACAACTTAATTTTCCCCAGTACCCATTTCCCTTTATTGGTCCTACTAGGAATACCTGTATGGGGAAGAAAAAGAAAATAAATAAATGTACACCATTCCAAAGGTAGAGTATGCAAGCTCCAAGAGAAAAAGGATCAATGAGACTCTGCAGGTAAAATATGTAATCAGAAACGATAATTTGAAACATCAGTCTGATTAATCATTTGTAACTGTGGATGTAGATTGTTTGGTAACACCATGGAAAAGTTTTGTTCCACAGCACAGATTGAAGTAGATTATGCAAATTATAATGAAAGACTACTAATGTTGCAATGAAACAAAATAAATGGTTACAAATTCCTAATAACAAAAATCTAGCAACACACTATTAGAGAGAGAAAAGACATCTTTTAGAATGTTTTTGCTGCATGTAGTTCTGTCATATAATATAATAATTTTGTCTCAATTATTCCTGGCAGGGATTTTTTTGTTTTTTTTTAAGGATTGCTTACAGTTCTTACAGTACAAAACAGCGTTGTACTTTACATAACAAATTTATACAAATAATATATATTTGTATTCATTTACACAAAATCACAGAACCATTTAGGGTGGAAAGGACTTCTTGAGGCAACCTAGTCAAATTCTGCTGCTCAAGCAGGGCCAGCTAAAGCAGGTTGTCCAGGTCTTTGTCCAAGCAGGTTTTTAGTATCCCCAAAGACAGAGATACCACAAAAATTCTGGGCAACATGATTTCGTGTTACCTGAGACTTTGACCGATTTCTGATCCCCAGCTACCACAGAATCCAAATCACAGAATGGATCAGGTTGGAAGGGATCACAGTGGGTCATCTGGTCCAATCTCCCTGCTCCAACAGGGTCCTCCTGGAGCACATGGCACAGGATTGCATCCAGACACTTCTTGAATATTTCCAGTGAGGGAGACTTCACAGCCTCTCTGGGCAATCTGTTCCAGTGCTTGTTTGCACACACAGTGAAGAATTTGCACACAGAGTGAAGAAGTTCTTCCTCATAATCACGTGGAGCTTCCTGTGCATCAGTTTCTGCCATTGCCTCTCATGCTGTTACTTGGCACCACCAAGAGGAGCCTGCCTCCATTCTCTGGGCAGTTTGACAGCTATGAACATCTTGCTTTCTTGCTGCCTTCCCAGACCCAACATAACTAACAAACTTCACTTTATTCCACTCTCAATATAATGCTTATACCATCAATGTGTATCACTAACAGGGTTGCAGTCTGCATTGTTTTATATGCATGCTGCAAAAAATTTCTTACACAGTTTGAAAGAATCTATCTTCACCATGAGGAAATTGTGATTGAACTGTGTAAAGATATTTTACAGTATTTCCTTTCACTGTATGTAAAAATGCAGAGAAAATTGTGAGAGACAGTGCGGGAAACCTTGC
The DNA here is from genome assembly GCA_013397935.1 of Dasyornis broadbenti. Lineage (NCBI taxonomy): Eukaryota > Metazoa > Chordata > Aves > Passeriformes > Dasyornithidae > Dasyornis > Dasyornis broadbenti. The sequence continues at coordinate 1,137,086 of VZRN01006621.1, read as the reverse complement.
AACTTTAATTTCACTCATAAAAATGTTGTATTTTCCTATATGTCAGAACAAGATCTATCCATCACTGAAATTCTTTACATGCAAATGTATCTTGGAAAACCTTAAAGTAAATTCCTTCTTTATCTAAGGCTCTACAAAAATGCATTTTTTTTTCTCTTCCAACCTTTTATTTCTTCCATTGAAAAAAACTCTATTTTATTGTACTATGGTTTATTATTCATGGAATAATAGAACAATAAAATCATAAGAGGTTGATACACAAGTTGTATGCTGTAGACAGCTGTATAATTGTTATCTTTAAACAAGTGTGACAATTTTAAATGTCTAAGCTAGTCTTTCTGAACACTACAGCTGATGTTCTCTCAGGTAATTGTTATGGCATGGTATTAAGGCACTCAGTGCTTTCTCATGCCGGTATTTTATGTGATTTTCCATTTACTTTGTGCTTTCTTTTGTTTAAATTCTAATTCTTGCCTACTGAAAACACAAGAGTAAGCAGAAACAATACTGCACATCTTTGGCAACCTTCCAGAAGTAAGAAATAAAAAAGGAAAAGAGGCAGGAAGAGGATAATATGCCGACATGAAACCTATGTCTCATGAATCTCTTCTGCTTTCTGATGAACACAAAACCAAGATGACTTTTCACACTGTTTTCTAATGGCTAATACAGCAAGAATCTTTGAATGTTTTTAATTACAGCACTAAACTCACACTTGTCATCTCATCCATATGTCTTCATTTGTTTCAGGGCTTATAATCTCTCTCTCTCTCATCCTTCAGCCTACAATGACAACTCATAAGATGTGTATCTGAATACTTTCTGGTTATTTTTTTTCTGAGATCTGTGATTCTAGCTGGAATGTTTGTACCAATTTGATCCTGCAGGTTAAAGTGTGTTTAAAGTGTTAAAGGTTAAGGAAGACAAGTTTTATAAATTCTACAGTTTTAATACTGATGATTTAATAAAATATATATTTTAACAAAGAGCAGAATTTTGGAGGTTATGAGGGATGAACTGTGGATCACAAGCAAGACATGACTTTCTGAGGGAATTCTAGGACATGTCAGGAGACACAGAAAGACAAGTGGAAAGGATTTGAAGCAGTTCATGCTCATTCCACTATTTAAGCACAATAATTAAAAAATGCACACAATTAAAAAAATAATTGAAATTTATGTATGTTATAAATGTTAATTCATTACAGAATCCAGTTCTTTTCAGTTATACCTCGACTGTGATTTCTTACTTTCATTTTTGCCTGAAAAATGCCAGGTGAAGTTCACCAAAGAAACAAACACCACAGAACTGAAATGTGAAGGCGCTGGTTTTTGCAATGTAATTATAGGTTCCCTAAGCATGCAAGGTACATGTTGAGCCAAAGTCTCTTACCAGAGTACTTTACAAGGTCTTGTTTCCAAGGACACATACTAATGATGGAACCCAGAGTCAGATCCAACTGACAGTACGGCCAGTAAATCTGGAATTGATCTGTTTAAATAGCTGGAGTTGATCTGCAGTTGCACCTTCTCATTTTGCAGCAGCGTCTGGCACTGTAATATACCTTAAGTCTGGGTTCTGTTTGTTTTAAACTTCATTGTACTTTTCCACCTATAAAGAACTACTTCATATTGTTTGTTCTACATTTAAACTAAAACGACCCTTGACTTCTCAAACTTAAATTGAATATTTCCCTGACTTTGAAGAAGCCAACATTTTCTCACTCTGGGAAATTGCTGACTAGAAATTGTTGTTGGTTTTGATTTCCTAGGGAAGATAATGAATCAGAATAGAAAATACCATTTAGAAAAATCTTTAAAGAAATTAATATTTCATGCTCAATAACATGAAATAAAGTTCAAATTCCTGCAACAGAGAAGAAACATAAAATACAGATACTCTTTAGTGGATGAGGAGGCCCTTGTTTGTCTCAGTCATCACACATGAAAGCACGCTGTGCACTACTAATCAGGAACCTGAGACTTCAAAAGCAAGAACAAGCTGGTTATCAAACCAAACTCCTTTCCACCCTTTAACTGATGAGTCTCTTGATGAAATTAAAAAAAAAAAAGAAATCTTAAAATGCCTTCTCTTCACATCTGTTTTTTTTCTCAGATTTTTCTATATTCCTGGATTCTCTACCTCTGCCTCCTGCAGAGGCACAGCAGGTTGTGGGAATAGGGTTTTAGTCAGTGCATTATCACACATTGTCTTCACCACTCCTTCCTGCCTAGGGGGAGGGAGGACTTCTCACACTCTTCCCCTGTTCCAGCATGGGGTACCTCCCATGGGAGACAGTATTCCATGAACTTCTCCCATATGACTCCATCCCACGGGCTGCAGATCTTCACAAACTACACCAATGTTGGTCCCTTCCAAGGGTGCAGCCTTCAGACTCAACCTGCTTTAATGTGGGTATCCCACAGGGTCACATGTCCAGCTAGAAAACCTGCTTCAAAGTGAGCTCCTCCCTCCGTGGGTCCATAGATCCTGCCAGGAACCTGCTCTAGTTCAGCTGCGTACATGGACACAGCCTTCTTTGAGCATCCACCTGTTCTGGCTTGGGGTCTTCCACAGGCTGCAGATGGATCTCTGCTCCCCCATGGACCTCCATGGGCTGCAGGGGCACAGCTGCTTCACCATGGTCTGCACCATGGGCTGCAGGGGAATCTCAGCTCTGGCAGCTGCAGCACCTCTTCCCCATCCTCTTCCACTGCCTTGATGTCTTCAGAGTCGTTTCTCCCCCATATTTTCACTCCTCTGGCTTCAGCTGCACAGTTTTTGCCCTGTTCTGAAATATACTAACCCAGTGTTGCCACCATTGTTGCTGATGAGCTTGGCCTTGGACAGGCCTTCTCAGGCCAGGCTGGCATTGGCCCTGTCAGACAGGGGGAAGCTTCCAGTACGTTCTCACAGAAGCCACCCCTGAAGCCCCTCTGCTATGCCAGCCTGACCACACAAATTGAGAACACAGGTCCAGAGAAGTAAGAGTGCAGTGCTAGACATGGGCTCTGGATACCAAAGTTGTAGATCTGTACAGAACTGCAATGCTCTGTTTTGTGCAGATGTAACAGCTTGTCTGAAGGTAAGTTTAGCATCAGTGTACCAGGCAAGTGTGTCCTACGACTCTGTTTATCAGTTTATCAGTTCTGCAACATAATCTTACCAAGATATTAAAAGTATATTCTACTACTTATGGAAAATTGAGTAGTTTCCCCACAACAATGTACATTTCAGCTGTTTTTTAATCTTCATAACATGGACACAATAATATAAAAACCAATGTAAACTAATGGAATAAGTTTAGACGCATGTACTTCCTGAGCATTTCTGGCTTTCCAATAAAGAGTTACTAATTTGAGTATCTCCTAATTTATCTGGGAATGTATCGGTTTCTAACTGCTAATAAATTCAAGGCTGTAATTGACTTTTCTCTGCCACACAAATCTGTAAAACTACTTCAAAGTGCTTCAGCTAGATGATAAAGCTCAAAAATGAGAAAGCTGTGCCCATCTAATAAGTTCTCAAAGGCTCACAAGGTTTATCTACAGATTCCTAGAAAATACGTGTTCAATTTCTGTGGAAATGATTTTTCCCTTGCATTCCCCAAGGTCAGTAAAACTCTTAGAATGCAATTGCAGAGCCTAAATGCAATACTTTGAGCAACTTTCCATTATGCTGATTCACATTTCAGAATTTACATTCCACCCTCCCAGCAAAAGAAGTGACAGGATATACCAGAGGTTAAGCATGAAGTTAACTACAAAATGACAATTATGGTTATGAAAAGGAAGGCACGCATCTGATTTGTAGAGGTCAAGTCATGATTTGTGTGGGCGTCTCAAGTGGCAGCTAAGGCTCTACACTGCTCCCACAGGAACACACCTTGCTGCCTATTTTTAGAGCTTCTGATAAGTCTGCAACTAACGTGGATATCTTTTAGACATTTAAAATGCCTTCCTCCAATTTAATTTTAAAGAATATTAATATTTACTAACCGATTTAAAAAATCTTGACAGGAAATGTCAGCATTAATGAACTTTCTCCAAATGCTGAGTGTAACATTCCTCAAAAATGTAAGGATGAAAAAGTTTGATGAGAGTACCTTAATTTTCCAAGTTATTTCCTTATTAATAGAATTTATTATTATACAAATTTGGCTTACATTCTTCAATTAATATAAGTAGTAATTGAGCCAATGCAGGTGCAATACCAGTATGTGGTAAAACCCAAACGAGCCTCATCAAATTCCTCACACCTAGAGCAAGAAAATTCCTCAGTTTCCAAGAGAAGTTGCTTGTGAATATCAGATAGTCAAACTGGTTGCCAATTCCTTAATTTAATATTAATAGCTCAGTATTTTGGTATATGCATGTTTCAACAACCAATGGATGCTCACCAAGGATATTGGGTAGCATTTCAATCTAATTCTCCTGACTATGTTACTCCATCAGAGACTTCTGCTCCTTGCTTGTAGGGAACTGTTGCTCTGTATGCAACAACATTGAAAAGAATGATGCAATTTATACAGAAAACCTGTAAGTCATGGAAGATAACTTTGCCATGCTAATCTATAGCCACTAATCAAAGACACACATCACAAAATGGAAACCAAAACCTACTAACTGATCAAATTGTTCAGACAATGAAGACAGGAATTTTCCTTTGTACCTTAGAGCTTTCAGTTATTCTCTCCACTACTCTATGAAGTTTTTCTAATAATATCAGGATGAGCTTAGGGCTTTATTTTCCCTGTCAGACTGTAGTCTTCCCATGCCTGCATTACTGGTGTGCTAACAATAATTTAAGTATTTTGCTAGAGCATTCACTAGCTTTCTTTGCAATTAAAGTCAGAAGTAAAACATATGAAGAAAAACTGCAGTACATCTCAAGACCACACTGATTACACCTTCAGAAATTCCTGTTCTCTGAGCAAGGTTAATCTAAATCTTAAAATCCTAACCTCCAAATCTTGAGAAAGTAAATGACTAAAACCTGCTACTGTGGTGTCACCACACTGGTTTCTCTAAGGAGAGGCAATGAATTGCTGGTTACTTTTAAGCCTGGGAACCATGGAAATCTTAACACTAAATCGAGTTAGAAAGGTTTTCCCACCGAACAGAAGGTAAAGAGAAACCAATAGTATGATCATTCAACAGGGAGACTTAAAGAGACTCTGAAAGTTTAATTGTTGTAAATCAAGTTAAAGGTTTAAAGGTGTTAGAGGACTTTAAATGTCTTTATTTTTGTGTTCAAAATTATCTCTCTGAGGGTCTCCATATTAAGTACTTTAACATAAATACTGTGTTTTAGTGACAGTAGTAAAATTATGACCTTTTAAAACCACTGAAATGACTTCTTATGTTAACTACCCACATCAAAAGGGACATTAGACCTTTTCCACTTTTTATTTCTCTTCTAAGTTTTACAAAGAGCAAACTTTAAAGGAGTCTTAACAGGATATTAGACTCCATGCTTCTTTTTAAGAGCAACGCAATTTTCCATCTATCCTTATCTTCTGGTTTCCTTCAAGAAAAATATTTCAGTTTAGATACCCCAGTTTTCTCTTGGCTCTTTTTGTTTTTTGGGTTTTTTTGTTTTGTTTTGTTTTTTAATTGCATTAACTGGGAAATCATTGCATTAAGACTCTGGAAACTGGGCAGAAAATAAAGCCCTGTGCATTCCAGATGGTCCTCAGAGATTAGAGATGCTGGATGATGCTGGGCTTAATTTTCAATTAGAACCAATTTGAAATTTTAAGTCTGGTTGTGTTCAATTAGGCCCCAGATGCATAAATAGTTTGGGTCACACTGTACGTCTGGTCTCATTCAAAATTACAAATTAACAAAATAGTACAATTTATTTGAGAAACAGATTATGAATTCTTTTAGATTTTGCCAGTGATAAATTCACTAGACCTGCAAAGTAAAGTATGGCACTATGTACAAGTATTCCTGGATAAAATCTAAATCAGCTGGAGGGACAAATCTTACCAAAGAGGCATCCCTGCTTTGGGGAGGAGACAGGAGCAAGCATGTCAACTTGTCTATAAGGTGGCCATATTCTCATTGTTTACCACTGAGGATTTCAAATAACAGTTTGTACTTTTGGGAGAAATAGAGGACTCAAATATTCTGTTACTGCCATCAGAAATACGGAGGGCAGGAAGCCTACTTATCCATAAACGAGGGGTAATGAGGTTCACATAGAGAGAGATTACAAACACTGCGGGTCTTACACAAGGGCAGAACAGAACTGTGATACCTTAGCGTCATGCCCTCTTCCACCTGGCCTGTTGCAGCAACAAGGGTCATCTGGCCTCTGCTGATAACCTGTCACCCCCTCAGCATGCCATCATGCCCACGGAAAACCCATCACCACATGTCTCATGGTACGTACCACGGAGCTCCCTTCACCACATATCTCATGGTTGTAGGCCTCATTCCTGTAGAAATGCATACTGAAAACATTACCAAATAGACAGCATCGTGTTTTGGTTTATATATTTTTTTTCTATGAAGAAGTAACACATTGGTGTTAGGAACCATAAAAGACTTTTCTTTGCACAGATAATTTTCAAACAGAAGAACAGGCAAATGCCAATATGCCCTATTAGCTCTTTGAATAACACTCACTTTGCATTAACATCTATAAACCTCTTTGATTTTAAGACACAAAAATGGACTACCAAGTCTCAAATAAAGCTCATACAAGGACCTCTTGGAAAAAATCTGAAAGCTAAAGTGTTTCACATAGATTTAGTCCCATGTCTTCAAAATATACCCCCATGGTACAGCTAATAGGGGAAAAGACTGGGGCAACAGATCGCTGCCATGGGCCAGCAGCAAATTACCAATGTTTTGAAGAAATATAGTTATACCCATTCTAAACCTATGCAGTATATGAGAGCTCTTAAGTGACATTTCTGACATAACTACATCATCTTAATTTAATGTTAAAACTTCCTTTTAAAAAGATAGGAAAATATGGAGATAATGGAAAGAAGAATGAAAGAGCAAAGCAGAAGAGAGTTGGACAGCTCGAGATGATAGAAAAGGGAGAGAAGATCGGAATGTTTGTCTCCCACAAGTACTAATGATGTTATGAGAATATTTTATGCTGATAATCTCCATCATTTAGGCTCCGGGATGAACTGTTTTTCTTGCACACGTTGGATGGGGACAGATCAACTCTCAGTGCCTGGTACTGGAACAAATTCTCTGTATGACCTTAAACCCATTGTCAGATTGAGCATGAGGTCATCTGACTTCTACAGTGGATGAGTTATGCTCAGTTTTTAGACCAAGGTCTTAATTTCTGAGATGTCACTTTCCTAGTTTTCAGATCTCTGGGATTTCACTTTTCTCCATGTTTCATTGAACCTTACCTCTTTATACTACATCTCGGATAGTAATTGGTTCTTACTGTAATGCAGAAAGGATAAAGTACTGCAAAAGCTGAGCAATAATTGTTCAAATTCTCTTCCATAATACAGATAAGAAAATATATTACATTCTAATATTTCTGTACATAATTTCTTCCTAAAAATCTGAAAAGGTTTTAGTCGTATAATTTCTGCCCATAGCAAAAGAGAGTTACATAATAACAGACATAAAAAACCCAAGACAGATAAAGCATTTCTAGTTTTTCCCTCAGATTTTGCTATATTTACAACACAGAAACATAAATAGTGTTTATGACAAGAAACTGGTTAGACCTAAATCTAGCGGAAAATTAAAAGAAAGAAGTTTGTTATGGAATGCAGTGTATCATCTTTTTTCCTCTCCAGTTCTGAATGCCTCAAAATCAACTCTTGGTTTGGTTTGGGGTTTTTTTGCTTTTTGCTATTCTTTTCATATTAGCCTCCCCATATTTTCCAGAGAGAGTAACAGAATTATTATTTTTCTGTGCTGATGTTTTTTTCTACTCTGTTTCCAAACTTCTCCAATGCTAAATGGAAGAAAAATTGAAGACTAATCCTGTTAAAAGGCTCAAAAGTGCCCCCTTCCATTCATAAAAAATGAAAACTCTAAATCATAAAGCTCTCTGTTTGTATTTCTTCTCTGCTTAGGGAAAAATATAAGAAGGGTTTCCAGAGGTTTTCTGATAAATAGATTTTATAAAATAATTGAAAAACAATACATGGTAGGACAATATTTTAACAATTTTTTGGGTCAGGGAGATCTACAGGGTTTTTAGAACATCATATTTAAGTGAATAAAAGGCATTTGTTTGATGAACATTGACCGTATTTATCTAATATGAAATGGATCAATATTCCATTTAATTTCAAAGTTTCGATTTTAGTTAAATTTTATTCTCTGGCATTTCAGAGTAAATCCAAGATAATTTCCTTTCTTTGTGCAGGATATTAACTTTATGGGATTAAATGAAGGAGGAGCATAGCCAGCTGTGACATTCTGTAAGATTTGCTCTATATTCAAAAAAATGACAACAAAAAGAGGTTAAAGCATTCTGAGATCTGTTGAGTTTTTGTTGGGTTATTTTTTTTTTTCCTCCCTGAGAGCATGTCAGAGTGTGTGTGTGTATGTGCGTGCATGGAAATTTTAAAAAGAAAAAAAAAAGTCTACCAGCTAATGAAAGAATTTACCAAGATCTAAAACACATTCTTTAAAAACCAGTTAGGGCAGATAAAATCAGCCATCTTAATTTTTCTCCAAATACTGTCCATCAGAACTAATGTTGAAGTCAATGGATTTACACCACAGATCTGTATAATACATAATATTGGAATAAAAACATTTGAATATTGTGAGACAGAGAAACAAACAAGCAACAACCACAAAAAATTCACTGCCAAAACATTAACTGGAACAGCAGTCCTGATCATTACACACTGAAAACTTGTAAAGCAATATGGTTTTTTATGTGATTTTTGCCATTTTGAGTTTGTTGTCTGCTTCTTCTAATCTAGTTTGGACTCTTGAGGAAAGCATGTTCTTAGTTACAGAAAATAAAATAAGTATTCAAACAAAAACTGTCTGGTCAGCTAAATTCTAGCAAGAGATAGAAGCTATCAAACTAAAATAAAAATTACAATTAATCTATCCAATCTGAATGACAAAGAGGGCCAAATTTCCTTTTGGGGATAAACACAGCCTTGCATAACCAGGTAAGTAGACTAGAAACATGCTACTTTAATTTGGGGAAAAAAAATCAAACAAAAAGCTCAGAGGGCCGGTATCCTACTGACATCTACATGTTGTTTCTAAGAAAATATGAAGAACCTGTTATCAGTGAAATGAAACTCATGCTGCAAAACACTGACAAAAAAGTAGCACCTTCTAGAATAAACTGATGTAGACTTCATAGAGAGGAAAATAACCTTACAGCCTGGCAAAAATATTGGTTTTTACCACTCTGCTGCCTTTGCCCCTCTTGAGTTTAATCTCAAGATTTGTCTGTAGATCTACTGCTTCCAGAAATGCAACAATGCTGGTGCCAGGAAGTGGCTTCTTTTATCTTAAGATACTGAAGATATAATACACATTTTAGAAGTGCTCAATAACTAGAATAATTTCAAATCATGTCTCCTGAAGATTGACCATAGACCCATGTCTATATGGAGTACTGAAGGATATCACAGATACTTCAAGTTACATCCCAGGGATGAGCACAAAAGAGCACAGTAATGCTTTGAACCCAGGATGCAGAATACAGATATTAGCCTGGCACAGGGACAGTTAGTAAGTCTATCTCAAGAGAAATCAGTCCAGGCTCAGCACCATGTAGTCACAGCATCTTTGTAATGCTGTGTAAACATTAGATTTTCTCTTTTCAGCACAGAAAAATTAACTGTGAAACAAGAAAAACTAAAGAGAACCAACTGTTCTTACACCCACTTGTATGACCTGTTGGTCACAGGTCACATGTGAGTTGGTATGACAGAATGCCTTAATTAAAAAAAACCCAAATATCCTGATGCTTGAATAAGACCCCAAAAAGTTGTGAAGTATCAGTAATGCAAATAAGGACTGGAATACTGAAAAACGCTGGTAGACCAGCATGTCTCAGAAATGAGATGTTTAAGAGGAGAAAATGCAAATGTGCAGAAGAATGCCACAACATATTTCAGCTGTGTCCTGGATATGGATGATTAAGGACACAGAATTTCCAGGTAAATGTTTAGAGCAAACACAACCCACTGAAAATCTGAAGAATGAATACATACACAGAATTTTCCTAGTTTTTATTTCAGCATCTCATCTGGTCTAGTAAAAGCCATTCCTTCTCTACGGAAGCCTTATCTATCTTTTGTGAGTACATAAAAGACAGGACCAAGAAAACTAGCAGTGGCATAGGCACAAAGCATACAAAAATCTCAATATGGACATGTAGCTCAACAACCCAAACTGAGAGATTCATAAAGATTCTCCTCAGGGAATTAGAGGATGAGGTCTGGGAGTGAATTTGCAAAATGCATACTGGTGCATTTGTGAATTGGTACCTAATTGCTTTCTGCAAGAGCAGCAGACTGCGTTTTATAGCACAGAGATGGAAAGACTCTGCTATACAACACACTGCCAAAACATCTTTTCCAGCATCAAACACATGGATACACTTGTATACCTTGAAGAGGTATACAATTCATATTCTTCTGTTTTCAGGAAAAAGCATTGCATCTAAATTTCTGTGGAAGTCTTTCAATATAAAAGATGGCAAAACACCAATCTATCCCCATTTTCGTTATAGGTAACAACAAGCATAGAGACAAAAATCTCTGTAAAATAATTAAAACCAATTGTACAGGAAATACTTTTATTCTTCCCCAAAATGGAGATCACCTTTATTGCATGAAAAGGCCAGAATGTTATTGATGTTAAATAATGCATGGGTTTCAAGAATTTTGAAACAGGTAACAGGTTTAAGCATGCTCTTTCAAAATATATATCTATTAGAAAAGCTTTTTAAAGGCAGCTTTAGAAAGATCAAAAGAAAACAACAATATTTTTCTATAGTTCTGCAGTTTTTTTCTGTGAAAAAGGGAAATATGTCAGTACTGAAGGATGTAAATTTAGTTATTGTAATTTTTCACAAAAAAGGTCATTAGTAGATGACAATATGATTTACAGTATCTCACACTTGCATATTCCTGTGTGTGACTGCCACTTCCTTTTATCTACTGAAGAATGGGAATAAATATAATATGCAGGTTAATTTTTCTCTGACCAGAAATGGTGAAACAGATCATTGAATTTTTTTCCCCACCCTTCAGATTATGTGATGGATCATCAACCTTTATACAACTCTTGTACAGTGGCTATAATTATGAAAGTGAACATGATATAACGATTGACTGGAAGAATAGAAAGTAGAGACTGCCATTTAGGTAACAATGAGTAAATCAAAACCATTATTACCCTGAAAAATGCTAGGAATATTTTGACTCATACATGTCGTCCAAAGTCATTCAGTACTCTATATAAGTTATATAGATATGATTATTTAATAGAATTCTCATGCAACTTACGGAATCTCTTAATAAAATAATAAGCTATAATAAAAATTAAAATCTGATTTTTTTTCCAAACTGCAGTGGTAGCAATCTGAAACAGACCTCTTGTAATCTCTGAGAGATTCTTTAGCATAAAGCAAGAGTATGGTATAACCCAGTGACTGACTTTGTTGCACTGCAGGTAAACATGGAGTAACTTGGAATCAACTTAAGTATGTTTATTTAAGAATTGGTATGTCTAAGAGCTAAATGTCAAAAGTACCAAAGGACAAAATTCCCAGCTATGACTACAGCTCACTTCTAATAAGCCAAGCAACACTTCATAAATTACCATTTCAGTAAAAAAATTTACCAAATTTACTGGGTAACAAACACACACAGGTATTCATGTATCAAACACATGTATTCATGTATAAGTACATGCACATGCATAAACAGAAAGCTCCTCTTTTTTCTACTTCTTATGTGTGTGACTTAAGAAGTCACTTACTTTGCTCATGCTTACTTCTTACTCAAAGCAGAAAGCAGTAGAATGCAAACATGTATATATATCTGACAAAGAGTTAACCTGAAATCAAATCTTTTGTATGACCACAGAAAGTAATACCACAGAATCACTGAATATTCTGAGTTGGAAGGAAAACTTTAAATTAGCTTATTTTAAATTATCTGATTAGCCAGATTTGAAACAAGGGCCAAAACATCTTGTCACAGAAATATTTTGGTAGGGTATATGTCACTTTAAATCATTACCAAATTAAAATCATGTTTTTGGGATCAGATGCAATGCAAAATTATTTTTTTATTTGGGACCATTTTCTATGGATTATTAAAATGGACATAAGTATTGTTTCTTCTGATCTTGAAAGTTGTACAACAGAATGACATAGTAAACTCCACCCAAACAAACAAATATCTGTCATAAACCAAAGATAAGTTTATTTTTCTTTGTCATTTGATCCACAATTATTTTTTTAAAAAAATTGCATAAGGAAATATATTGAAAAAAGTACAGGTCACTCAGAATACCTAAAATATCAAATAATTATTATTTATCTTTTATAATGTTCACTGTTTAAGCTCTCTGGTCTGACAATTATAAGCAATTAATATTCTTTCAGCTGAATTCTTGCAGGTCTTGCTAAGATTTTAGAATGATTCATAATAAAGGGAATTGAATGAATAATTAAACAGATATCATTATTTCCTTTAAGTGGGATATTAATTGTGGTCAAAGGTCACTTGGAGCATGGCTACTAGACTATGTATGTATTAAACAGAAAGAATAGAAAAATATGCTTTGATAGCCTAATAGATATGTAATAACTGGAAAGAGATAATTGTGGAAAACCTTAAATTATTCCTATAAATGTTTTTTTTGAAACAGATCATGTTATTCATGAGTCACACAGAGCCAGAAAGTTCAACCAGGACTTCCATCATCCTAATATTTGCTGGAAGCACATTAGGGTTGAGCACATATATCCAGGAGATATACGGAGGGCCCTGACAATATGGCCTGAACATATATCTTGACATACGTGACCTATAAACCAAAATCAGGAGATACTCTTCTGAATTGGATAATCCCAAAGGAAGAAAAACCGGTGAAGTTGTGAAAGCCAGCAGCAAATGCTGAGAGCAGTGATGAAGGACTTAAAGCCCTGAAAGAAAGTAGCAACACAAATAGTGGAGTAGTATCTGTCAGAATGATCCAACTGCAGAACGGAAGCTTTCCAGAAAACTACACTTCCAACAGTGTTTTAGGCCTTTTGCTATTTCCGTGTTTTAATTCCACTCCCCAGCCTTTTCTTATTTATATTTTAAGGCTAGATAAGAAATAGGCTGCCCCTCCTCTAATTAACTAAGATGTCAATGTATACTTGGACAAAAGTTTGTCTGCTTTCTGGAGAAAAAAAACAAAACCATTTTCTTTTACTCCAAAACCGGTTAATCCTGTAGTTTGAAAGCTCATCTAAGTTATAAAAGGCACACTAGCTTACATAACTGCTCTGTCACACAGAAAGCCAAGCTTTGAAAAGCAAGTCTTCATGCTACCCTGGTAGCCACTGGAATTTCTACATTACTACATTTTTTCATATAGAAAATAGATAATTCAAATTATTTCCAAAATATGTCAGTGTTATAGGGCTTAATGTCTCACTATATTTTTACTAAGTAAATAAATGTTAATCATTTGCCTACAGCTTTCATTTTCTTTTCTGTATAAATTGGTTCAGCCTTTAAGTTTTTGTTACTTATATAAAATGAATGGTTCAAATTATGTATATAATTTTCCTTTTCTAGAACACAAGATTATTGAGGTTAAGAACAGTCTTTCACAGGGTCTGCTTTACACTATGTTTGGAAATCACACAAGGCCATAAGGATGCCTGCAGAAGAGGGCAGAAGAGAAGTACATATATAATTCTAGAAAATTTTAAGAAAAAAATAGTAGGTGTTGACATGAATACTACTTTAAGTAAATGCTCTTCACAACTAGAACAAATATGAAAGAATTTTTAATTTGTTTTTCAAGCAAAATAACTTTTAGAAGGGTAGACCATACTGCTAGTGTAAACTGAATGCTTGTGGATAAACAATTTAAGTTAATAGAATATGAGCTGTTCTTAACAAAAGTGCTATTTTAATCATTAAATACTTTTAAACTGAGATAACAATGAAACAAATATTAACCTGCTATTAAAAAATAAACCAGAAATTATCTAAATGTATGCTTTATATATTGCTTATTATGAAATTCACTCTGCTGATAGAAAATAAATGGAGTTTCTGTATTCCAAAGGAAATAAATTTGTTCAAAAATGAAGTCTAATATATAGGATAATTTAAATAGAATGAATTGTTTATGTTTAAATATACAGAATTTTTAAGTTTATGCATCCCAACTGTAAAGGGATTTTTTTTCTACTTTTTCTTTATGACCTTTGTTATGGTATTCATGTAATTAAGGACATCTTGTATTTGTTCTTAGAGAATCCACCAACAGTTCACCAAAACAACGATATCACTTTCTGCATAGATTTTCCTTGATCCATTTTATGTGGTCCTTGAACCTCAATCTAAAATGTTAACAAGATGATTTTGTCTTTCTCAGCACTTATTTATGCACAATGAACTGTCAGCTTAAAAAAAAGGAGTGATGTTATGGGCTAACAGTATAGCTACAAATACTTCTGCTTTCCTTTTTGATTCTCTAGAAGACTGTATCCTAGAAGACAGAACAGGATAGTGCGATTTAGTGAAAACCAGAAAAATCAGGCCTTTTCATTGGTCTACAAAGAAAAAATCTCTTTTTATAAATGTTGGAAGACATTTTATGTGAGCTTTAACGAGAGAGATTACCACCAGAAAGTATTACTTCCTTTTGAATTTATGATATATTCTAAAATAATTAATGGGAAACCATTAAAATACTAATAATTACATAATATTTCAAAATAGCCTTATTGATATGCAGTCACTGGGAAAAACTAAGTTATTTACCTGCATTGCACGGAGTAGTTTAGGTTGTATATAATTAAATGTACAATTTTTGCATCTTTTCATAAATTCTGAGATCCTTATATGTCTTCTTCAAACAATATCATGTTAACCAAGACAAAAAATGCAGAATTGTGACTCCAGGCATAATGATAAACACGTCTCACTGATACTTTTCTTTTCCATTCTATTTTTAATATTCTAAATGCTGTGTCAACCTCCAATACCACCACTTCTTTGAATGATAAATAGTTCATAGCCCTCAGAAGTCATTTAAAGAAAAAAAAATTATGCCTTTCTCCTATAGTTTCTCTACACCTCACTTGTAAGAAATAAAATCAAGTGGATTTGTCACTTTAAAGTCATAAGTGAAGTAAGGAGGTGGTTAGTGATATCACTGAATTTCACAGTACAGATACAGCTCCAGAGTATAAGCTCATGGGTTGGTTTCAGCCAGGATAGAGTTAATTTTCTTCACAGTGGCTGGTATGGGGCTGTATTTTGGATTTGTGCTGAACACAGGGTTGATAATACAGAGATGTTTTTGTTGTTGCTGAGCAGGGCTCACACAGAGCCAAGGCCCTTTCTGCTTTCCATACTGCCGTGCTGGTTAGGAGGCTGGGGGTGCTTGGGAGGCTGGGAGGAGACACAGCTGGGACAGGAGACCCCAACTGACCAAAGAGATATTCCAGATCATGTAAAGTGGTGGGAAGAAGGACGCAGGAGGGGAGGACCTTTGGAGTGATGGTGTTTGTCTTCCCAAGTCACCATTCCATGGGTAATACATCCTGGAGAGGTCTGAACACCTGTCTGCCTTTGGGAAGTGGTGAATGAATTTCCTGCTTTTCTTTGCTTCTGTGCACAACTTTTGCTTTTCCTACTATACCATCTTTATCTCAATCCATGAGTTTTCTACCTTTTACCATTCCAATTCTCTCCCCAATCCCACTGGTAGGAAGTAAGTGAGCCACTGCTGGTTGGTGTTAAACCATGAGAGATCATAAATATAATTCCCAATAATATTATTGCATTTATGCACTTCTGGCTAAAACTGGTCTACAACAGATGTCAGAAAACATGTTTCAGCAGTCCATAATGTTTAAGGAAGGAAGTGCAAGTAGATAGTAAATTCTTATAGCAGCCTTCCAGTACCTAACTAGGACTTACAAGAAAGATGAAGAGGGACTTTCTACAAGGGCATGTAGGAACAGGAAAGGGGCAGCAGCTTTAAACTGGAGTAGATATCAGGAAGAAATTCTTTACTGTGAGGGTTGTGATGCATTGGAACATGTTGCCCAGCGAAGTTGTGGATGTCCAGTCCCTGGAAGTGTTCAAGGCCAGGTTGGATGGGGCTATGAGCCACCTGGTCTAGTAAAAGGTGTTCCTGCTCATGGCAGGGAGGGTGGAACTAGATGATCTTAGAGTCCCTTCCAACCCAAGTCGTTCTATGATTCTCTGAAACAGCTCTGGAATCCAGATGGTTAAAACAGACCTTTGGCTTGAACATTTACTTTAGATTGTTTAACTGTTCCCTACCTTTGCATATTCTAGCACTGGATGCCTGAACAGGTGACAGTGCCAAATCTAAGCAAAACATGCATCATTTCCAATCTCAAAAAAAATATTTTAATCCTGTGGTCTTGTTCTGCAAATGTCAAACTGGATGACTGCAACACCTGGACTTTTAAAAGAACTGCACAACACAAGTGTCAGTCTAACAGATGTGAGATGCAAAATGCAAAGCATGAGCTTGGCATGAGAAACACTGGAAAATCAAACAACAATCAAAAGATAAAATAGTGACCAGGGGATACAAACTAAAAGCTTACAAAATACAAAACAAGTCACATAGATAGAAAATAAATTCAAGTAAAATATACCGAAGGAAATTGCAAATTGTTGCTAAATTTATTTGTATTACACAACTTCTAGTTTGTTTGGTTTTTTTTTTAATTTAGGATTTTGCTGTTGATGTTTCTGTTGGGTTTTTTGGGTTTTTTTTAACTATTAGTAATTGCTGTATAACTCATTTGCAGTAAACAAAATCTATTGAAAAGCCACAATTGCAATGCCACTGTATGTATATTCACTCTGTGGCACAAAACATGGTTAACTCTTTCCCCTATATCTACAGAACATTAACATATCCCTGTTGAACAATTTCTGAATTATGATAATACTATCAATGCCAAATTCTTTCCATTTATCACTTAATCTGCAGGTTTTCATGATAACACTGTGCATTGGGATATGGAGATTGACCAAAAAGTCAATACATTAGAAATTACAGCAGATATAAACATGCAACTTATGGGCAATATAATTAGATTTTAAGAAAACGTAATAACGAGTAAAGCAGTACATATTCTAATTTTTGTATGCTTATTCAAACCCAGTATTTTGAAACTGTAAAGGCTTTTCATTACTGTGCCCTAATTTACAGAATTTTTAGTTACACATTTCCCTCTAACAGACTGTTGCAGAAATAAGCTTGTTTATATCATGCAGAATCGTATTCAAATCATGTAAGCAACAATTCTTGCCTTCATTAGGCAATATTCTTTTATTCCTAGAACAAATAAACAAATTCAAAATTTAGACTAATAAACAACCCTCTGTTGCATTTTAAAAGCCATACAGCTTAATCTTAAAATTTTGTAAGTGAGGTGTTTTCATTGCACTACACAGTGTAATGTCCCTGCTAGAGCACAAGAAATAAGAACACATTACTAGGGACAGCAAATCAGCATAATAGAAACGTTGCACCAGAGAAGTTACATGGTCACTGAAAGTCATGTCACTTTTTGCTTGTCTTGTGAAGCCAGAAGGAGGATAAGAACAAGAAATCGATAACAGTTTCATTAAGTATAAAAGAAAGTTCATATCCCAGCTTTGCATCTATGATGAGTGGTGCAAGAATAAAACACTTAGAAAAGAACCCTCCAGCATATTATTTGTCTTTAGGACACAAAGTGTTGATGAAGTCTCAGGTGACTAATTCAAGTACTTATAAATGCTATCCTGAAATCTCCTTGTATGAAATAGATTAACTACTGTATTATGGAAGTCCATTATCAGCTTCACAGCTGCAGTTGCACTGACGGATTTTTTTCACAGCTACCACAGATATTTTACATAACTCCTGACAAGTGCTTGCTAGGAGCTAAGAACGGTTTTGGAAAATGGTTACCATAAAGAGTGCTTAACTGTTAGGATAACCTGAAGATCAAGAACAATTATCACTTGCTAGGAAACTGAATGAAAGATAGAATAAGAGGCTTCATGTTCTAAATATTTTCAGTGGTTAACATAGCTCTCTTTGACCACTGCTAAAACACAACCTTCTGTATTTAATTCTAGGGCTTCAATAACCCTTTTTTGTCCTTCTGCTCACTTACTACCAAACCATTAAACTTTATTGAATCCACTTGAGAATAGTGGAGTCCTCCAATGTATGCGCATGTGCTTCAAACAATTTTCCATCCTCACACAAATATCTAGAAACTGTACAGAATTTTGAACGGCTGATTTATTTCACCGCTTTTTTGAAAAAGCAGTAAGTTGATAGGGAGACACAGATAAGCTATAAATGAAGTAGGTTTTGATACTCTCATCTCTGGAATCTCACTGTCAGCTCTCCAAGTGATTTTTTATAAATGTCCAAAAGCAATTGCTCTCCTTGGTTAGAAGGCTGTTATTCATTACCTCTCCCTAAAACACAACCATGAAAAATCAGTAGAGTTATACAGGTTAGCAGTCCCATTTATCCCTATCAAAATATGCAGTTAACTGAACACAACATGTTGCATCTGAAGAGACCATCAGATCTAATGAAAACATTCAGGTAAATAACCATCACAGTCTGCTGCCGTTCCTAAGATGGCACAGACTCAAGCTTGCATGGAAAAGGATCAAGTTCCACACCTTGCATTTAAAGCTCTAGAGCTGCCCAGCTCTGCATTTCTGCACGGAGGTCACACAGATGGGAATCTCTGGAAAATGCTTCAGTGTTAAGAGAAAGTTTTCAAATGCTGACTGTGTAAACAGCAATCTGATCACTGTCAGAATTTTGTACTGAAATAAAAATATTTGAAGTACTGAAAACTAGAAATATAAATTAGAAGGAAAAATCATATTTTCAAAAAACTGCTAAAAATTTCTAGAAAACTTAATTTTACTAAAAACAATATTTTGATTTAAATCTTAGTAAGAAAAATTGACTAAGTCTAATCTCATGAAAAATCTGTGTTTCATGTGTATTTTTCACGTTATCAGAGAGGTCTTCCAGCAAAACATTTTTATTAGCATTTTTCTCTGCCTGTCCAGTTGAAGAGGGGAAGTACTAGAATGGCTTGGTTAGCACCAGTTGTCCAGCAAAGGTCAACATCTAAATAATGGACATTGAAAAGCTTCAATAAGCACAGATATTCCTCATTATATTATTTCAACATATCTAAAGAGTGATTAACAGCATAGATGATATATGCCTTAGATGATATATGTGAGCTAGATTAAGGGTTGATATCACTGGCATCAGAAGAGGAGAAAGATACCTTTCAATTGCCACTAGAGAAAAAAACATTTTCCATGCACTGAGTTGGTGAGGATCTCACCTAAGACCTTGGAAAATACCTCAGTTTCATAGCAGTGGATGATAACAAAAATTCCTCTAGCAGTACCGTATCAATAATCCTCACTTCAGCAATAAGAATTTTGAAAATACAGTCACTAAGTATACTCTTCCTCTGAGAAAATATGTTTTTTTATGAAAAAAGTGCTGTCTTAATAATCACTCTGTTATAGACACAGCCCTCTTGTTCATATATCTGCTAGATAGGGGTGCTTATCTTGTTTTTCTCCATCCTCCAGTATACACAAACAATATGCTACAATATGAGAGTCACTAGAACCATTCAAAAGTTTGCTTTTCCTGGGAGTTTAGGAGGTTTTTTTTATTTCCAGGGACATACTGCAGTATAGGGAATTTTTAGGATCACTTAAGGATACCCTCAGGAATTAGTATAAAGATTTGTACAGGCACATTTTAAACATGGGCAAATGGAATAAGAAAAGTAATGAATGAGAAAGAAATTAAGTTTTAATCCATGGAAACAGAATTATAGTAATATTTTTTGGTTTATAAAATTTACTAACACCTCAGAAAGCAAAATATTGAATTATATTTTATAAAAGCACCATTAGTCACCAATAAGACCTAGGTTTCCCAGACTCCAACATAATACGTTATCAACAGGAACATGCTGATTCTCATTATATACAGAAATGGTGCATAGCAGTTAAATATTCTGAAAAAGAAAGGAAGCAAGTACTTTTCTAATATAATATCAATTATGACAGTGGCAGAGTGACATTGTCCACACTTATAGCAAAAAAAGTCATTCAAAGCAGTTCAGTGGCAGATTCTCGAATAATGTGCTATTTTGTCACCCTTCAGACCAAGCTGCATCTCCAACACTGTAGCTGCACAGTGCATATTCCATTTTCATTCAAGATAATATACAAGAAGAGCCAGCCCTTCCTCCAAAACTCGATGTATGAATGCCTGATTCAAAATAAACTATACAAATCCTGAAAAACATATTTGGGTAAAAAAAAAAATTAAAATATTTGATCTATTGGGTCTGAAATCACAGTCAGCAACCCTTAGTAAAGAATGAATACTTCTCATATTTATGGATACTTATCCCAAACCACTGAAATTTGAAGTATCTTCATATAGTCAGTTAGACCTAATGCTGCTTTTCATCAGCTGAAATCTTAGATATTTGCATAATTTTCTTGTCACTTCCTCATGGATTTTGGGAACTTCATGGACATTAAATAATTTTTATTAGCAGCCCACTAGGCAGTATTTTTTGCATTTACCTTGCACTGATTATTTCTGAAACATAATCAATGGTAATATCGTAGATTAGTTTTTCTCTCTAACCCTTTTGATCAATATATCAAAAGCAGGAGCTTTAATTGGTATATTTTAATACCTTTACAAAAGTATTTGTCATGTCACTATGTTTCTGGAGCTTTATTTTTCTATGATGAAAGGTAGAGTGTTTCATTCTTCTTCCCTTGCAGAGCCGTAAAAATATGAACATTAATTACCCCTTTGTTCATCTCTGTTCATATATAAATGCACACATAAATATGTATTATATATAGTATATATAAGTATGTGTAAATATATACATATATAAATGCATATATAAATATGTATTTTATATATATAGTATATATAATTACGTGTAAATATATACATATATAAATGCAAAACCTGCAAGAATAAAAGGGTTAACCAATGACAGAAGAAAAACCCATACTGAGTAAATGGTAAAGCTGCCAAGGTGAATTTAACCTAAAATTTTGTGAAAACTAAATAAGATCCAGCAATAATATCTACTTATCATCCATCTTCTAGGCTATACAGAAGAGTTGAATGTTCTGTAAAGCTCTTGCAGGAATCCTTCTACTGAAAATAAAATGTTATAATTTTTATGAGAATTTGTAGGACTTATGATAGCAATTATTTTAAAGGAAAAATTACTAACAGTCTGATATCTGCATAGAGTGATTTTTAGCTATACTAAAATGGTCTTATTTTTCCTTATTCTGAGCTGGAAGATGGATCTTAACCTTGGCTCAGTCAGTTTTCCTGTTAAATCACTTGAGTCAGAGATTGAGGGCCCTCTCTTAACCAGCTAGCACCCTACACTGTCAGCTTTTAAGAACACTTCCTAACCATCTACAGGTAAAATCATGAGTTTTAGCTTAGATTTCTTTTTAAAAGCATTTTCAGCTGATTTTTCTTTGAAGAAAATAGAAGGTGCTTTTAGGCAGAAGGGAACAAAGGCAGCCCATGAGTCAGCTGTCATGCTGGAACAGAGCCAAGTCCAACTTTGACCTTTTGAAACACTAATGAGCTGCTTAGCTCTATTCAGTGCACATCTTACTATATTTTCAATTATTCCCTTGAAACTTCTCCCTGATACCTGACTTCATTCCTTTCTATAATCATTTCACCCCTTCGTTGAAAGTGTTGTCAAGCACTTGAACTTGCTGCCGAGGGAAGTGGTTGAGTCACCATCCCCGGAGGCATTTATAAGATGTGTAGACATGGTGCTTACAGACGTGCTTTAGTTTTGGACTGACAGTACTGAGTTAATGGTTGGACTTAGGGGTGATCTTAAAGATCTTTTCCAACCTAAAGAATTCTATGATTCTAGTTTTATGGTAATAGCATCCCTCTTGGTAGGTTTTGTTAAATAAAATAATGTGGTAAGCATGAAGTACTCGGATTCAGTGATGATGAGGGTAAAGTTAATACATAAATAAAGGGGATGCACTGTACAGCCTCGATTTGGAATAATGAATACTTGCCAACATAAGCCATTTATATTTTTATAAATTCTTATGTAAAACAGACCTTTCACCCACCACTGTTATACATACCAGCAGGAGTAAAAACCCTCATTATAGACCTAATGTACTAAAAAACCCACAGACTGCAGTTAAGGAACTCAAGTAAAAATCTCAAAGAGCAGAGGAAAACCAGTAATTTAGAATTCTGTATCAGTTTACACTTTAAGTGACCCCTTTGGATGAGAGAAACACTAGAAAAGCACTGTACCAAAAGATTCTCAGGAAAGGACTGTGCCTCAGAGTGGTTTGAGCTACATTATTCATCAGTGAATCCTGCGTTGAATATTAGACAATTTTAAATATTAAATAGTTTTATTAGTTAAGCCAATTATGCCCAATTAAATTTTCTTGTATGCAAGATTCCCAAGAGATTTGAGATTCCTTCTTAAAACAGTAGAGAATATTTCGAGTACAAGCAATAACATTTTTTAAAGACATTTCATTTTACATTTAATAACATGACACATTAATGTGACAGTTGTGACCAAATAAAACATGTAAATCAAAGGCAATGTACCAAATGGTTACTTATAAATAATATTTACATTGGTAAAGTATTACAGAGATTTATTACTCAATGTTATGAAAGATACTGTGCAGCACCTCTGACACTGTGAACACTCAGAATCCAAATGAAGGGAGGTAAGAACTCAACAACCCCTTCACCTTGCAAGAGGAGACAGTTAAAAAGAGGAAACTGAAAATAAAAGAGCTATTAAAAATAATCTTGACAGAATTGAACTAGATTTCTGTTGTGATGTAAATAAAATCTCGGAATGGAACATCGCATCAGGACTATTAAAAAAAACAAACCAAGAAACTTCTAAAGATAGGAAATTAATGTAATCAGAGACTGATATTAGAAATTAAATTTTCCACTTTCCTTGAGAAATCTGTTTACAATAGGTAAGACTTCATAATCCTAAATCAAGAGGGCAATATAAGCAACCAAATACTTAGAACTTCAGAGGTGTCACGATGAATAAAATGGGGGCTGGGTGAGAATGGCTTGGGGGTGCTGGTGGATGAAAGGCTGAACATGAACCAGTGTTGTGTGCTTGCAACCCAGGAAGGCAATCATACACATCCTGGGCCATCTCAGAAGCATGGCCAGAAGGAGGAAGGAACTGATTCCCCCTGTATACTCCAGTCTGATGAGATCCCGCCCAGAGTAGTGTGTCCAGCTGTGAGGTCCTCAGCACAAGGGAAGTCATGGGCCTGTTGGAGGGGGCCCAGATGAGGGCCACAAAAATGATCAGAGGGCTGGAGCACCTCTTCTATGATGACAGGCTGAGAGAGATGGGGTTGTTCAGCCTGGAAAAAGAGAAGGTTCCAGGGAGACCTCATTGTGGCCTTTCACTTCTTAAAGTGGGGGGCCTACAAGAAACATGGGGACAAACTTTTAACAGGGCCTGTTGCAACAGGACAGTAGGTAAGGGTTTGAAACTAAAGGAAGGTCAATTTAGATTAGGTAAAAGAATGAAGGGGGTTTTTAAGATGAAGGTGGTGAAATACTGGAACAAATTTCCCAGAGGGCTGATCAATGCCTCATCCCTGGCAATGTCTAAGGCCAGGTTGGACAGAGCTCTGAGCAATCTGATCTAGTTGAAGATGTCCTTGCTGGTTGCAGGAGAGGCTGAAACCAGATGGTCTTTAAGGTACCTCCCAAAACAAACCATTCTATGATTTTATGACTGGGACGAAGGGATAGAATTCTGGGGTTAATTTTCTTCGTAGCAGTCCTTCCACTCTGCATTTGGGGCCAATAGGGTGCTGGTAACCTGTCAGTGTTCCACCTATTGCTGAGCTGTGCTTGCTCTTCCCCACCTGCTCCAAGTGAGTAGGCTGGGGATAAACAGGAGTTTGGAAGAAGACATCACCCGGGAGGCTGACTGCAGCTGCCCAGAGGGATGGAGCACACACTGTAACCCACGTTCTGCCCCGCCAGGCCCCAGGCGCTGCCAGCGGCTCCAGCGGCCCCAGCGCAGGGCACGGCTGAGCCCCTCAGCCCCGGGCGGGCGGGCGAGAGCCCCGGGGAAAGCCTGGCCAAGGGAGGGCAAAACGCTGCCCGGCAGCCGGGGCTGAGCCAGGGGAAGCGGGCGGGAAACAGCGCTGAGAGCCCCGAGGGGAGAGCGGGAGCAGGGACGGAGGGAGGAGAGGCCCGGCAGGGATGGCCCTGCGGCCTGGGAGGGACCCCGGCGGGGCAGGAGTTTCCCTGTGGTCCGTGGGAAGGCTTAACAGCAGAGCAGGGAATATTTCCTGAAAGACTGCAGACTGGGGAAAGCCCACACTGGAACAAGTTTCTCCTGAAGTACAGCAGCCCTCTGGAGAGGCCTCACATTGGAGCTAGGTAAAGTAGGAGGAGGAAGGAGTGACTGAAAGGAGCTCTTATGGACTGACCACAGCCCCCCATTCCCAATCCCCCTGTGCCTTGGAGGAAAGGAGGTAGAGCTGTCAGGAGTGAAAGTTCAAGGTGAAGGTGATCCTGGAAGGAATAGTTGACAGATAGAGGAAAAGTATTTATGTGGGTTTTTTGTCTCTATTTCTCACCATATTATCATTATTTTCAATGGGCAATAAGTTAACTTAATTTCGCATAAATGGAGTCTGTTTGGCATGTGACAGTAATGGATCTGCCTGTCTTTGTCTTGACCCGCAAGCTTTTCCATCCTATTTTCTCCGTCTGTCCTGGTGAGGATGAAGAATGAGAGCATGGCTGTGTGGGTGTCTGGCAACCAGGCATGGTCAACCCACCAGAAAGACAAGCACAGATATCTGTAGATGATGCAATTTGAGAACAAAATAGATCTGAATATCCTGTTACATATTTGGCTGATATATATTAAGACTGTGATGTGTGATCAGCACTTCAAGGAGAATAAAAAACAGGAAATTGAGAATTGTGTTTCTATTCCCCCGTCAAAGGTCTCAGAAGCACAATACAGGAATTAGAAAAAGAATTAAAGATCCAGTTTGTTTCTTCTCTCTGGATACTATTCAGATGGCTTCCTCTCATTCCCATCAATGCAATTTCTCTGGTTCATGTCGTATTGCACTGCTGTAATTTGCAATCTGGTCTGAGCACAGCATGCTATTGGCATAATATATTGCAAAATATTTTTTTTTATTCTCCTTAAATCAAAACATACTCAAAAATATGTCCTTCAGTTGTACCTATGCCTCCACCAACCGATTTTTGGATTTTATAGGTAACAGGAGCACATTGTTCATATGTGGAATGGTAGAAAGTCATCTATCCCACATATGCATATGGTGTTCTTCAACACAGTAGTGAAGCAGGGAGGACAGTTATCTTAACTCAGATTGTGTCCAAGCACCTTTTACAGAATACAATATTGCTACAATAAACTACCCAATATTCTCAAAAATTCCATGTTTAGAGATTGCTAATTGACCTTAACCAGAAAGTAAGCATAACTTTAACAGTAAATGACTCAAATACCTTGAATATTCTTTCCTGTGTTAAGTAGTGGTGCAATTTGAAAAAAAGGATTTTATGGTTAACATTTTTCCTCATTTGCTTTAACTGAAAGAGCTTCTTTCTTTCTGTCATGATTCTTACAGTAATTTAATACTAATGCAAACATATTGTCTTCTGCCTTTCATCAGCCGAAAATATCATCACTGAAATAAACATTTTTTGACCATTAGCTCGTTTAAAGCATTTGCTCTTGTCTTCTCTTTCAAATACAAAATCTAAAGGGATGACTCATCTCCTAATGCTCTGAAACAGCAGGGGGAGCTTTCAGCTTGTTTAGAACTCCACAGTGTTATTAATTTATCATCCAGGAAAGTGTAACTGAACTGTATTACAATGTAGAATAGATTTTTAGAAAGACTAAACGATTTTTGATTGTATTCCCAGGGCCAACACCACACCTGATTGATAAATAAACAAGAAAAAAACCCCAAATCCACACACCACCACACAAAAAGCCAACCCTGCGTAAATTTTTAGTGGCAGTCTGGTCTTCTAGGAAAGAGGCAAGAATTCAAGACCCTTGACTGGCACTTTATTATGACACTTGTCTCACAGCTGAATGCAGTCTGCATGTCACAAAGGTGTTTCAATGGTCATGAAGCATTTAACAGCAGTCTGAAACATGTACAACTAGTTATACTTGAGTGCATATCAGCTGATATACAAAGGGACATGACCACATGAGCCTGAAAAACTGTAACAGATTTCTTGTTTCTAAAAAAACTGTTTCTGATTCTGAGTATAGTAACTGTTTTTCCAAGCAGTTTCCATGGAAATCCACAAATTGAAGCAAGTATTTGTTTTCTTTGTAAATAAGGTATTTATGTATTTATTAATTATTCTCAATTGACCTCTCCCAGCACGGGTGCATAACAATGTACTTTCTAGTACCATGCATTTTATTCCTTATCTAATTAGCATTAGAACATGATATTGAAACACAAAAGAATAGAGAAAAAAAATGTGAAAGCACAACACTCATCGATAATTTGTAATTTGCACTTACAGTTGCAGCACACCATCACAGGAGTTAGTCAAAGAAGTTAGACAGAAGTTGCACTTAACTATGCTCGTTTATTTGCATCTTGACTTGCAAGTAAAGTTGGACACATATAGCCACAATACTAATTCCTGACCCTAGAAACTTTTGGCAAGATACCCTTTTCTTTTCCTCTTGTATTCAATTCACTGTTTTAATTATTTCTTCCAGGTAACTTCTACTTATTTCATGCATACATCTAAAAAACATCCTATCTTTATCAGCTATTTGCTTGTATTTATTTAGGTTTCTGAATGGTAATGTTCTCATCTTGCTGCAGCCAGCATTCCTGCAGCATCCTATAATTCCACATTCCTGATTTTATTAATTTTTAATATGTTAAGCAATGAAATCTGAGTTCATTTTCAAGAGTTTCAGGAATGACACTTAAAATTAGCCATTTCAGGAAGTCCAATGTGCTTTTTTTACATCCTTGGTTGATGCAATTACTCATAATCTCATGACTACAAAACAACTAAATTAGGTCTCTAAGGAGCGAAACTCAAAAGACACTCCCTTCAATCAGGAGAGCAAAGACAGAAACTCCATGTTCCTAAATTTCTCAATTTTTAGTTCTTTTTCATACCTCTTACCTGTTAGAGCCATTTTCATCCAGATACATGTATAACATATGCTAAATCATTCGACTCTGTCACCTCAGTCTGTGTGCTGTACTTCATAACATCTATTAAAATATTTCTGTCTCGTATGTTCTCTTCATGTATCATCAAATTCCATCTCTCCTTCAACTCTGACTTTCAGCTTCAACATTTCACCTTCTTCATTCAGCCTTCCTTCCACCCTAATTAAAATTTACAGTTGGAAACAAAGCATATATCAGTATTACCCAAGGAAGAAGAACTGATTTCCACAGCACATAAATCTATCTTTATTGTTATTATACTGGAATATATTCACGTTTATTAATAGATCATATATTACTACAAGGATGGGCTAAGTAATCTTGAAAAAGAGCTGTGATCTAACTATTAAATATTTTTTATTCACATCATGATATTAACTTCCACGGTCACTAACACATGAATACTTTTAGACTCCCAGACCATCACTACAGCTGATTTTCTGTTAAAATAGCTGTCATAGGGTGAACAGGCAACTTGAAAAGAACAGTTAGGTTTAACTTTGTTAACACTGTTGACAGAACTGAAAGCTGGTTTGCTCTGACATCCTTCTAAGTGATGTCAGGACATTGTGTATCCCAAAATTCCTTGCCTTGTTTATTTTTTACATTATCTGTTCTGTCTGTAACTTTTGGAGATATGATTAACACTAATGTTAAAAATCCTTATTCTCATGCATTACAAAATCCAAGCCCTTTGATTTCTACTGGAAGTACTCACAGTGATTAGAAAATGACAGTAAGTCGAAGAAGTACTCAAAATAAATCTTTGTTACACTTTGTAGTTATGAGCAAATTATTTAAATTCTTTGGACTCCCAGTGACTCATCTCCAATATATGTAATCTTTTCTCTTAAGGATTTGCAATAGTTGAAATGCTAAAATCTGTAGGAGAAGGAAAGTACACAGAGGAACATTATTAGACATAAAGTGGGGCAAGGATCTTCAGTACCTGCAAATCTGTGACTCCCCTGAACAAAATGAAATTTAATGATTTATAAAGTTATAATGATAAATGTCTTGGGCTTCCTGACTTTTGCAAGGACTTTTGAAGAGACTCATTGAAATTAAGATTTTCATTAAACTACAATCATAAATCAGTTTATGAACATACTGTTCCAAGAACAGAGAAAGCACAGTGAGCCATTTGAAAAAAAATTTAATGACACTTCGCTTTTTTCTTTTTTTCCAAATGTTCTGTATGATGTCTCACACATTCAAATGTTCAGAAAAAAGATAATACACACTAGAGGAGAAAATGTGGGGCTGAAGGTCTATCAGTTTATATCATATAGCATGGAAGATTTTCACCATGCTGACAAGGTAATATTGACTGTCTAGAAGACCACATATCTAAATTAGATACAAACAGATTGAGACACATCCAATACCTTTTTCCAAGGACAGTGGAAAAATGTATAAAATTTCCTTCACCATCTGGTAAGTGTAACAAATATAAACAGGTAAAAGGGACCATGATGTAGGCAGACACCTACAAATGCATTAGTATAAGCTTCAAAAAGTACCTTTCAAGGCCTCCAAGCACAATATGGTATAGAAGAACCAATACTCAGCAGGCTTGTCTAACCACCATGCATGTAAAAAGACTAAGCTAAACTTTGATGCAGCTCAAGCAAACCAAGGGCATGGTGTTGGGCTTTCATGCCTTTATGCAAATGCTCCAGAGGGTAAGCTGTTACTGTACCTCTGAAGAACTACACACTGAAGATTAGGAAGGTTCTTTGTATTTCATTTAGGATTTATAAAATTAATTTAAGAGCTGCAGGGGGAAACAAAATAAAATAAAAAAAAAATCTTCCCTACTTTGGTAATAGTTTAATGAAACCACTGTTCTGAAAAAACTATTCATAAAGCCAACAGTCACTGCTCTACGGGTCTCCTTTCATGCCTATAAAATATATATTCTGAAGAGAACTCCATTTACAGAAAGAAAGAAAGAGCTTCTGAGCTTACAGAAAAGGGCTTGCTCCAGGACTTGTAATAGAATTTAAGAACACATTACTGCCTTTACAGAGAAGTCAAGTACTTAATAACAACAAAAGAATGTGAACAGTATGTGGCTGGACTTAAGCTTCCCGAATTAATTGATCTCCCATCCTTTAAAAAGATAAATAGAAAAAGCAGTGTGACAATGCTATACTCAACATGAAAATACCAAGGGCACAGATGTGTATTAAAACTGCACTTTGGTTCACCTTTCCTTGTAACACTGAAGGCGTTAAGCATAGAAGCTAAGTTGCCCTTTCTTCCCACAGGAAGAAAAAAATGTATAACCACTTTTTCTATTTCTGAATCCTTGGGAGATTCTGCTGTAGTAAGGGACAAAAAACCAGAAAGTTCTTCATATTTTAAACAGAGCTTCCATGGCTAAGGCAAAGTCAAAATGAACAGTTATCACTTAGAATTGTTAAAGAAATTGCAGTACAAAAGCAGCAAATGCAGAAGTAAAAGCAGACAAATAGGCTGTTTACATAAAAAAAAAAAAAATTAATTATTTCTGTACAGTCTTACATAGCTTATACACTTCCAGCAGCCCAGGGCCATTAATAGAAGCTCAAGCAGCCCAGCAGCAGAAGGTACCACTCCAAGTTTCTAGTGAGTTTCCAAATACCCTCAGTGTGGAGGTACTCCACATTTTGGAAGCAGTTTGGTTTAGCATTAATCTAGAATAAAAAGAATATCTCAGACAACTGCATAATCCATTTGATCCCTCAGGTTGCTCTCAATTTAAAATGCAGTTTAGTGAATGAATTACACAGCCCCCCGAAAGGTTATACTCTGAGGAAAAAAGAGAGCTTATCTTGGAGTGATTGCCATGATGTTACTCAAGGGCATACATAATTTGACTAAATCTTTCTTCAGAGTACCAGGTACTTCTGCATTATGAATGACATTATTTATTCTATTCAGAGATTGAAACAAAGCACAATACTTTGTGAAAGGCAATGGTTTCAGACTTATTTGGGAGAGCAATGTAGGGGGCAATAAACGTTTTTTTTATTACAAAGCTCTGGGGAAAAAGGTATTTGCTTAACTTAATATTTAGTACCTTGTCATTTGCATAATTGGTAACCCACAATTGGATAAATATTCTCCTAGTTTTTGGAAAAAATACATATTTTTTCACTTGAGATTCTTGCTGCAGCACTTTTCAGCACATTTCTAGGGAGTTGGAATTAAATGGAAGGATACAATTCACAAAACTCAAATTATTTTCTCTAGGTCCATATACTAAGCAACATTATCACACTCACACACACACACACAAAAGAAATTTGAAAACAGAAAACATTTGATTACACCTACTGAACCCAACACACATGCTTTTTTTCCTAAGGCAATAAACCTAATCATAAGGCATGCTCATATGCATACTGAGATCCAATAGTATAAAAAGCCCTTGTTTAGCAGTAGGTAAGAACAAAATACAACAGTTTATGGATTCATTCTTATCTTAACATATAATTTTAAAATGAGATTTCTCAATTTTTGAACTCTCGCTATGATTAAGTGAATTCATTCTCAACTTTTGAATGTTTTTATCCTTATATCAAATTCCAAATAAACATTCCACTATGAATTTATATTTTAAATTTTAAATATATGGGTTGATAACAATATATAATCAAACCTGACATGTATTCAAAGTGTGTTCATTCCAGTAGGAACATGACTTTTTGTCAGAATACCACCCTGATAGTAGAGTTTTCAGCAAATCCGCAAAGTATGAAAAGTGCCTAACAAATCGTAACATATTAAAGAAAGTCTGTTAAATGCTACTATTTTTTCTCTAGTTATGCATGAAGAAATGTTCTACATTTTATCATATTTCATCATTCACAGAAACAGACATCTCTACACCAATTTTGAATATTAAAGAACTGGATTTCAGATGGAGTATGCTAAATGCGGGCAATTGTCTTCTCTGATAATTTCTCTATAAGGGCTGCTAAAAATCAACTGAAAAAAAACATGCGTATTGAGCACTTAACTGTTAATAATAACTGCTATCAAAATTAAACATAAAAGCTGACTTTTTCATGGCAAAAAAATTCAGAGACCAGGCAAAGGAGGACCTATTTCATACTAAACAACTTGCCCGTACAGCCAATAAATCAATCGACTGCAGAAAATTGTTAAAACTGGCTCTTTAATACTTTAAAGGCTTATGACTTACAAAGGGTAAAACACTGGAACAACAATTCAATCATACCATAGAAACTAAGAACCACATCTTTACAAAAATCATGAGAAACTAGAGATGTACCCCAGAATACTGGGTCTAATTCTGTTTAACACCTTCATTCATGATCTAGATGATGGGACAGAGCAAACACTCAGCAGATGTTTGCAGATGTCTGGGATGAGTGGCTGACACACCAGCATGTTGTGCTGCTATCCAGGGGTGATCTTGAACCTGGAGAAAATGGCTGACAAGAACTTCATGCAGTTCAGCAAGGGAAGGAGCTAAGTCCTGTACCTGGTAAAGAGGAACCCCTTGTACAGTATAAGCTACAGGCTGACTGTCTGGAAAGCTGATGTGCAGAACCGGACCTGGGGGTCTTGGTGGATGCTAAGTTGAACATGAGCCAGCAGTGCTCTCTCACAGCAAAAACACCCACCAACTCCACAGTGGGGGTCAGTCTTGTCTCTCAAGTGAAAATAGATAGGACAAGAGGAAAAGGCCTCACCAGGGAAGGTTTAGTTTGGATATTAGGAAAAGCTTCTTTACTGGAAGGGCTGCCAACAATTGGAATGGATTGCCCAGGGAATTGGGGGAGCCACACCCCTGAAGGTATTTACAAGACAGATAAATGTGGAGTTCAGGGAAATGGTTTAGTGGTGAACTTGGCAGTCTTAGGTGAATGGTTGGACTTGATGATCTTTAGGGTCTTTTCCAACCTACATGATTCTGTGATCCTATCTGGACTAAAGTTCCATCAGCAACACAGAAGACAACATCAGTTTGCATGAAACTTTGTTACAGTAAAGACCACACAGATCGTGATAGGGACACATGTGGCAAGGATAAGATATTCAAGGGTATATTACAGGACTATAGGAAAAAGCTTTATATGGATGTCAATAAAGGAATACAATAAAAAAAACCCTAAAAACCAAAACCCTAGCAATTTCATGTGGGAACTCCCCAGATTAATGGGACATAAACAGAACAAATGAAAATTCCCTTAGTTTACCAGAAACCAGATGTTGCAATATCTCAGTAAACCTCAGCGTAAGAGAGAAAATTGACATAAATGCATCCATTTAATAGTAAGCATCAAAAATGTTAATTATGCACCAGTTAATAAATTGAAGTTCCTTGAGCATTATGATTTTGTCAAAATTAATCTTATGGACTGAACACTAGCAGAACTTGTCCATAAAAATCCTAACAAGGTCAGCTTAGTTGAGAACACCAGCATATTGTTCCTCTTCATACAGTAGAATATTTCACAGTGAAGTAATAAATAGTTTCTCTCAAGAGTATGAGCTATTAAAGGAAACTATATCCTCTTTATTTTCAGATCTGGGTCCTCTTTCAGCATTCCTACTAACTATGCTTGTGGAGGAAACCTTGGTCAGCAAGATTATAAAAGTGAAGTCATCTCCAATTTTTCCTTAAAATAGGCAAACCAGGACAATTTCCAGCTACTAAAGTAGCACAAGATTAAAATGATGCAGCATTAAAACATTTGTATAATTTTTTATGCTCTTCTATGTGGATCACTTGTAAGGATTATGACTTAATATTTTTAGGAACTCTTCACCAAACTCCCTTTTGTTGTCTCCTCTCTAATGAATCTTACAATGCATAGAAAATGGAATTCATAAGAGGAAAAGAAAGATATAGATCTGTAAGATTAATGCTAGGTCAAGTTTCTCTTAGAATAAAAACACTTCAAAAAATATCCACTGGTGCCTTACACCCTGTGGTGCTTTGCTCTCCCCTCCCCATGCCATGATCCCAACACGACCTTTATTTCCCATAAGTCCACTTAAGTGATAATCACCAGTGCCAGTGGCTATCATGGATGTGTCTCCCCCTTTAGGCTGTAGCTGACTGACTCAGCATGGATTTGGAGGAGACAGATAACAACCGAAGAGCCAAGAGCAAATGTCAGCAATGCACCTGCCTAACAACAGTGCTGGTCAATGGTCTGACTCAAGCCAAGTCTGGAAGAAATTAACCTCTCTAGTCATCATGCAAGTATGACTCTAAGTCAATTATTTCATGCCATAAATACTGGACAGCCCAGGGCCTGCTGAGCTCTCCTGCATGGCAGCGGGCTACGTGCCAGGATCTCCCCTTGGGTAGAGATGCTTCTCAAGGTTACTTCTTGAGACTGAGAGATTCCTTAACACAGCAGATCCTTGGTGAGTAATTCATACTGAAATCTTTGCTAAGTGACATAAAGGATTGATTGCGCATGTATAATACTTTACACATAAAACAGTGTCCAAGTTTGGGACAAAATTCAGATCCAACTGCACCCAAACTCCCCTCAGAGAAGGAGTTTAGAACATAAGTGTGTCCTTCCTGAAACTCAAAACTGTATGGGAGAGTTTCCCTGACAGTTCCGTCTGACCCTGTCCTCTATGCAGTAAATAGTCAACTATACCTTGTCATCAAATCTTATAAAACCACTGCAGCATTTATTATGGAATTTTGTTAAATTGCTAGTTTATATCAATGAACATATTGCTACTTCTCTCTTAAGAGTGAAGCGTGTCGCTCCATCCACCACACACCCCCAGAGGTCAATTTAACGATACATAAGAGCTATATTACCTGTTCTGATTTTCTGCAGTTGGAGAAAATGAACTCACTTCCAGTTAATGATTGCTGGCACTTCTATGCCTTGTAATCCCTAGCTTCAAGAAGCCATCTCATTATCTGTTTGGGAACACAAATGCTTGAAAAACAGCATCTTTTATTCTTGCAGTTCATGTGCAGAATAATTCAAATACATTCTTTAACCACTCCAGCATTACTTTAAGGACGAGCTATTATTAGTAATGCCAGGCAAGAGATGCAGGGTTTATCCCATGATTAAGTCAGATTTATTGGACAAAGGGTAAGTGACATTATAGCTTAAGAGTTGAATTTTAAGTAACGTCTGTTTTGAAAACTCCTGAATATAAAATAACCCCAAGGACATAACATAAGGGGAATAATAAAAACATATATTCACAGCAGCACAT
This sequence comes from Dasyornis broadbenti, assembly GCA_013397935.1. Taxonomy (NCBI): domain Eukaryota; kingdom Metazoa; phylum Chordata; class Aves; order Passeriformes; family Dasyornithidae; genus Dasyornis; species Dasyornis broadbenti. The sequence continues at coordinate 1,102,264 of VZRN01006621.1, read as the reverse complement.
ATAAGCTTATTTTCTACTGTATTGCATTATTGGTTCACTGTAGATGAAACACTGCAAGAAAAGTATTTAAGAGGAGTGTTCATTGAAATGTCCTATTTGCCTTCTGCCTGACACTCAAATGTCACCATTACCTTCTAACTCCTTTTGTGTAATCTAGATTTTCTGCTGATCTGAAATGTTTCTGAAGTGAAAAATTTTTGCTGCCTCCAGTTGATATCCAGAGGATGTCATTCCCTGACAATGGGCATTTCATAGATAGCACAGTAGTCAATAGAAAAAATTAGAATACTTTGGAGACACTTCAGTACAAGAGTATTTCTTCATAAAGATCTGACATACCCTTTAAGGCTCAAGAAAGCAACTGCTGGACCTACTTAGCCTACCTGTGGCTAAGTGAATATCTTTTCAGTGACCTCAGTAGTCTCTGGGCTTGAGGTCCATGATAAGTCTGACATGCTTCCTTCAGATAACTATCAACACTGTTCAGCATAAAATTTAGAGGATGAAGGACAAGGGTCATTTAAGATGTTTTATGCTGTAAGGGTGAGTGGGACACCAGCACCTAAGGCTATGCAGTGAACACCAGATTCTCTGATAATAAACACTTAAAAAAAAAAAAAATTCTACAGTTATACAGTCATGATAGAGAGTTTGGTTGTTTCAGTGATTTTTGACCAAAATCAAATATTTTACATGTTGAGGTTTCAAAAGTTTACATAAATTTATCCTGATGATCCAATTCAGGGTTATCAGTTTCAGGGTTTCAGCAGAAAATGCAGTGTCTCGAAGCCAGAATGATTTCTGTAGCAATAGTAACTGTGGTACACACCTTTAACTGAAAGTCTAATTTCTTGATTTGCCTTTTCAATGCCACACACTTGCAAAGCATTCAGCTTACAGTCAATGACATATCTGAGTTCCAGGATTTGCCACTAGGTGAGAGCCTCCAGAGGCTGACAGATCAAAGCTGCTCTAAGAATAGTCTCCAATGGAGACTAAGCTGCATCAATTAGTTCTGTAACTCAACACCTGGTAAGACTTGGCCTCGAGATACTTGAACCTCTAGTTCTAAATGGTCCAAATCAGAGACAATTAAAAACTCATCCAAAATTTTGAGACATCACCAGGTCAGCAATTCAGTTATTCCCTGAACCAAAAGTACTTCTTTGAGAAAAAGTGATAATTTTTTTATCAGGTACTGTATACTGAAAAAATACAGGATAGGTATCCAAGGGTAAGTTCATAAAGCAAGCTGGTGCTTGTTATACCCTTGACTACCAGAGATAGAACTTGTAAACTAAAGCTGAGACAGATGCTTTTGAAATGTTATGTTCAGAATCTTAACTTTCTTTCAGTAATGCAAAGTAATTCTTCCTTCACTGATCATTTTCACATATGGGAATTCTTCCTTGCCACAGCTACAAAGCTTTTAGTACTTCATGCATGAGCACACAGCACTACTGACACAGTTCTTGCAATGAATTATCCAAAAGCAGTCATCACAAAGTGCTCTTGGATAACTATTAATATTACATGTCCTTCTTTGCCCATTTTCTCCAGGCACATGCTATGTGGTTCTTCCAAATAGTTCACATTTATATTCATATAAAAAAACTCCCAAAATTCTTTCAAAAGTACTTTAAAAGAAGTTATATTTTATCCTTTCCTGCTAAAGCTTTAAAACTGTTTAATTTTGTCTTGTGTAAGTGCCCCTTGTGTTAATTTTATAACTTTTCAGTGTAATTTACTGAATAAACTTTACAGTAACATTCCATTTAAGGAGTAATCTTTGCAGACTGCAGGAGATCATAGCACACTGAGCTGGAACACAGAAAAGGCAGCGATATTTCCTACTCAACCACAAATAAAAACCAAAAAATCCAACCCTATTTAATGTGGATTGTACATACTATAACATAAGTACCCATTTTTTTTGTTTAAAAAAGGTTATTGAGTTTTCCATGCACAAATTCAATAGGTATCGGATCCTTTTTCTTCTAAATGCCTTATCACATACATATGAATGCTGCAATAAACATTTCTGTTCAGAGACTAGCAGTGCAATGACCAAAAATCTGTGTGCATCACAGGAATGGACTGAAACCAATCTCACTTCAGGCGCTCATTTCTAATATTGGTAGAAACTGGCTCCTGAACCCCAGGCAGAGCAACCTCTTACTCCACGGTTGATGAAGGGCACTAAAAGGTGATGAATTCAGTGTAATATCAGAGTTCTGCTGAAGGTAACTGCAACTGGCCAATCAGTTGTCACACAAAATTGAGATAAAAAACAAGGCCACAAACACATAAAGACTATTAACCACGTAATCTGGATGAAGATTTTTTTAAGTGTTTCCTCTTGAATTTTTCACTCATCTTCAGGCTCCTTGGAATTCTTCTACATTGCAATTAACTCACTTTCTCAGATTCTATCCAGTACCTGAGAAATAATCCCAAGACACTAAGGCCAGTGAATATTTAATTTTAAAAGCATTTTTATTCCTAAAATGTTACATCCAGATCCACCTAACAGGATCATTTTGCAGAAGCCTTTTAAAATCATAATTTCCTATAACCAGCAGTGTAAGCATATACCACTGCAGTTATTAAAAATTTCAAGGGATATATGAAAAATTAAATAGAAATTATTTGAATATATTATCAATAATTATCATAGGGAGACATTTGAATATGTAGGTCACCATTTTGAAATACTATGAACACGTTACAGGAACAAAAAGCTCTCAATAAATGCAAGAATATTCCACAGTTAATACCTATAAATGCTATCACAGGTATTCAAATGCCTTGAAAATACCTAAATAGACTAAAAATAATTCGCAATAAACATTTTGGTCCCAACCACTCCAATCCCCTAAAACATATAAGGACAAAAATGGGTGTGAAGGGTTAGTAAAAAAATTGGTCTAGGCTTTATTCTATTATAGGAAAAATTGTCATTTTCTCTTGGGAAAATACTGAGATTTAGGTCCCTTTTACAAATATTTAATCTTAAAATTATTTATTCTTTTAAGTTTATGAAATATAACACCTTAATGAGACATTTACAATGTGCCATAGTATTGTGCATAATATGTTTGGAGTATTTCAGCTTAAAAGACCAGAATTTATTCAACAATACACCTGCTGAAAAGCATAGAATGTGGTTTTTAAACATAGTTCATAGTGTGACTCTGAGATTAGCTTAGCTGGTCAGAGCACAGTGCTAATAATGCCAAGGTCATGGCTTTGATTCCCATAAGGGCCATTCACTTCCTCTTTTTAATAGAAAAAAGTTATAAAAAAACCCACAGCATTAAAAAAAAAGAAAAAAAAAAGTTAAAAAACATTTTTTGCTTATGTTTTCATGGCGATTACAATTTAGGAGCCTAGGAAAAAGAAGAAAGGGAAAAAAAAAAAAAAAAATCCCCCGCTGGTCTGAAACACCAGGGTTGGCGTTTGCCAATCTCACCCACACACAGCCACAGCAAAGAGGATGCAGTTGGCTGCTTATGTATTCCCCTGATCATTTTCCACATCTGGTTTTACAGAAACACAATAAGCATATATGTCTATTAGGACATGATCGTATGCATTTGTGATTTCTTCTGCTGACCTGAATCATGAATTTTATTCATGACTTTTAAACTTTATTACTCATCTTACAAAACTCTAGCTCTATTTAGATGCAGAGGAGAGTCTAGTACACTATAGTAAGAGTCTGTATCTAAAAAAGCATGGTGCAAATACTTATGAAAACATTCTGAATTTAGCTGTTTAAATACATAATTTAACATCAAATATCTTTAACCAAACTTCCAATTAACAGTGCTGTGCCTAAAAGTTTTATCATTTTGTATATAAGAACAATTTAGGGGAGGCTGAGAGTTCAAACTGTAACTACGTAAGGTCAGAGCACTAGTTCAGCTGCTTGCTAAAGCACAAACTACGACTTTTGAAATACAAAACCAAAGAAAACAATTTTCTAGCAGAGACAAGCAATTCTCAAAGTTGTCACTATAACCTTACAAAGGCTTTGAACAGGTAATGGTAAAGACTTTGTGACAGAGAACAATCTTGCTCATCTCAATACATTAATTCAAACATCCAATCTCATAAGCACCTGTCTATGAGGCCATCTTAACCCTACCAGAACCCTTATTCCTGTGAAGTATCTCTATTTCTCATTCAGATTCCCACAGAAAACTCACATGCCATGGACTCTGCCCTAAGGAATAGCATCCTCTGCTCATAGAAAATAGAAATTTCTGAACGTATTAATGTAAAATCTTTTTTCTGACATACCTGTAAACCATGTGTAAACTTTAGTTAATGTATACACGCTGTTCACAGCACATAGGGGGAGTAAGTGCATATAGCCTTAACAAAACTGTTAGGAAGGCATTAGACTCATCTGAGGAATTCAAAATAACTCCCTCCAAGAATTCTGTAAAGTTCAGGGTTAATTCTGTGAAAGTAATAGAATCTGCACAGAAAATACTGCTGAAATAAGTACCTTAGATTCCAAACATTACAAATCTAAATATTTCCAAATGTAAAAATAAAGTGTTCTTTTGTTATTCAATTATTTTAAATTTTATTTTGTTGAACTACTTTTTGTGCTATCAGTGCATGAAATGTCTGGATTTTTTCCTTTTAACCACAGAACACGACATAAATCAGAATAGCACTGTGAAAATCTGCATAGTCTACTTCAACTGGTATTTAATTGCAATGTTTCAAGGAGGCAAAAGTTAGTGCAGACATAAAACTTGAAAAAGCAATGTGTTTTTTCCATCCCTCATGTGATTTTTATTATCCAGTCTCCTTTAGATCCAGTACCAACTTTCCATAGAATATGTTGTGCTGCCAGAACATATAAAAAGGAAAAAGAAAAAAAGACCACTAATGCTCTACCATATAAATGGGGCTTTTTAACTCAGTGTCTGCAGTACAAAACAACATCCTACTTTATGTTCAAAGCTCAACTGCTGTTACTAATTTGTTGATCTGTATTACTTTCTGGTTTGCTTGAATTCCCACCAGTTTGTTACACTCAGAGTGTTTTCAAGAGCAAGTCCTTCTGCAGCACAACTACATGTTTCTTCTTTGTCACTGTAACATATTATGTGTCATTTTAAATACCTTTGCTGATGATCCACTGTTCCATTACTGTTTTTCCTCCTACTGGTTTGCAATGCCACATTGCACCCAGATTTACTACAGTCTATGCTGCTTAGGCTGGATAATTGTTCTTTGCTCACATTTTATCCCTAAAACTGGTTTTGCCCAGCTTCCAAGGCAACATTCCACTTCGGAACCACTGCTGGCCATTTATGAGTTTTTCACAGCCCTGCGGCTATCACCCTCACCTGTACATTGTAGGCTTCTGCTGTCATCCCACAGCTGTATCCCTGAGCTCTGTATTCTGTTCTAAGGCTATACATCTTTCACTACTTTATACAGAAAAATTTCCTATTATTGTGGCCTAGTAGTTATAAACATATAATAGGAATTACTGTTATTCCACACTGCAGTACAAGGCTAAACAAAAAAGTAAACCGAGAGAGGCAGTAGTTACCTGCTCTTACCAACACTGTTGATGTCACAGCTGAACAAGGTGAAACAGGTCCATGAACAGGACAATCCCAGATAAAGCCTTGACAGGTTCAAAGGCTGGTGCGATCAGCCTACCTGTCACCAAGCCCCTGGGCTCTTACCAGCAATGGCAACAGCCTAATTCCAGATCTGGAAGGGGTTGCACTGTAAATACATGAAAACTACTGGGAGGAGGGAAAATCCAAGCCTAAGGAGCTCATTTTCCTGCTAACGAGGAACTACGTAGGTGTTGTTGCAAATGCAAGGTGTTTGGTTTTGATTCATTGTGTCTACTAGAAAAGTGGTGCTGTACCAATGACTGGATGTAAATATGCCAGTGCAACAACTCCTGAAGAAGGGCAGGAGATAAATATCAAGAATGAGAGGGTCTGTGTGTCTGTCACATAATAGGTAATGTTTTGATAAGGCATAGGCTGCTTTATGATGGGCTGATACCTCTCAAAGTCCCCGTCTGTTTTCCACAGAGCACAAGCAACGGCATTTGAAGGTTGCCAAAGAGTGATTAGAGAGTCTAAATAAAAAGATCATTAGGACATTTTTCTTTTGTGCTCTGAAAAACTTTTCAAGAACATTTGGTCCTCTGCACTGACAATGGATTTAAGGTTAAGAAATATGTTTAGAATAGAACTAACTTGCTAAAGTACACAACTCAAGTTATTGTTTTTGAGATTTGAATTAGATATGATTGTCCGACATCTGTTTTAGCCACAGTATGGAATGAAATATTTAGTGATTTCTTTCTCCCCCTTACACACACACACACACATGAGAGCATAGCACTTAAGAGATTAACATGCACTTGTATTGAGACAACAAAATATGAAAAACAAATTCTAATCCATTATTTACATAACTAGACTGTTGTCAAACCAACATTTTCAGTGAAAATACATATCATCACCCAAAACTCACAGATGACCTGTGCCTGCTTAATATCTTTGAGCTTAGTGTAGTGCCGTTGCCAATTTAGGGACTCTGCACACAGGCACCATGGCTAATTTAGAAAAGCTACATTGTTTACTCAGCACAGGGTGCAAGGTGGAAGTTTTTCCAGGAATCAAGAACACCTAGTCTCAAAACTATACACTATAGATACATTTTAGCAAACAAACAAACAAAAATAACAGTTTGTCGACAAGTTACTTAAGTTCTCTTATAATTAGTTACTTATAAATCTTCTATTTTTAAATTATTCTCTTGCTTCTAATATAAACTAGGCCACATGGTCAATCTTTGTCTCCTTTTTGAGTCCGTGGGTTTCTTGAGTTGGTGGTCCATGAGACAGTGGTCACAATCTCCCACTGCCAGACTCCAGAGGCCATGAAATGGCACAGATCCCTTGCTTTAGATAGGCATGATCCTGCTTCACAACCACCATCTCATTCTCTGTAACTCCCCAGGTAAATTGTTAACTATTTCTGGCTCTTAAGATGTCAGCATCAGTACTTTTTTCAGTTAATTTCCTCAATGCATTTCTCTGCATGACTCATCAACCCTGAAATCCTCTTTGAAAATCACCATCACTGTCTCTATTGTTTAGTCTTCTGGAAGTGGATTCGTTTCAAGGGAGATGTTATATATAGGTAGCAATTCAAGCATTTTGTTTCTACGTTTTTCTTTTTCTAGTGTATTTTTTATAAATACATTCGTCAATGTGTTTTAAACTAATTTTGGCCTTGTGATTCATCCAAATTGCGTCTACAGGTGGAAGCACCATATCAAGCACCTCATGCAATCCATGTGGGATAAATAAACACATTTTATATGCAAATGCATTGATACTCTAATTAAAATATTACACTATTGAACTATCAACAGTATGTTCAAAGAGATTTACAAGAGAGTCTCCACATTCTCAAACTATTGTTCTCAACAATAAGACTGGAAATCTCCTTTATACATGTTTCACTGTATTCACCTTTCTCTGTCGTTATGATCTCCAACCTTAAGCTCCTCAAGAGCAGATGTGGGTTACTATGGTGAGTTGTCAATATCCTGAATTCTTCACTGGCATGGGCACGCTCACACAGCCCAATATTGGCCAATAGACTGAATAACAACATAGGTAGGATTAGAACAAGTGTACACGATATGTGCATACACATCAAATGCACAAAGCTCAGGAGAGTGCTTGCCCGAAACCGATCATATTAAATGACATGGCTGGGAACCAATTGCCTCCTGTGGTGTTAAAGAGGAAAACAAACATCAGCCAGAGGAACAGTGTATGGAAACAATCAAATATACCTTGGAAAGAAATGAAAAGTTCACCTGAGAAATATAGAAGAAACAAAAAATTATAACAAAGGAGAGGAAGATACCCTAGAGTAGGAGCAGCAGCACTCATCCTGCTGGCACTATAACCTCTGCCCATGCTAAAGAGGACAACCTCCCAATGGGAGGCCATAAGCAGCTAGCATCCAGACTGTGCCTCAGCATGGTTAGAATATTGGGTGTTCAGTTGCAGAAACCTGTTTATTGACAATTTAAAAATGCTTAGAATTCTGCCTTGTCTGTTGTACAACAGATATAAGTCCCAAATGGATAAATCAATGATAGCTGGTTGATGCAAGTCCATAATAAATTTATTAATTGCTTTGATTCCAGTTTAAGATCAAGCTGGGGGAACTGAGCCATCTTTCCCTTTTAAGAGTTGGCAGATTTGTTTTGTTGATAGCATTTATTACTCCTTCCTCATCTTATAGACTATTTTTATCTACTCTAGAATATGAACTATACCATACTGGTCTTTCAATTCTGTGTTATACCTGGCTTCATGTATATGACATGTTTTACGTATGCTGAATAGTTATTCTGTGATTCCTTTGTTAGCTCTGAAACCAGTTTTTCCAGTTCAGCATTGCATGTGTTTAGTGACCAGTAACTGACTACTGATCATTTGCTCATAGCCCTTGGCCTCTGGTTTCACCATGTGCTCACATGTTCATTCTATCAGCCCCCACCTGTATCCCTCTAAGCTGCATTTTTATTCTATCATCATCTATTACTCATTCCTTACATAAGAACTACTTATCTTTACCATCTATTACAGCCTCCTGGTGTAGTCAGGGCCCCAACACCAGTTATTCAGTAATGCCAAGTGTCTGATCTCTATTTTTGTCTTTCTCTACCACATATGGCATCCCTCAGCCTCCAACTCAATTGCAAAAATTCAACTCTTTTAGTCGTCTACCTTTTTTTTTTCTTTTTAACAAGCTTTTCCCCTTTTCAAAACTGTCTTGTAACTTTTGTTTTTTTAGTTTTTCAAAAATGTTTAATTTTAAACACATTATGCTAAGCTCACAACGTGACTCCCATAAGAGGAAATCTCCATGAAAAGCTGTTTCTGCTATTGCTACTCATGTCTGAGCAGCTGGATCCAGCAGCATGGCATTCATCTATCTAGGCAGCAATGGTGCTTGCTTAAAGACTGATGAACACAGTTTTTGGTGTGCTTTGCCTACTATGTTTTAATCTCTTCCCAGGACAACCATGAATCTGGGGATGTTTGCTGCTCTGATGCTATGTATTTAAAGAGAGAGAAACATGCAGAAATCAAGTAAACAGAAACACTGAAATTACTATTTTTCTGTATTATTATTTTTCAGAATTTTCTCTCAATTGAAATATTTTTGTCTTTATCTCCTGACTTTCCAAATTATTTTTTTAATTTCAACTCATGTTTTTATAATGATTTTGAGTCCAGTGATATTATGCCTTTAAGCTGAGTTTGCTTTAGTTTCTCCTGGTATTGAAACATATCAAAATTTCATTACCATTTTTCCTTCTGATTTTCATGCTATTTGAAGCATTAATAATTTAGCTTTTTCAAAATATGACCTATTTTCCTAATGTAGACAAGCTTATAACATTAGCTATCTATGAAGAAAAATAAGTGGATTCAGTTATGCAAATAGTTAGCAAATGAAAAAGAGGATTGAGTTTCTCTGCAATATGACTTTCATTTCTAAGAACTTGTAAAAGATAAAATATAATGGAAATATGAGGGAGAATAATGAGAGGAGCCTTTATAAAGAGAAAGTCTGTCAGAGCTATCTACCAATATTCTTTGGAGAAGCCAGCACACACAGAGATAAGCAACACAGCAATCCATCCAAAGGGCATCTCTTTTTACAAAATCTCTACAGCTGGCGTTTGAAGTCTAGCACCACCATGGCATTTTAAACAAACCACAGAAGTCATGCTCCTTCTACAGATTGTTATGCACCTTATAATTAAAATGAAGCTTGTCTTAGCTTGTCTTCTTTCTTTCCTTCCCTTCTTTCCACAGGTACATAGAACAGCACTATTTCTTTTGGTCATTCCTACCAAGGGGCAAGGCTATCTGTATTTTAAGTTTTGTTAATTGTCATTGCTAAAGAGTAGGAGACATAAATCAGTGCAAATAACTTCAAAAGATTATTAGACAGCTAGTCATCAAAACTCAAAAGCATGATAAAAAAGGCTGACGAGAAGGGGAGGGAAATTGAATTGTCTCACATTCTTTACTCTCTCCCATACCCAAGGAAAGGAACAGCTGATTCAAGGAGAGGATTTCTATACTACCATATAATAGGAATAAGACCCTAATTAGAGTTATATGAGTTACTAGAAAAGGTAGAAATTGAAAACTGTAATGTGCATAAATTTGTATATGTGATGTCCCATGTTTTGAATATTGCAGTTATGATCCTTAGCCTCAAAAGAAGATAAAAGATTTAATTATAGATTACTTGTGAATAAAGAAATAACTGAAGGGGTATCTGACCACCTACCCCAAAATCATCCACAGCCTGGTCATATCCTTTGTGTTGATAAGTTTCTGGTTGTGTGTTTCAAGACCTTCTCTAAGTCAAGCAAAAACACCACACTCTCTGAAGTAATTGATCAAAATTCTGTCTTGTTACAGTGAACTGCCAGATGATATGCAGCAGTGATTCCCACAAAAATTTCCAGATCTTTGGCAATAAATACAGTGATAAAAATTCTATTACTGACTGGGAATTCACAAAAAAACCAATGGAATGCGAAACTCTTGCAGTTGCTATACTCTCCACTATGACCCCCTTATCTGACAGTGTTAGAAAACAGATTTGATTAACCCAGTACAATCTTTCTAACATCAGCATAGCTTTATGGAAGGATTAAAATCAGAAGTTTAAATAGGGCTCATAGAAGAATCTAAAGTTTTAATTACTCACCATCTGATTCTGTTCTATAGATCATGTAATAGTCTGTTGGATAACTATAAAGAGGCACATTGACACAAGTTATTATTTAAAGGTCAAAAACAGTTGGCAAAATATTTGTTTTGCATGCTGTTGTGTGATGTAGATGTTCTGAACAGTGGTTACTAATATCAGGAGGCCACAAATTAACTTGAAAATTGGGACTGGCAGAGGGAGTAAACATCTGAAAACCACTCATTGAGTAGATCACAAGAGAAATAGCCAGACTTAGATGGGTATGCACAGTTCTAAACTGGAGTATAATTGTTTTATTATCTGGCTGCCAGTCCCTAATCTTTGAAGCTTAAAATTTAAACACTGAGATAAAATAATTTTAAAATACCCAGAGGGTATGCAAAAAGGATAGAAATTACCTCTGTATAGGAAACCAGTGAAAATGTGTATCCTTGTCTGGAAGTATTACAAGTCTGGGATGTTTTTGTTACTGGAATGTCCCACATGAGGGTAGAAGGATCATGCTGACACTCCGGAATGAGGACAAGTAACTGGAAGGTCATATTAGAATTCGTATCCTTAGGATGTAGATAAGTACAATCACATGAAAGATTTCAAAGCTGTCTATGCTAAATTTATTCTTGTAGGTTGACATTTGTTCAATGATTAGCCTTAGGTTCTCTATACTGAAATATAGCTGCAGAAGGAAGCATAGAATGAGTACAACAGCTGTGCCAGAGGCACCCCCTGGTCTTTCCCAGTGCTTCCTGCTTCCAAATGGGATGATTGTAACGCAAAGGATAGGGATACAATGTCTCTCCTTACCTTCTTACTTCACCTCAAAGACAACACCACAATGTCCTCCAAAATAAGGCAGTGGTGGATACAGCTTCCCTTTGGAGGAAAGCACAGTTACTTTTTCTGCACTGAAATCACAATCTCAGAATGCTTGGCCATCCATGTATGACTTAAGAATGGTGCAAAATACCTGTCCCTTCAGGCAATCTTCCAGCCCCCACTTCTCCCACCCCTCGTGCTTAGCTTCTTCCTCTCTGTTAGTAGTAACTCACTCAGAGGAAGCAAGGTTGCAAAAGTACCACACCCCTTGCCAAAGGCTCTCTAATTCTCTTCCTGTTGAAAGCAAAGAGGCAGGAAGAAAACAGCTAAGATTTCTACAATCATACAATGCTATCATGTTGATTAAATTCTTATAACACAAGCAGTCTTCTCTCTTCCAAGACTCAACAGTCTTGTATGTTAGATTGTACAATTCCTCTCTTTGTTGAAAATCTGCAATAAAAAGTGACCACAGACAATATCTTAGAGAATTAAACCTCTTGACTTAGTTTTTATAAAAGGCCAGTTTTAAAACACCTGGATACTTACAATGGTTTTGTGGTTTTGTTAGTTTGTTCATTTTAGTAACACATGCAAAGGCACAAAAGAAAAAGTATTGTAAACATGTAATCATTCATCCAGAATAATAATCCAAAAGATTTTTCTGCTGTTTTTATTTAAGATAATCTTAGAAGAAAATCCTTTAGTATTTCATCTAAAAAAACCCACACTACAACATTAATTTCCATTTAGGCTTTTTCTTAATAACAATATTCATATTCCTTTTTCCAGATCTTTCCAGATGGTTCTGCATACCAAAAATAACTATGTGAACCCATCATTTTAATGAGAGGAAGGGACACAAAACTCAGATCTTCGGAAGGGTACAGGAGAGCTACACTCAGTGGCATTCAGACCCCTGGTTTCCTATACCCATATATAAGTAAAAGGTTACCATTAATTTACTAACAAATAAGAAATGCACATCACTGTAATACCTCAAGATCTTGCCAATTAAACCCACATTTTTATAGTATTTTCTTTTCCCTACTCACTGCCTGGAGAGATAACACATTGAATTTAATGTTGCATAGAGTCTCCACTTTCCCTACCCTTCAAAGGGTTATCACAAACTCCTACATCTGCTGTCGTCTTAAACTCCCCTAGGAACAAAAGAGAAAAGCACCAGTAACCAATGTATTAATTAATTTCTGGTGAAATACCATCTTTGAACTTTTTGATCTTGTATTTCTTTTATTTTGTGTTTTATATTGTTTAACCATTCAATTTCCTAACAGCACAAAAATTCTAAAATCACCCTGACTGCAGATGACATATTTATATAAAAAGGTTTTAAACTAGCAGAGTTGGTTTATAGAGCCAGCTACTAGAGCAGGGCCTGCCACAGAGCTATGGTTTGGGAGGCGGAGACAGAAGGAAAGCAAGTGGCAAAGAACAGACCTGGTTCTCATCACAGGTAGGTTACTTTACTTCCTATTGTTCACACAAATGCAAATTACCCCAAATGAGAACACTTTTACCTCTTTAACTTATTTGTATATTTTAAAAAATCAATTTTTACAGTACTGAATTGCAGCTTTTCCTCATTCCAGGTGCTTTATGCCAAAAAAAAGAGAACATTCATAAAGATTGTAAAAATATTTGAAATTGTATCAGGTCTAATATACTAAAAGATCAAGAGAGAAAAATAACAGTGACATATGTATGTGAAACCCATTCCTATTCAACATATTATTTAAATTTCTTCTTAAATCCTCTTCTAAATGGTGTATTATGATATAGTTCAGTATGAGCAGTATGTCACGATGATCCTGTTGTACCCCATAAGAAAAAATATTTGGATTTTCCTCTGTTTTTAATTTACTTTAATTTTACATTCTGAGAAGATTAAGAAAGAGAAAATTCAAATCAAAGCTTCAGAAAAACAATAAAGGTAATGGTACTACTATAATGAAGAAAATAAAATGTAGTTTTAGAGCTCTGCAATTTTTATCACCTTTACTTTCATCCTTTTGTTTCATTTATATTCCAAGATCTAGAAACAGAACTGACACTGTTTAACCTTGTTATCAAAGAAAAGCTATATTCCATTAGGAAACTGTTCAACATTTTATGGAATTAAGCTCTGTATTTATAACAAATATCTCCAGTTATAGACTACTAATATAACCATATTCCAAAACTCTCTCAGAACATGATACCAGTAAGGCGTTTTCTCCTGGAAAAACTGATGAATTAAATGTGAGGCTGTAAACAGAAATTACATTAATCCATCTTGTAGCTTACAGTAATGTAAATTTCCTAACCTTCTCGTTCATATTGCTACAAACATGTCATTAATCTGTTACGCCCTGAACTTCTGTTCTTTGTACTGCATAAGAGCAGTGGAGTAGATAAACTATGGGCAGTGTATCAAGAGGAAGGAGCAAATTACAGTTTTGACACTTACTAAGTGATTTCCCCATTCTCTTTCTATGTATTTCTTCTGCAAGCTATCGCTTAGGTACTAACACTTCCATTAAACTTTCAAATGGGCTTTCTCTCTGTATAGAACTTCTGGAAATGAAATAAATTATCTGTTTCTTTGTTCAGAGTGGCTGCATTAAAGTGCTGTCCCATGTTTTATGGTGGTGTTTTAAATTTGGGAAGAGCAACTTCCCCAGCATACTTCTTTTCTCCCTAACACCATGATCACGAGACAGCTGCAAACAGTAAAATAGTATGTACTTACAGAGATTTATCTGAATAATAACAAAATTTATAAGAGAGCTTGTTGACAAAACCATTAGATAGGTTATTAGACTTTGGAGTGCATTTTTTATCGTTTAATCTCTGACTAGTAAATGTTAAAATATCATGTCATGTGATTGTGTATTGGGTTTGCGTGAACAAGCTTCGGTAGTGGGGGGAGGCTACGGAGGTGGCTTCTGTGAGAAGCTGCTGGAAGCTTCTTCCATGCCCAGAAAAGCCAAACCCTGGCAGCTGCAAAGACAGATGCATCACTGGTCAAGGCTGGGCCAATTAGAAATGGTGGTAATGCCCCTGTGATAACAGATTTAAGAAAGGGGAAAAAAACCAAAATGTTTCACAGTTGTAATTGCAGCAAGAGAAGAGCAGAGTGAGAATATGTGAGAGGAACAATTCTGCAGACATCCAGGCCAGTGGAGAAGGCGGGGCAGGAGGTGCTACAGGCACTGGAGCTCAGATTCCCCTGCAGCTCATGGTGCAGCCCATGGTGAGGCAGCTGTGCCCCTGCATCCCATGGAGGTCCATGGGGGAGCAGAGATCCACTTGTAGTCCATGGAGGAGACCCACACTGGAGCAGGCGGATGCCTGAGAGGAGGCTGTGACCCTGTGGCCCCGTACCTGAAGGACTGCACCCTGTGGGAGTGACCCACTCTTTCCAATAAAGTGTATGATTTCAAACAACTTTCTGTTTACAAATATAGCCACCAATTTATTGTAAAATCATAACGGAATGCAGCTGTAATCCTTTGAACATCAATGTATTTTCCTTAGCAATATAAAATACTCTATCATTACTGTGTTTTAGACTCACCAAAGAGAGAAAACACTCACAATCATGTGCTATTGCCTCTACTAGTGCCATACTCTGCTTGCCTAAAAGACACTTATGTGTGCCTAACTTCCTACAGTTTAAAGTCTCCTTATAGCTCTTGTTCCATTAATTTTTTCCCAGAAATATTTGACAGTCACATATTTTTATTGGCAAATTAACTATCATTTTTTTCCTGAACTCAGTTATTCTAAATTTTCACTTCTTTAATTTCTTCCCTGATATACTTACTTGAATTTCTTACCCAACTCATTGTACCACAGATTTTATTCTTTTGATCATTTCTGTCTGCACTCTTTGAAAAACATCAAACTCTAATCTTAGCAAACCAAACATCCGCTCTTGAAATTTCATTTAAATTCTTTCCTAACAAACTCTTCTCCACCCTTCCATTTTTTCCCGTTTTTTTTCTGAAATTTCTATGTCAATTTTCATCAGAAAATTCCAGGTGTGCTATGGTATAAAAGGTTGCTAGTCTGAAATTCTTTCACTTCACTTAACATGATCTGACAACCACAGGATATGTGGTTTTAAATATTTTTTAAAGTTTTCTGTTTACAGGCTAGCACAGAATTTGTCAGAAAAACATGCTAGTTTTTATCCACATTGCCATCATTCAATCTAGAACAGGAAATATAAGCTCAATTTAAATTCCTGATTAATATTTCAAATGTGTTTTCTTCCTAAGCATAAAATTCAGCCCAGGTTTCATGTTCCACATGATCGGCTATCAGATGCAAAAGACACTGAGAGATATTTTGAAAAAAATAATTAAGAGATAAGTACATATATTCTACAAAATTTTCAGCATTTTTATCTTTGAGTATTTCACAAAGCTAATTGAAGCTGACAACATTAAAAAGTATTTTCATTGGGGGCGGGGGGAGTGTTTGTTTTTTTTTCTTAACTGTTTTTAACACTACATGGGATAATTAATTAGCAGTATTCTTCATGATGTAAGGCCTGATTTAGAAACAATTATGCAAGGTGATATATACATTCTTGTCAATAGCTGGATTAATAAGAGATCTCTGAAATAATTTTTTTCCTACTTTTGTTTGTTTTGAAAGAGCTTGTCTGATATTTAATGATCCAATCACTTAAAAAAAAATAAAAGAGAAGAAATGAAAGACCTTACTTGGGTTTTAGAAATGTGTTTATTTCACACAAACTAGTTTTCTGCAAAACACTGCCAGCCTAGCGTATACAAGACTTAGGTGATATCAATCTGCATCAGTCTAAAGATTTGTCCATTCTCATCTCCTGGATGAGTAAATCACAATCTACTCGCTTGTGCTAGGAGTCTCGTGTAAAAACATATTCACTGACTAATTTCTCTGTCTCAAATTAAGATCAATCTTGACAAAATCACTTGGAAGTTTTGCTCAGTTGTGTCTCCAACAAATTCCACTTGAATATGCTCTTATTTGTCAAGTACACTTTGGAATTTGAAATAAGGCTTTGATATTCTATTGTTCCATAAAATTTCTATTTCACGAACTGAAAGTGAAAGAAAATAACAGAAAATTATTAAGACAGAGCTACTCATCTCTAAAAGTCTAACAGAACCTTAATAAAGTATTAGTTTCCTATGCTGAAATCTGGCCAATCAACTTTTATCTGAAAAGCATATCTCCAAAATTTTAATTGAACTTCCTCATTACAGTAGCCTTGAACTCTAAGAGAATTTTTCAGGGTCTGATTCTCTCTGCTCTGTAAATTGTTTTTCTGTCCAAATTAACTGCTCACAGATACAAAGTTAAGTTTGATTTTATTTTGTTACTCTGCATGTTAGAATGGATAATCAGTGCCCTTTAAAAGGGTGGTAGCCGTTCCACATTTACAAGCTCAATGTAATATAGAATCAGTACAAAATTCTGTCCCTAGATTAATCGGTGCTTATATGAGTGGATTTTGTAGCTTTCTTCCCAGTATGAAATCTGTACCAAAAAAAGCCTGTTTCTGGCCCCAGAACTCTGGATCTTCCGCTAAAGCAGTAGGACCTCACACATGCCAATGCTCCCAGCCAAATTGTTAATGTACCGACCAATCTGGCAGCTGTCACACAGATCTGAATCAAATGGAAACATGTATCACGAGGTGAATCCCAAAGTAGACCTTAATTATTTCTAGCACCATTGATTAGGACTGCCTGACAGGAGTGTTAATTACACACTAGGTTTCTAGAATTTAACCCTTAACCTTCTACATCAAGTTTATTGCCATATGCTGAATTTTTGAGATATGCAACCATTTCATTTTAGTAAATTTTTGAGAAAAGAACAACAAAAAAAATATTGCTGCACTATATTGCTGCACTATAAAAATATTGTTATTTTATTGTTTTTTTCTCCTTGAATCTGTATCCACTAGCTCAGCAGTTCAGCTGTCTGCAATTCAGTGTCTACATTTGATGTATCAAGCTGCATGACCTTGGGTCAGGTTTACCGCTAAAAGTCTTAGGCTTTGCAAAAGAACAAGTAAGAAACTGCATAACCTAGAGTCATTCAAGACAAGAAAAGTAGAACAGAGATGAGTAACAACTTAGGCATTCAGGAGGAAAACTACAGGTATGAAAGAGAAGATAATGGTAAGAAAAACAAACAAAAGGAAACCGAAACAGTAAAACTACAATGCTGAGTACTAATTGACGTTGAACACAGTCCATTCCAGGGAGCAACACAGGCCAATGCTTCCTAATCTAAGACTGACTGGCCAGCAAAGACTCATAATGAGCATATTAATGGGCACATTAACCAGGCAAAGCCGCAGGAGCTCATTAGTTCTGACTATCTGCTCTATGTATATAAGCCAATCTGTAATCGCTTGCTCTTTTCAGTTGTATATACCTCGTTTATAGAATTTCCTTCACAGGCTAAAAGTTGCCAAATCTAAAATAACCAAAATAGGGAAGGTTACACTGCAGTAGTCTCATACTTTGTAACAAGCTCACTAAATCAGGAAACGTGACATTTTTCTGTTTTTACCACTTATAATAAGAAGTCACAAGGCATATTTTGAACACATTTTTGAAATTACTGACTATGCAAAATAGCAGAAACTTTGACAGCACTGGTTAAAGACCCACAGATGTCATAAAGATCATCATAGAGTCTAATGCTAACTGGAGTACATTTGTGCCATTCTCACATTCTAAAAAACTCACATGTTTTTCCAACCTTTGGGAAGCTGTGTACAGCCAGACTCAGATCTCAGCAGAATGTCCGAATGCATTGCCCCCATTCTCTGGCTACTGAGTGTCAAATGAGTCTTTGATCAGGTATTTGAAGATTGTCATCAATGTACTTAAATAAAAAGTTTGGTGATGCCTGACAGCTCCTGACTCAAACATTTTGTTTTCAGATGTTTACACTATTGTAACACTCTTTTTTTTTTTTTACCAAAACACCCCAAAGCAAAAATAAAAACAAATACACTAAAAAAAATAAATCCAACAATGTTTAGATTTCTCTCTTTGAATGTGGTAATTTGTTCTTTTTTTATGTTTAAGGTTTAGGAAGGTTTTGATGATGCAAGAAATAAGGAAAGATAAAGTGGAAAAATCTAGTTGTTCAGGAAGTTCTGAGCTACTCTGTATCATCAAAGAGTGCATTTCAATGTTAACAATTTTAAAAGGAGCTCGAAAATCTTGTGCACTTCCCTGCTATATTATTACAATCTGCACTCTGTTTAAAGTTTAATTTTAAAAATAATTGTCCCTTATTAAAATCTCCCACATTACATTACTGCTGGTCATGCAGAAAATTACTTTGCTTCAGGAGAAAAAACCATCCAATAAAATAATTTCTGTCCTATAGATGAAAGAAAATTGGTATAATCACAGTGCAAAATCTTGGAAGTGCTTTGTTTACTAAACAGAGCTGTGAGCACCAAGAAAAGGACTTAGTGCTTTATGGCTCTCATGCACTTTTCATTACTTTCTTGAAACTAGGAAGTGATCTGCCACGTTGTTCTGGCATTGTTTATTTAGCATGGTCTGAATGAAATGGAAAATAAACATTCTTAAGTGACACTCTTGGAAAGAGTGAACGTAATGATCCCCTTTACAAGAAGCATTTTCAATACTTCCATTTATGCATTTTTTCAGAATGTAGCTGACAGTACAGACAAATTTGGACAAAATTACGTTGTTTTTTATTTCTCTTTTCTTCATACAGGTTTGATCAAAAGATGAAAGAGCATGAAATGCACCTCAGGGCAGAAAATGAAAATGATAAACTTCTGAATTTTTAATAATCTATCAGTCTGAGAATTTTTTGTAATGTTAGCAATAGATGCAGCAGTAGAAGCACTAAGATGAATTAAACAAAGTGAAAATAATTATATATTATTTTCTATTATATAAGAGACTTGTTTATTTTATCCAAGAGAAAGTAATTTTTATGATGGCAAGGCTGTATTTTCCTTTTGTTCTTTTGTTCTTATCCTATTCTACCAAAATATAAAGGCTGGAATTCTCCATGTACCTATCCCTCCTCTACACTGACCTGCTTCAGAGGCTGGAGGAGAATTTGGTTGGAACTATGGAAGCCTTAGTGAACAGAGATCCTAAATATTCTATGACAGATACCTGATTTGGACACATGTACTGGCTCTGTGAAACGAGCAAACAAACCACGTACCAAACAACAGCACTGAGGCTGCTCCTCAAGGGCTGCAGGAGCAGGAGCAGCAGATGCTGACAGCACAAGCCATGCTCTCCCTGACAGGGCACAGCCTGGCAGGACCCAAGCAGGGCTGGACTGGGGTTAGCAATCCCCTGCTTGGCAATCCCAGGCAAGGTGAGGGGATGAGTCAGGACTGGGGTCCACCCAGAGAGTTTCTGCTCAGGATGTGCAGAAGACTGAACAGAAGGACAACCACAGCTCAGCACAGGGCAGGACAGGGTGTCCCAGCCTGAGCAGCCTGAGCCCAAACAGCACTCCTGGACCTGGCAGAGAACACCTGGGTGAAGGCCCCAGTGAGGCTGATCAGGGCAAGGAAGGGAACCAGGATCATGGCACCAGCAGAGTGAGCTGGCTAGGATGCATGTGCTGGAATTAACACCTCACATACACACTTCTCAGAGTTTGCTTTCTCCAGCTAATTTTGGTTTATGAACCATGAGGGCAATATTGCAGGACCAGCCCATTCAACATTTTTATCAGTCCCTTGAAAAAAGTGTCAGAGCTAACTCTCAAAAGTTTACAAATGGCACCAAATGCAGGGAAGCTGATCAGTAACTCTCAACTGAAGGGGTACTGTTCGTAGATCTCTAATCAAGCTGGAGGAACACATGGACAGGAAATATAAGAAATTCAGCAAGGACAAATACCAGTGCTGCCCCTGCACATGAGGCACCGGTGCAAGGACACGGGCAGGTGCCTGTCTGAGTGGGAGCCCTTACAACATTCCTGCCAAGTCTCTTATGAGTTTGGTTTGTTTTGCTTTGTTTTTAATCCCCATAGCTTCATCTAAGGTTACTTAATTGAGAATAAGAAGTACATTAACTGCCTGATGGTTGATGAAAAGCTTTAACATATATTGTGTAGTCTGATGAACAGATCGAGGTCCATTGACTTCTGTGCAAATTCAACACCAAGAACTTAGTTACTGGCAATATAGTGGATTTCTCATGCCTTGGAATAAAATTTACTGCAGAAAGCACAAATGCTCCTTCAGGAAGGATTTGGAAAGAATTTCAGATTTTATGGTTTGCGTAACTCTAACTTATCCTTTATCTCAGCGCTTTTAGTCCTTCTGTGTCCGTTGCTGGCAGCGAATGGAAAACCACTGTGAATTATGGGTTGACTGCACAGCAGTGATATGTGAGAAAGCAAGGTACCTGCATACTTTGAACCACTGGCAAAGTTAAATTTTATCAAACTGCCTTTTAGATGTATTACTGCTTCCAAATATACATACTGAAAGGGTGAGACCATTAAATAGATTAATACACAAAGGTAAGTTGTAGTAACCCCTCTAAGACATTTAAGTATAGGATTGGTAATAAAACATAATGATAAATTATAGTTTTAATGGATCTTGAAAAATATGTTCCAATAAAATTTTAGAGGTTCAATAAAATGTGATACCTATCCCTCAGTAAAATACTGCTAGACTTTCTGTATTAGTGCATAATGGCACAAGATTTTAGTAACTTCAAGGGAAAGTTAATATTTTATATGAATATTTAAATATTTGACACATTGTTAGAAAGATGGAGACCAAAATCTCTTATTACTAAGTGACTGCTTAGTTGATTCCATTTACTCATTTGTGTTGGTTCTAAAAGTCATTAATATTTTGGTCCATGTTACATGACTAAAGCAATCTTTTAAAAAAATTTGTCACCACTTCATTCTATGTGTTTTTCATCATTTATTTCACACTTATATTTGCTACTTAGGGAGAGTGATTACTTACTGAGGGCTCAGTTCACCTCTCCTTGTTATTAAACTTTTGTCCTTCCTACAACAATCAGCAAGTGATAGTTTATCATCACACAGTAAACAGGGCATTTCTATACTGGATAATAAGGTACATGTTTATTCTTGCTAAAAATTATATTCAAGATTGCACAAATTAGTAAAAAACATTCTAAAAGAAAATAATGTTTCTCACAAATGAGACTCATTTACAGCAAGTATTTTTTTTTTAATTCACAAAACACCTCATAGTACTTTTTTAATATATTGAGGATCTTTAATAAAAAAGTATAAATTAGCATAGTAAGTGTCTTAGTAGGTAACTACTTCTTACTGACTAACTGTGGTTGCCAAAGTTGCAATTTACCTTGTTATTTTGTGATGGAGGTTATAAATCTGTATTATTTCCAATGGAATTAATATTGATTGTACTTGGCTGTATTAGTACATTCCTGTAATTACAGTCACCACTCATACAGTATCAGCAATTGGTCTAACAAATCTTCCGAAACACATCCTAGCAAGAAAAAAAGAGTTCGATTTTTGTGAAACATTGTCAAGCTCCCAACACACCAGGTTGAAACAAGAACTCTTAACAGCAGACAGTGGAACAATTTACCTTTTTTTAGATAGGTCAAAATTTAAAAGTACTCCATGTAAATGAGGCCAAAGAAAAAGATTTTCATGTTTTCTGTGAATCAAAATCCCTACAGAAGTAGAAACATATGTTCCTTGTAAGATCAGACAGATGCTGTCCAGAACTGACCTTAGTTTTTTCTGTTTATTACTGTCCAGCACCAAGCAGCAATAAAGAACCAAGTAAAAATCATGCTTTTTTTAGTCTGAGAGGGTCACAGTTCTGCCAAATGCATCCCTGGAGGTCACAAAAGTACTGGGCTAGAAGGTATTTCCTGAGTAGTCCTGAATGGAAGCTTTTCTAGCAATATGTGAATGGCGATAATGTGACTTCAGAAACCTTAAATTAGATTTTAAGGATTTGCCTGCTTAACTTCTGTGGTAGATAGTTCTATCAAATTTTTCATCAAAATGTTGATTCTATTATGACACGTTCCATAAATGAAAAGCTGTTGTCTAAGTGGGGAACAAGAATATCCATTCTCTCCAGAGATTAAAATTATCTACACTTTAAAAAGAATATATCTAAAAGGATATTTAGTACTGATTTTTTACTAATGCAATCTGAGCTATGCAGAACCCCCAGACATCTTTAAAAGATTTCTTGGGTAGAAAAGGAGAGAATTATGAAAAGGAATTCTGTGTTACTGATTGACATAGGAATGAGCAAATCTGCCTATGATTTTCCTGAGTCATTGCCTTAGAGAAATCTAGGAACAAGGCTATGGAACACAGCTTGTGTTTAACTCTACTGTGTTTAAATATTTTAACACTTTTCTTCTAACTATTGGTTTTAAGATTTGCAAAATATTAAAACAATTGATCAATCTGTGTCTTCTTAATTATTCTGAGTGATCAATAGGTTTCCTCAATTTTTCATATAGAAAAGAAAGTGCCTTCATAGCAGAGCCTGTGTTAAAGAACCAAAAAAAAAAAAAATTCCAAAACATTTAAAAGTCATGCTGAAAGAGTAAAACTATGTAACACTGGAGAAGTTAATTTTGCACTTAAGTATGCTCAGAAAATGGATACAGTATGTGATGTTATCAATTTTTCCATTTAAAATTAAGTGCCTCAAGCTGTAGATCATCAAAATTCATTTTCCAGAAAACCAACAAAATGCAGTTTGACAGATTGATTCTTGTTAACAGTATAAAGGTATTGCACATACTGATCTGAATTGATTTTCTTTTCTTTTTCTTGTAATAAGAACTTGATCATCACTTTTCATCTCCAGACATATGGATATCAGAAGATTCATGCAATTTGACATTGTCAAAGGGTTTAACCAGCAGAATGCATAATTTCTGGCTGAATCTGAATTATTTTTTTAAATAAATATGTAAATAAAAATAAGAGACAAAAGAAGTCAGCAGGAAATACACACTACTGCTAGAGGGGAAAAAAATATAACACGTGATTATCATCAATATTACGATTCAATATCATGTAATCATCAATATTACATTACATTACACTAAATGTTCTTCACTGTACAGCTTTGATCACCTACACCTCACCACCCTGCCCTAGGTTACACCAAGTACCACTATCACATTTTCTGTGCTCTACCTCAGCTGACTAGTTTTTGGTTTTATTCTCATCTCTACTAGTCACTAGAAAAACAAACTAAAATAACATATTAACTAGTAGGTCAATGAAAGTCATCAGTATTATCAGTGTTGCTGCAGTTCAAACCATCTTTTCCCTCAATAAATACTGCAATACAGGGACTGAAAGGATCATGCTGTTGCCTTAAAAAGGGTACAATGGGGATGGATGATTCATGGGGATTGATTACATCTTCCATTACGCTTTCTCCAGAGGAAAACCTTTGTAGAACTCAATCTTCTTTCTTTAAATATCACCAGAAAATATTAGATGCTGTTTGTTAAATTAGTAATTCTATCAGGCTGCTAACATGCATGTTAAAGTCTGCATAGGTAGAGTGCATAAGTAGTGTTGTTTTCAAACTAGAAACCTGACTCTAGTTACTGAAACACAACATTTGATGGAAGCAATTAATAAAAATATTTTATTTAAAAAAAAATAATATTCACTTTGTTACCACTGTGAAAAAAATTCCCTGAAGACAATAGTTATAAAGGAATGAAGTATAGGAAGGTGGTTTTTTAAACAAGAGTCATTAACTGATCATCTACAATTGATTGCAATGTCAGTTGCTATCTTATGGACGTAGAGACACTATTGACTTCTTGTAAGATTTTAAATCCAAATAGTTAAATTCAGGTAAATATTTGTGTAAGTGTTCAAGTATAAAAACATTCCATCTGGATTTATGTTTACTTCTAAAGTGAATTCAACATATTTTGAATAGAAAAGACAATGTGTAGGTTTAATAAAGTTTAAGTAACTTGTTCTAATTAAATTCTAATTAAATTCTCATTCATTTTCCATTTATAAAATTGTTAAAGGAAGGACTGGCAATCTTAATGATAGGAAAGTTGGTGTTCAAGGTTCTAGCATAGGAAAAACACCCTGCAGAAGGAAGCACTGCTTATAGAAACAGAGATTGTAATTTAAAATTATTTTCTCTGACCTGTAAGAGTCTGCTTCTAAAACTAGAACCACATTAAAGTAAATAGCATTTCTCAACACTTAAGTAGGATTAATTCAGCTAAATAAAACATGTATCCTGACCTGGCAACTTCCAATATTGCTCACATAAAAACTCTTATATATTTACTAATGCAAAGTAACATGTACATAGCAACAGCTCCCTTAAAATCCTGAGCCTCCCACTGACTTTCTGTGTAGCAATATAATCAAAGCTTAAGGGGAAAAATAATTCCCTGCAGATACTTTGTGTAAAGCCAGAATGATCTCAAACTATAACAATACAAAATTTCTGTTCTGTAAAAGGATAAGTGGGAGAAAAACGATGAAGGAATTCAAATGAATTAGTCTATGTAAATGTTAGGTACACTGCTTAGAGCAATGATAAAATTGTGGCTCTTAGGTAAGCAAGCATGGTTGTCAGAGCTGTTTAATACTTGTTCTCTTTCTTACTCTGAAAATGGGAACAATAAATACTGAACTGCCATGTTGGCAGAGATAAGACAATAAACATGCCTCAGCAATATCCAGTTATTATTACAAAAAGAGAAGGAGAACAAAGGCTG
This sequence comes from Dasyornis broadbenti, assembly GCA_013397935.1. Taxonomy (NCBI): domain Eukaryota; kingdom Metazoa; phylum Chordata; class Aves; order Passeriformes; family Dasyornithidae; genus Dasyornis; species Dasyornis broadbenti. The sequence goes on along the minus strand of VZRN01006621.1, from coordinate 1,076,820 downwards.
TTCTAACCTTATAAAATGTTGTAATTCAACTACAAACTCTATTCTCAGTGTACTAGGTAGGTTCAATTTCCCAAAGGGGAAATATCTTGCAAAATGAGCTAACTGCCCTCCACTGAGACAACAAAGATTTTTTTGTGGCGCTACCACTGACACAGCTTTAGGCCAGGGACATGCTGCACACCTTGATTAAAATGGTACTTCATTAATTCCATGTGAACTCGTGTACACAATAATAGGAGATTTTAGCACACGTCCACTTCTCAGAAGTTGATTTCGATATTTATTTCTGGGAGTATTCATGAACTATTTAGGAATACAGAAGTGAAAACAAATAAACAAGAAAAATGTGGCAGAGGTATCTGTTAAACAGAGATTTAATTCTGAAAAGCCAGTGAAAGACCTTTTTTAATCGTCTACAAATACATGTCTATTGAACAGACGAGAATATCTTCCCACTGACTGAAGATCCAGAAGTCACAACTATAATTTGACTAACAAGTTCAGGAAAACTTGGAGATATTGTCAACATCCAAAGGAACTTACATTTGCAAGAAGAATGTCAAATAAAATCCATATACTTTCATACAGATTTAAGGGAAAAATAAATAATAACACTATATGGTGTTAAAGCTGGTGTTTAAGTTGCTGCTGTTGCATGTGTTTAAACACTGGAGAAGAGTAAAATGCACAATCTAAATCTTTATAAGAGAAGTGTTTTCAGCTTGCTGCACCAGATGGGAAACCTCACCTGTAACACCTGATGAGTTAGAATAGCAAATTTTGCCCTTGCATTCTTGTGTCACCTTTGGTAAAGCTCTTAGTGAAACTTAAAAGTTGAGAAGTTTAGTCTTTAAGACCTTTCCAAAAACACACTAGATATACACTATTTCTAGGCAGATTAAATACTTTTCTCATTCTCATCCTCACTCATGTGATAAAAGAAAAACTAAATTACACAGATTCTAAAGAAGCATTCAAAATTATTAACAAAACATTTTTGTGCAAATGTAGATTTGTGTAAAAAATGAAAAAACCAAAAATTACTCTCACTCCTGCATTGAAAAGTACTAAATAATACCTCCTCCCTGCCCCTACCAGCAATTCCCATCCCTGACTGATCTACTTCTTTCTAAATCAGTTAAGGTCTTGACTGGGTCTTCTGGACAGCCCCATCAGAATACAATACTTAGTAGGAATAAGGAAGACTTCTTCCAAGTGAGAGGAAGACTATTCATTCCCAGAATTTAAGAACTGTATTAGAAACTACCACCAAGAACAAGTCACTTGAATAGTGAACTTATTTATAGTAGGTAGCTCTTTGGTTCCCTTCCTGTACACAAAACTTTCCTGGTTTTAGAACAGGGTTAAATTCAGTGGTTTTCTGCTCTTAGTGGATTGATTAATCTCAATGTTTTATTATCTGGAGCAATCCTTTCCCAGGTCCCTAACTTTTTAACATAGCTAATTGCAATTTTAGAGGTAATGAACAATTTTGTCCAGGACTTCTACAAAGAAGCTTTTCAACTATCATCCAAAGACTAAAAATCTAAGCAAAGAATCAGTTTCCTTGCAAAATTTTCATATGGTTTCTCTAGGTCTATATAACTATAATATTTCCTGGTCACTTAGAATCTGCATCCCTTTCAGATGACTTTTGTAATTATGTAGATACTGCTAACTTTAACACTTAGATTGGATAAATCTCAGCTGGTTTTGCTGATGATTAACTGAGATTGGGTGGCTTGTGATTGTCACATACTAAACGACACACACAGCATTTGGAGATTGAAGTCCATGAAGTTCAGAAGCCTCTTTTCAATTAAAAAAAAAGCAAAAAACAAAAAAACCAAACCAACCAACCAACCAAACAACAAAACCCCAAACTAAACCAGAAAAACATGGAAGAAGTTTGGGAACCTTATATGTAATTTTATGCTTCATACTTACCATTGGCTGTGCCAAGGCTATGTCCTCAGTATAAGGACTGTTTCAGATTCCTGACAGAGAAAAGTGTGCTTTGTGCTATGCAGGCATCACAGCAGCTCCACTAATACAAACAGCTTCTCTTGCAGGCATATAAACTACAGCTCTTCATTTGCAGTTGGCAGTGACCTTAAGCTTACACAGGCCTTATTACGCTTATTCTGAAAGCAAATTCCAGCAGCAAAAAAACAGCCACTCAGTTGGGGTGACCTAGGAATCACTCATCCTTCCCTAAACTGTTGTCATTCTTTGGTATGATGAGAATAAATCATGCAGCTGTCTCTTTGGCATGTGGCCAGGAAGAAAGCATCCCATTCACCTTCTTCTCTTTGTACAATACTCAGAGATAAATTGAACAGAATTCTAAAGAAACCATATACTATTAAACAGCAAAACTCTTTCCTGATCAAAAGCATAGGGAATAATGCATTGAAAAAAAAAAGAAAAGGTCCACTCCATAAACAGACAAAACTCTTATACAGGTATAACAAAATTATCCAAAAAGCAATTTTGGTTCTCTATATTCCTCAAATAATGTACACTTCCCAAAGAGTTGAGGAAATAAATTCTTGTTAATTTCATTGAAGACCTAAACTATAAGTACTTATAACATTGCAACTCTGAGTAGTGAAACTTGTTTTCATTAGGATATATATCTCAGTCTAAAAAAGCAGAGAAAGGACAGTATATTTTCTTGTGATATTGAAAAAGTACCATTTCTGTTTCAAGAATGGTAAAATGGAAAAGTAATTCCTTACACACAGAAAGGAGCACTGCAATTACATTACACTGTATTTCTATCACATAATTAAATGAACTAGCCTTAGAACACAGTTCCTCAAGAGCAAGATACACTTAAAAAATTATACCTTGTATTAACATACCTTTACACCAAAGGCCTCTAGAAAGCAGAAAAATATATTTAAGAAGCTGTATTTTCTTGTTAATTATAAATATAAGCAGGTCTTCATGTTGTCTGTGTTCCAACATGACCTGTATTTCAACGGGGAAAAAAAAGGGAAAAAATTGTTCAGGAATTGCTTTGTTTTGAATCTGTGCAGGTTTGCATTGTAAACTGCACCAAGAATCTTTATTAGTGTGTGATTAGCAGTGTGCCCTGGCAGCCAGGAGGGCCAAGCGTGTCATGGGGGCCATCAGGCACAGCATCGTCAGCCGGGCAAGGGAGGGGATTGTCCTGCTCTGCTCTGCACTGGGGCGGCCTCAGCTCGAGTGCTGGGGGCAGCTTTGGGTGCCACAATGCAGGAAAGACATTAAAGTATTAGGGAGTGTCCAAAAGCGGGCAATGACAATGATGAAGGGCCTTGAGGGGAAGCCGTATGAGGAGCAGCTGAGGTCATTTGGTCTGTTCAGCCTGGAGGAGATTGAGGGGAGACCTCACAGCAGTTACAACTTTCTCATGAGGGGAAGAGGAGAGTCAGACACTGATCTCTTTTCTGTAGTGACCAGTGACAGCACCTGAGGGAATGGCCTGAGTCTGGAGAGGCTTAGGTTGGATACTAGAAAGATAATTAGATAATTAGAGGTGTTTAGGCACTGGAACAGGCTCCCCAGGGAAGTGGTCACAGCCTGACAGAGTTCAAGAAGTGTTTGGACAATGCTCTCAGGCACATGGTGTGGTTCTCAGGCATGGTCCTGGTTCAAGTTATTCACTGAAAATAATGACATGGATGGTCTCTGGGTTGAGATTGATAGCAGGGCATCTATGTATACTAAGGATGACCCTGCCCTTCTGGGAAAAACTTTGCTGCTGCCAAAACAGAACTGAGGGGATACCTCAGAACAGTTGAAACACAACAACTCATCTTTCTTTAATCCATCAAGTTCCTGCTGCAAGGTATTCTAAGCCAACAAATTGTTTCACTCAGTGTATAGCAACGTCTTTGCATCTAATATATGAAGGGAATTATTATTAATGAGATTATTATGCTTAGCAGTTCTCACACAACACACTGATCATTTAATTCACTCTGAAAAGAGAGCTACAGAACTGCCAAAATATGTGTCATGCCTGCTGAATCGATGAAGTACTGAAAAAGAAGGAACCTGCCTCTGAATCTTTATCAGGCTGTATTTTCTAATAAATTGTGACACAGGATGTAAGACTGTTCTCTGTGCTTTTCCTCTGAATCCCTTACAGCACTACAAAATGGCTCAAACATAGCAAACACTGTTCATGAGTAGTAATGGAGCAGATCCAGAGCAGAGAAGAGAGGCTAACGTCCAGGTATGTCCTTACTTTATGTTTGCACCTCAGATCCATGGTGAGAGGGCAAAAGAGAGAAGCTACGGATTTTATAATCCTGATTCACCCTGCTCTGACACTTTCTTCTCTTCCTAGGCAAGAAAATATCAAAGAAGTATGCTAAAGGGAATATGTCAACAGGGAAGTCTACCTTGATTTTTCAAGGCAGAGTAGCTACCTGACCAGCGGTTGGGAAGTCTCACTGCATGACAGCACAACAATGAAGTTAAACTCTTTCCTCAAGTCTGAAGACACAAACAGTCTAATCTAATGTGGCAATGGAAAATATGATATTTATCTTGAATGCGTCAGCAAATTGCAGACTACGTTTGTGTAACTTAAAAGGTGAAGCACAGAAAAGCATCATCAGAACGGTGAACAGAAACAAGCGTACCAACTGCAACCCAAACTGATTTCTAAACCCCACCATGGTGTTATTTACGTAAACTTCAACTGATTTTCAGCAAAACTGGATGAGAGCACAAAGAAATGCCTGGTCTCATAAACACTGGCATTGGTGAGATCTACTGTGGGCCAGTGACTGATCTTCAAACTACTGCATTTCCCATATGGTAGCCTACACAGTCAATACAGAGCAGTCCATTTAACTTTTGCATTTTAAACATGACATTTTGACATACATAAACTCAGAGGGAAAAAGAAAAGAAGACAATAAGGAAAAATATTCTCACTCTTCCATCTCAAGTTGTTCTGTGTCGTTTAGACAACAGACCATTTATAAAGTTTGTAAAACAAAGTTTTGGGATATGCATATATATATATGTATACAAAAAGTCAATTTTAGTTTACTGCAGCTTTAACAACCCCCAACCAGCAATCTGTATGAGTCTGTAACATTATGCTCTCTCTTCTCCATTTAGACAATTATTCTTCCTTAAAGTACCTACAGTGTGTATTTATAAATGGTATATTTAGCCATAAAATTCATTGAATTTAGTATTTTATGCTCTTACACACTCCAGTAGCTTTAATGTATCCTAGATTTACAGAGCTGTGTTGCTTTTTTAATGTCTTTTTTTTCTAATTTTTGCAAAAACATAAAATCTTTTAATAGATGTTAGAGTATTGTATGTATCAATGGCTACAATTTAAAATATTTTTCACAATCAGTCAATTTCTTCCCAGACAGATCTCTTAAAGAATATACATTATTTTATATCTCATTCAGTCAAGTTCAAAAGCACTAGTAGAGTGCTTTGTTTCACATTGCACCATATGTTTATTTATTGTGACCTTATATTTTGTTAACACTTCACTTATCACTGATATCTTTAAATACTGTGTTCTGTGTGTACCTGTTGCTGGTCTGTGTAGTTTTACTACAAATGTTTGGTTTAACTGTGCTTAGTCCTAAAATACTTATTTTAGCTTTTTACCTGAAATTGGGTACTAAAACTATATTTGATATTTTCCTGCATGTTTGCCAGTTTGCTAAAGCTACCTGCAACCTGATGTTAAAAAGTCCTTTAAATCCATAAAGCAGAAAACTGTGTCTGAAAGTGTTTGTGTAGTTTCTCTATTCCCATGGAAGTGAACACAAAAGTGCAATGCAAAGCAGAATCTCCAGACTGCTGATTTAATCACCTACCATGTACACCAACAGTCCGAGTTGATCCATGCACCTCCTTACAGGTTCAAGTCTCAAGAGATTGGAGCAGGAGGAGACTATTCGTCCAAAGTAGAATTTCAGGATAGTTTCTTAGTACTTCTAAACTATAATTAATGCCCTGTAGTGCGGAAAGTTGTCCCTGATGCCAGGAACCAATGGAAGATTTACATTGCCCTCAGGAGCTGGCAATTCACTGCAGTCTCCTGGAAACTGCTTACAAGAGGCTAAGCAAGCATCAGGGCACTGATGGCATAGGGGTTACTTCCTATGCAACTTTCTGACATGTAAAGCAAGGTATCTAGGCCATAGGGTATTTCAAAATATGTTTTTCAGTTCGATGGCTCTCCATACCAAGAAAATGTTGATAAAATAACTTTTGAAACCTACAAAACTCTACCTTATAATTCTAATGTAAATGTAGGTGGACAAACCATATTACTACTCCCTTTGTTAATCAGATTTACTTCTCAAAATTTTCTCTGGATGTTAACGTGACAGGACCAATTTATTACTGACCTGATCTTATTAGTTGTAAGCAAAGAAAAGACTATTTGAGAATCAGTCTGCTATGTCAGTATTCCCAACTTACATTTAAAGAGTCCATATACCAAAATTGTACCCTAAGAAGCAGTTACATTGACAGAATCACAACACATGAATCCGGTACCATAATCTGAGTAGCTGTTGCACAACGGAATTCCTGCGGTTGTAAGAAGAAACCAGCCATGTGCTTACATATTCATGCATGTGCTCAGAGAAGATTCAGGGGCACGTGCAGCAGTGCACCCTCTGTGGCCAGCTGGCTCCCCAGAATAATTCGCAAATCACACTTCCATGAAGAAAGTTGGATACCACTCTTCCAATAAGATCCAGATATCAGAAAATCCTGTAAGACGTAGAAATGTATTAGAATTTGACATAACTGGAAAGAAACCTATTGCATACATGGTAAATTTGTTGCCCAGCCAAAAGGACACTTCTTCATTTCTGTCAGCTTGATTTAGAATAAATAGAATCGTTATTATTATTATTCTTAAACCACTATTCAATGTATAATAAATTGACAGGGACAGAACCAAGAAGACTATGGGATAGCTAATATCTTTCCTTAGGATCTGTATTTACTAAACTTAAATAAATGCCACATTTTACAATCATGAAAAGACCCCTATTGAGCTAAACATATGCAACAAAAGAAAAGCAATAGGTTGTTGTTGTTAAGTGTGACAATCTAATAGAAGGAATTTTTTTATAAAATCCATTTTCAGGAGAAAATAAAATATGCTTATACACCTTTTCAAGATTTTGAAAGCATTGTTTAAGTGAGGCAAAGTAGAGGTATGAGGTGTGCTTTGTAAATGCCAACAACCTATGCTTAGGGACAGTATTTGAATATTATTCCTTGAACAAGTTCTTCCAGCTACAGCATCTCAGGAGCTTGTTGAAGTAATAGCTTTACTGTCAGATGACCTAAACAAATGGTAGCACATGTTGCATATACATGCAATTTCTGGAAAAATCCTTTAAAAAAGCGAATTTAAGTGCATACCAGATTAGTCTCTGTGGATATTAAAAAAAAAAATGTATTTGGTCTACATAATATGAGAATTCCTGTCGTATATTATTCTGTATAAAATTGAAGTACCTACATAGTATCTGAATGTATAAATTTTTTTTATTGAAATTTCTATCTACAAATATAAATGAAGAATTACAGTTCCCAGAGCCAGAAGTGTGTGGAATTAATTTCTACTTTCTGCTTTTGTATTCTGAAAATAATGTTCACACTGTGTGGCAGGACATTAGCTACTTTGTCACAGCTCTGGTTGGACTCTGTTGTTTTCATCAGTTTCATGAAAATAGTGTTTGTCATACTACTTGCTGACTGGCTTACAGATTTCTTTTAACCTAGCTTTGTTATACTTCATGAAATTGACTTTGAAGGTGCAAAGCATCTTGCTGAAACTAAGGAAAACAACCAGCAAACTTGGTGGGATTTTGTTTCAATGGATTTTCCACTAGCTAACCATGAAAACAAAAATTAGCAAGTCCAGACAAAAAGTTTCAGTTTATCTCTTTTTTTCCCACAAGATGAAATCATTTGGTGTGTTAGTTCTAACAACAGCTCTTGCATCTATTCACAGTACTTATGAGGAGTTTGGACAACTTCAATTCCATGAATGAACCACTCTTACTGCTATTTTTACTATGAACCCAGATACCCAAATTTCCATTTCCTTCTGTAACGATCATTATTGATGAGCTTGTATTGCTGAGTTTTTCCTCATCAGAAATTCAATCATTCTTCGTGATTCTTTTTTATACTACATACCTTATTCCTATGTTCATAACCCTCATAGCTTGTTAAGCTCTAATTTTTACCTTCCAATGTTTAAATTACATCTAGTTCATTGTAACATTAAACAGAAAGATTTGAACTTTAAATTATATGATTCAGCAGAGAAAAGTAAAGATTGTTACGATTGTCGAAGACTTTTGGAAGGTTACTTTGTATACAAGAATATATTTAAGAGTAATACAGTGAGAAACAATATAAATGTATACATACACATATGTATATACATAGGTTAGACATAGATAAAGATATAGGCTACAGATACAGATTGACCTTTACAGATATAGATTAACAAAGAAGAAGAGTCATATTGATCAGGTGCTTAGAATGGCAGCTTCATCTTCAAGACAACAAATACCCTTAAACAGCTTCACCCAGTAACAACAGTTTTATAATGCCTTGCAAAGAAAAAGATCATCTTCAGATGGTCGCTCTGTATAGGGACTAAGAGCACGAAGTTCTTACAACAGGGAGTAAGAATTCTATTTCCTTATTACAGGTTCTAGCTCTGTGCAGGCTTTTGAGTGCTTGTTATCCCCCTTCATTTTGTGGTGAGAGAAACTGTCAGAGTGGTGTCGTAACACTAGAGAGTGACAGTGATCGCGCTGCAGCACGTCACTGCTGGTTATTCCAGTCAAGATAAGATGCTGAGCCAGGTGTGGCCAGACTACCATATGTGCATGTATATCTAAAAAGAATTTCAAATATTGTCTTAAAAACTTCATGGAACTTCATCTTTGCCTAAATCACATGAAGGGAGAAAAAAATTCACTTTACCCTGTTCCACAAAAAAGTAAACACTTGCTGCTCCAAGGTTATAGGATTTCAGAATTTCATTGCTGTTATAAAAATACAGAGTAACACAGTTATTACCTTATCCTGAAGCGATGTTGGGGAAATATTGTTACAGTATTTACACTATACAGAAGAGTGCCTTTTTGTGGTTTCTTTTCCTTTTGCACCTTTCAACAACACAACTTTACTTGCAAAAAGAATCATGCTAAGTGACATTGAAGCCTGTACAACTTTCACAAGGCATCCATGGCATGACAACAAAGTTGCAGAAAGGCAGCTGCAACCACTTAAAACTTGTCTTACATAAAACTGGATTTTGGTGAAAGGAGGTATTTCAAATTGGTGGGTGCTTTATCTACTAGTATTCATATAAATTATCCACTTTTAGGAAGAAATGTAATCCTAAGATTCTTTTTCAAACTTCCTGATGTGAATGTTTCGTGAGTTTTAAGACTTTTTTTGCCATATTGTAAAACTGCAATACCCAAATACTTAGTCACTTCATCACTAAGGGCACAGTTACGCCCTTTACATTTACAGTGTCTCAGCTGTACATTGTTGCTGATGCTGTCTGGGAGCTGCTCCTTGGGCACTCCCACAATCCTGCTTTCTCCAGAGCATGTGCTCCTCCCCAGCAAAACCTTCTCAAATACTGATGTCCCATACCGCTGTAAAAGGGGAGCCGGGGAGGAGGATCCTTTTTGATCGATTTCTTGGACGGAGATAAAGCGCGAACGCGGCAATATTATATCTGAGAACTGCTTATTGATAAAGAAAAGTAAGTGTTCCTACTGAAGGGCGGATAGAAAAGGAAGCAAAGAGGTGAAAAGAGAGACGGAGAGAGAAACAAAACACCGGGACAGATCCTGACACTGTCAGTGTCAGCTCGGCAGATGGGGCGTGTGCGCTGCGTGCTGCGAGGAGGCTGCGCGGCTCCCGGGCCGGGCTGGGCGCGATTTCCGAACAGCAGCAGCTGAGTGTCTCTTCCGTGGCAGAAGAACACGAACAGGAGCAGGAGCAGGAAAAGGAAAAGGAAAAGGCTGTCGCGGCTCCCAGTGCACTCGGGGAGCAGCTGCAGTGTCAGGGCCAGGGCGCAGCGGCTCCGTCGGGCAAACAGCGAACACGAGGTTGTGGAAGCCACGGAGCTGCCTCGGGGAAGCGGCGAAGCTGGGCAGGGCAGGGGCGGGCAGGACAGACAGTCAGGGAAGCAGCAGGACCGCAGGGAGGAAAATGCGAGGAGGGCAGAGCTGACCCTCCGTGCGAGCTCCCGCTCCCTCTGAGAAATCCAAAGGAAAATGGCCCTCGTTGTGTCGCAGGTCACTGCTTTTATGTGCTTGGCCCTCCTATAGCCCGATTTCCTGGGCTTTTAATCCCGGGCATTCGGGGATCTCCCCCACCTGCAAGAGGGGGTTGCTCGCAGCCCGATCGTGGAAGCTTTCTCTGACCTGATTGCCTGCCAGGCGAAGCCTTCTGGGGACAGGGCTCCCAGCACGTGTACAGCCCCCCTATAGTAATTGTTCACCTCATGTATAACATATGTTGAGGCATAAATAAAAGTCAGATTGGTCCCTCTCAACTGAATCTTGCGAAGACCTCTGAGCTCAATGGCTCGGGCCTCCCTGAGCCTCCCTTGGCGCCGTGGGCCCTCACACAGCCTGCCCAGACTGGTTACAGCAGTAAAGGGAAGGATGCAGGATCTCCTAAGCGAAGAATCAAACGGGTGTCATCTGCCACAGGACCAAAGCTAAAGGGCTGCCTGTAGTACCTGAGGGATGAGAGCTGGGAATAGGATCAGGGAGTTTTTGCTTAATCTGCTCATCCTTTTGCATTAATGCTGCTGTGCCACTAGTGTGATTTATAAGTAATAATGCTTGTCAAAAGGAAATTGCTGTTGTTGCTGGCCATGCATAACTTGTCAAAATTAAATACACACTTTGCACTAGGGATGCTGTCACCTCTGCTGCACCTCATTAGGCAGATTGAATTCATAAAATCTTAAATACTGTTGGGCCTGAGCTTCCCTCAACCACAAAATTCAAGTCACCAAATTGCTCTAATTATCCTCCTGCAGCTGGGTTGTTTTTTGCTGGGAGTGTATTTCAGAACTCGTCCAGTGTCACTGCGTGGTGTGAGCTCATGACTGCCTTGCCATGGAATTGTGGGGCATAGTACTGCCTTTGCTCTTACCCCATGAGACCTGCAGGCCTGGCCTGGCTTTGAACATGGCATGGAGCTGCACATGTACATCTTTGCCCAGAAGGTGATGGTTTTTTTCAAAAAATCAAGGTGCCAAATCAGCTATATACACTGGTGTGACGGAGTGAGGGTAACAATCATGTCTATGGTGAATTCTCCATGCCTAAGGAAAAAGTTGTCTCTGTGCAGTATATTTAGATATAGATATAGCCATAGATAGATATTGATATTGATATAGATATATAGATACGTACAGATATATATGCTAGGTCTATCCTAAAAATCCATAATTTCAAATTACAAATTTTATTTCTAAAAAGGTAATCTTTCACATATGTTCATATTCCAACATGAAACTGTCAGGACAAATGCCACTACACTAGTACAGTTAGAAAATCAGAGTAATTTAGAATGAGAAAAAAATGCATGGAAGGATGCATGCATATAAAATCAGCCAGTGGGAATTCTCAGACTAACATGTGTAAGACATTAGTTATGATGCTGGTTTGTGTAGACATTAAACAAGATGTTTATAATGGTCACTTTTCTCTTCCATAAAGTTATTGCAATAGAAAATAAAGGTAGGGAAAATTAACTCCACCCCAACCAAAACCAGCACAAATGGCCACAAAAAGAAATATAAGAAATTACATGTAAAAAATGAAAAAAGCTATTTTTACTGTGAGAGTGGTCAAATACCAGAACAGGTTGCTCAGCAAGGTTGTGCAGTTTCCACCCCTGGAAATATTTAACATTTGACTAGACATTGTATGGGACAAACTGCTCCAGCTGGCGCTGCTTGAGGAGGGTGATTGGACTAGGTGATGTCCTCCCAATGACTGATTGGGAGGACAAACTGGAAGATTTCAGTAGGCCCAAAATGAGCTCCCAAGATAGTATGATTTAGGTTTTCGTTTTTATAAAAATGGTGCTGTTTCACCTAAGTTTTATCTTATTTCCCTCTATTCCCGTATTCTTTTTTAGACTGGAAACTGAAAGGATCTTCTTCTAGAAATTTGTTTCAAGAAAAAAAAATTTGCTAAGGTACCAGTGTCACAGTTTGAACAATGTTCTCCCTCACTCCAAAATGATAAAATCATATCTGTAAAAACTAGATCAAATCACTTCAATATTATTTTTATTAAGACCACTGGATTTGACTTCCTAAGTACAATGCTGAAGGCATTGAGTACACAAATTACTAGACAAGAATAAATTTATTGGCTTGCCTTTGAGAAAGTTTAATAACTGGAAATATTAATAATTACCAATAGTAGTCAGCCAGGTCATCTTTACACATTTCTCATGGTCATTTCCGCAGTCAGCATTTGATTAATGTGAATTCATTGACCCTAAGGTAATTTCCCAATCGTTAGCAGACAACAAAATTACCTTCAATAATAAATACCAATCAATATAATCACTAATGCAGTATGATTCACATTAATGATCCAACATTCAGACTTGAGTCTGCTTAATATCCAGGTTCAATAATCCTTGTCTGTGTTCTTCAGAACACCATATTCATAAAGGGATGCTTAGATTAAATAGCTGTTCCTTTAAATGTCAGTCCTTTGTACATGACATATTAGATTTTCCCACTTTGCATTTGCATCTCAAAATGTGTGTTGGTAAATGTCCAACAATGGAAATTAAGAGAGCACAAGCAAGCAGATCTAAATTCAGTATACATTCACACTTACTCTCAAGTTCCCTTCTGGTATCATTCTGTGACCAGAGAGTATAATTAATGATATTTCAGACTTTATCAAATCAATAGAACTACTGACTTATGGATAAAGACAACTAACCATTTCATACTGGACTTCTTGAACACCCTGTTTTTACAAGTTGCAAAAAATCTTCTCATGCAAAACATTTGCTGGTTTATCACTAGGATGTGCTTCATATAACTTGACATTCTTGGATGAAGCTGATCTTTCCTCCCCAATGAAACTTCTTCAAACTGAGATACAGTTAGCACCATGTTTTTTCTACTTGATTGCTCCAAGAACTGCAAATATATCCCCTCTAGTCTCTAGAAAATGTTAAGCTATTTTAGATACATAGACTTTATGGGATTTTATATTTAGATGGTCAAAATGTTGTGACTATCTAATGGAATTTTACTTAATAATTCTGGGGGTAGCTGTCAATGAAGTTTAAAAACTTTGTTATCTAAAATATCTCTGATGTTCTTTAAGTTATGTTAAAGCTACGTATCACCCTTTGTATACAGGTAGCTTATAGAAGGAAATTGTTGATTATGAAAACTTATTTACTTATGCATGCATTTTCTATTTAATATTCCTTATATTTAGAATTTCTAGTTTAAATTTTTAAAAGTAATTTTCTATAGGGAATAGTCTTATAATACTACTTATACTGTCTCTGATCCTATAATAATGTTCACACTGACTCTGACAAAAAAAACCTTAACATTTGCCCTGGCTTCCCATTTTTATCCTGTTTTAACACTTTTTTATATATTATCTAAAGTAATTATTTTCAAGTGATAGTCAATGAAATCACTACTTATAACTGTGTTCTTTAAACTTATTTAATAATGTTTGGGTTTTAATCTTATATTTAAAAATACAAAGCAACAGTTCTCTATTTCTCTTAGATGTATAGTCTTAATATTACTATCCCATGATGTTAGAAGGTTTCACAATAACCGTGACCCTGTAGATGCTTTCAGAATGAGGGATTTCTTTTTGAATGGTAGGTCTTTGGTATTTAAGCATGTGAAATTTGAAAAACTTGAAAAATAGGAAGTGTGTTAATTACGCTTGCCAGAAAATACACACATGAAAAATACATTTTTTTCATTTAGGCAGTCATAGAGTACAAACAGTAAGAAAATTAGCAGCCTTTAATAAAAAAACAAACAACAAAACACTACGTTTAAGAAAAGATATTATAAGGGGGAAGATACAAGATTTTTAGTTTTTGGAAGCTCTATCAAATTATTTCTATTTGAATTACTGTGTGAATTAAAAGTATAAATTAACTTGCATTCTTTGTTTTGAAATATTGTCTTAAATTACGTTCTGAATCATAGTTCAATTAGCCTTAGAAAATATATTTCATTATAAGTTATTGTAACACCTTTAAGGGAACTTCTATATACCTTTAATAAATTTGTAGGCCTCATTTATACTATGTATTTATTACATTTTATCTCTCACGCCTACCTGAAGCGATAATTGCCTTCCAGATGTATGAAAACCATTTGAGGAAAATGATTTCTACTGTTTTCTAGACAGAGCTCCCTGTGCTAGTGAAAATTCACAGCCAATAAGATGCTGAACTAGAAACGAAGAATCTTTTACCTGTCTGCAGATAAATTGCTATTCCAGAGTCCTGTGTTGCTTTGTCAGGCAGCTGCAGGACTGGAAGTCAGCACGCCAAGGACAGGGATAAGTGACAGCAGGGCTGCAGGGGCCAGAGGAGACACCTGGCAGACCAGCAGCACCACATCAGGATCTCTGGTGGGACTTGGATGATGTCTGGAGATGCTCCTTCATGCAGGGACAACATTGTGCTGCTCTCAAAGCCAGAAACTCGTGTGCTCACCAGAGGTGGCTCCTGCTGAGCCTCAGCAGAGAGAGGAAGAGCCCAACACAGGGAAGGCAATGACGCCATGGCTGCAGGTGCTGACCACCTCTGCCAGCTCACTGCTGACTGCTGGGACACTACAGGCAGGGCTGTGTTAGGAAACCACCTCTCTTCTCAACAGGAGGCATGAGTCAGCAGTTCCCACATCCCTGGAGAGATACAATTTTAGTAATCACCAAGGACAGGGAGAAACTGATTCAGAAATAGCTTACAGCCAGGGGATATATGGGCATGGGGAGCATAGCACTTGGATGAGCTCCTACGGGCATTCTGAAGGACGTGATTTGTCCCCAGGATTCTCCGAATAAGATAGGAATACAATTAACGATTAGAAACAGCAGAGATTTTAAGTTAAGATATTAAAATTTTGAGTAAGACTCATTATTTTTGCATTATATTGTATTTGCAAAGCAAATGTTCTACTAGAGCATAATAACCAATGTGTTTAAATGGTTTGATAAAATATGAAATATGAAATATAAAAAACATTTCCTTGAACAAAAATATTTTCTCAGTATTGATATTTTTTCTTCATTTTTAATCAGTATCTTTCCAGACACAAAACAGTAAAAAGCCTCCTGTCTCAGTAATCACATGTGAAACTAAAAAAAGAAAACAACAAAAAAAAGCTTATTTTAAATTGTGAAGGCTGTTACAGAATTTCTACTATTTTAAAACACTTTTGGTTTTAGTCCTTTTTATTTAGATGAAAAAAATTGCATTATACCGCAAAAATCTACTAACCACTCTTAAAGGGTGAAAGTGTCTGACAAGAATGTGTGATTTTGAAAGAGCAATTTTAAGTCTAAAAGAGAAGCTGTACTCACAATTTCTAACGTATTTCTAATTGCTTTTTATGCAGTAAGCCTCATTCTACATACAACCACATTGCTGTATGTCAAGTACCATTATCCCCAAAATGAATCAGTTGCCAACTACAACGAAGTTACAATAGGAGCAGGATAGCGTGTGGTAATATTAAAAAGGGCCCTTTTGTTCTTGGGAAGATGTGCTGTCCAGGTAGGGTCTCTACATTGCCAGAATAAGTTATATAATCATTCTGCAGGCAAAAATTAACTTCTCTCCGTGAAGTACTTGGTTAACTTCTACTAACACCCCTTATTTCCTCCACCAATACCATGAGGTAAATATGTCTCACTGGGATTATACTCACTAGGAGTAACACTGCTTCTTTCTCAGCACAGATGAATTTCTTTTAATTCATCTGCCACCTTTCATTTTCAAGTC
Organism: Dasyornis broadbenti; assembly: GCA_013397935.1. NCBI lineage: Eukaryota > Metazoa > Chordata > Aves > Passeriformes > Dasyornithidae > Dasyornis > Dasyornis broadbenti. The sequence continues at coordinate 1,060,728 of VZRN01006621.1, read as the reverse complement.
GCAAAATCCTCAAGCACAACCCCCAAAACTCCACAGTTTTATTTAGCAAACTGCAGTGAAGTTAAATGGCATCATTAAGATATCTGTGTACACGCAGATCAACCTCGAATACAATTTAACATGAACTTTCTCCCTATTCACTGGCATCCCAGGCTATTTCTTAATAAAGAAGATCTTCTTATTGCTCCTTGGTTCTTCTGTTGTCTCAATAGGCTTAAAAGAGCCCATATGCATTATGTTTACTTGAGATCTATTTTATCTGATTAGTACAATCACTCGCCCTCAGTCAGAAACAGAAAATAAACCAACTCCGGTACAAATGCTGAAGGACAGTACAGACAAAAAGAAAAATAGACCTGTCTGCTGGAATCTGTAATCCTGCCATCAGTATAGAGCTAAGAAGCCAAAATGCATGTACAGAGGCCAAGATTTTCCTATCCAGACAGCCATAAAAGAAATTAATTTAAGGTCATGGTATTGGATTCATAATAACGAGGCAATAATCCAATTCCTAAGGCTGCAACAGGCTTCCTGTGAGACTGTGATAAAGCCATTTATTTCATAGATTTGGGACTGTGTTCCCAGACTTAGCCACCAAATTTTTCTTAACAGTAACACTTACAATGTAGCAAATTGCTCTAAGATAGGCTTAAAGTACTAAAATACTTTACTGAATCAAGATTTTTAACCTACGGTTTCCTAAAAGAAGACATCACTAGTCTTTTTTTCCCCCATCAGGTCTCAACAGACTTGTTACCTGTATGCCCAGTTTTACTTCTTGAAAAATCTCCATTAGTACATATAAATAGTTTATCACAATTAATCATGAGCTTATTTGGGTTGTACTTGTCCTTAAGAATGAAAAATAACAGTGTATCTATTCCAATTTTTATAATACAGTGAGCTTGAGCTCTTAAAAAAAATGGCAGATTTACCGTTAAATTTTGTTAGCAGACTGTCTCCCAAATTCTTATGTAGCCTGTAAGATAGGAGGGAACCAGTGAGGAGTAGGTTAGATGATAAAGAAGTAATAATATCATTGTCCCTGACAGAGAAGAGTCTGAATTCAATGTTGGAACAGACACAAGCAAAAATCTATTTTATAGCATCCCTTGCAGTAATAAAAATTGCTGTTTGAGGCCACCTTCTGAGATATTGCTAAAATAATTTCCTGTGATCTTTGAAGGTTGTTTCTGTACAGATATATATATACACACACATACAAAATGGTCTGCTATTGGAGGACAAAGCAATAAAAGAACAAAAAAAGACTTTGAAGTTGAAATCCTATATCTAGAATTCAAAACCGCTACTCACTTTTCCAGGAAAAAAAATGTCCTAAAAAACCCCCAGTCATACCAGACACCCATCTTCCTTCAGAAATATAAAAGGAATAATGAATTGCACAGACATTTTATACTCAGTAAGTAGTTCAGACAAATAAGAAATGACATAAACCTTAAAAATGGTTTGATTAAGCCATTAAGATGGAAATCATCACACTGAAATATCTCATCCATGAAACTGAGCATAAAAATTATTTTGAAATTATTCTAGGAGGAAAATGATTTTTTTTTCCCCCAGTGACTTGTAGTTAAATTACCTCATGTTTGCTTTTAGCACTTAAAGTAGCATGAAGGCAAGACTACAGAAGGAATGCAAGGAGGTTTTTTTTGTTTGTTAATTATGTTAAAATAGACAAAGGTATTTATTTCCTGGGAATGTCAGAAAGAGCAGTCTGAGTCTGCCCACAACAGCAATTTTTCTTTCTGATCTGCCAGCAGTCTCCAGTCCTGCCAGACCATCCCATATGTAGGGGAGATTTCAATGTGTGCTGATTTTTTGCCAGGCAAACGTGGGCAGGCTCCCTGCAAGATACGTTATGCAGATGGTTGGTAGTCAGAGACAAAGTGTTGGTTGCCAGTGTTCATGGCTACTCCAAAACTACAGCCTAGAAAGTAGAAGTAGCAAAAAAAAAAAAAATTACCAAACCCTGATGTAGGTGCTCCAGTGAAATGGCTGATGTCAGAAACATGGTGCATTAATTACTGCTGCTGTGCCCCCTGTGGAGACACAGATCCCCAAATAGGACTTGGGAGACTTAAGAGTATGCCAGGTGTGATGTCTAAACAGGACCTTCCCATGTGAAATCCATTTGTGATCTCCTTGAAGGGGCGTGTTTGTAGGCACATGGAACAGAACAGAACTGCCACCACGCTGGTGGGGCTGAGCACTCAGCACTGCCTTCCTCAGCCTGATAAGGCTCTTCTACCTACTGCCTCCAGCCTTTCTTGGTGCACACACCATGCCCCAGTCACCCCTGCAAAAAGCATAGTGGCTGTGTCTCCCTTTCCTACAGTTTCCAGGGAGCAGAAAGAGTTGGACTGTCCCAAACAGAGGAGGAACCAGGAGCTAAAGGTGACCAGACACAGGCAGCATCCCTTACTAGCGGGTCACATCCCACGGTATCTAATCATGGAACGCAATCAGGTGAAAGTGTTGGACATCAACAGCATAGCAAGCAACAAACCAGGGCTCAGACCCATCCAGTGGGGCTGGTCAGGAGCAAGATAAGATGGGGCCAAGAGGCAGGACTGGAGCTACAGCACAAGTCTGAGGGATCTGATCAGAAAACAGGGCTGGATTCAGGCTACTTACAGCACAGATCCAAGGCCCTGCCAAGAAGTAGAGCCATAGACAGGATTGGAGACAGGCATGCCTGGAGCTCAGCTCAGGGAAGAGCTGGAGGCCCAGAGATGCACTGAAATTAGGTTTCTGCACCCTTGGGCAGAGGGTATGGGTGGAGGTCCTAAGTGAGGCTGGGCTGGGGTTAGTATGACGTTTTAGTGTCCTGAGGGCACTGGCAGCAATATCAGAGTGGCTAGAAAAATCACCCAAGAAGATGAAAGACTTCTCAAAAACTGGGGTAATATATTAAGCATTGTTACATATTTCTTCAGAGTGATGGATCAACTTGGGTTTTGTTGTTCCTCGTTAAATCTGTGTTCTTTGCAAAAATAGAAAGCAAGCCCCAGTAACAAGGACATTTGCTAGGACTGAGGGGTGATTAATTCTTCTTCCTAAATCCAGTCACACTTTCAATCAATTAACATAAAACCTCAGGTGTTTTAGTCTGAACCAAGATATAGCTTGGACCTCACTAGGGCTGAAAATAATCTGTTCAGTGTTGACCTTGCCCACTCTGAATTCACACTGCAGACAAGGACATTTTGTGCCATATAACCCTTCCACCCACACAAGCTCACACTGACCTGTGTGAATCCTTTAGTCTGCATAGACCAAGCTTCAGAGCTGAGTTACTCCCACAACCTACTCTTAGTTTTGGTACCAGTGCCCTGGAATTGAGGCTTACGTGTAACAATCCATAGGGTGTAACTCAGGAGCTTATCTCACCCCACTGCATTACTCAGATGTAGAGAGAGGGATGAAGAAGGGGAGGAATTTCATATTGTGGCTTACTCCGCTGTGAGTACTTAGTGTTTCCTAAAATTAAGGAAAATTTATTGAAGGAAATCAAATAAAATCTGGCATTCTGTAACACACTTTGCAAATCCCTGAAGGGTTTATTTCATGACCACAAATTTAAATAAGTTTACATTAATATGTTATTAAATTGTATTAATTTCAATTTACTTAATATTTTCCATACATCTCAGTGTGTTACAAAATCATATCGAAAGTGCTAATCTGCCCTGCTGACTGCCTTTAAGCTACAGTTTTTTTGCATTTGGACTGCAGCCTGTGGTGAATTTGTCTGCATTTAGTACCATGACAGTATCTTCAGTCTGAGTTAGTACCTTGACTTTATGATCTGAATTGCATAAGCAGTAGTCAAATTTTTATGGTTTTCTTGATTATATCTTTCCATTTCACACTTAATATGCCATTGCTATAAAGGGTCACATTACACCTTCCAGAGCCGTTTTTTCAACTATTTGCAGAATAGAGCACTGCATCTCTTCCTATGCAGCTGGCATTTGGATGTTTTTGGCATTAGAAGAGTGTCTCTCTTGCAGTTTGCATCTGTATTGCTGTAAAGAAAAAACCTACTAATGCAGATGAAATCTCTAGGCAAGCAGGTATCCAAATGAAAGAAATATCAACATTTTTGATTTAAATAAAGACTAGATTCTGGCAAAAAAAGTTCATGGAAACAGCAGATTCCCATGACAAAACTGCAATCATAAAACATACCAAACCCTAACGTTAGCATTAGAGTAGCGTTTTAAGCATGGGTAGCATTTTAGCAAATGTAAAAAAGGCAATGCTAGATTTTGTCTCTGAAATTCAAACTTCTCTGTGTATAATATGTGCAGCATTAAAATTTTCTGTCAATTTCAGCTGTTTGTCTGCCTTGGCTTAATAGAGTCCTGTATTATTGATCACCCAGACCATCAAGTGTAGCTTCTACACCTTGACAGGATGACCTGCGCTTTTGAAGCAGGGCAGTAATAAAGTATGAGTTGTGAATACCAATAAAGGCATTTACAAAGTAAGTGTTCAGATGAGTAATTATTTTTTACAGTATTCAGGCAAATTTTGAGACTCACATCCATTTTGGCCGTAAATATGAAAGGGCCAGCATGGACCATGGGCCATAGCCCAGCAGGTGCCTGCAGGCTAGCCAGAACCATGCCCTACAGCTGCCCTCAGAATATTTTTTTTAGCTTCTGAACCACTGTTACTCATCCAAGATACCTCTTGGTAGCTTGGCTCTCTTTTCAGGCACCTGGTACTTCTTAGTTTTTGTCCTCAAGCTTTTGTTGTTCCTGGAGTTTCTAGAATGAGGTCTTCTTTGTGTTTATGAAAGAAAGAAAGCTTATGTCTCACCAGCATGTCCAACCATTGCCAATACATACCAGAGCAGAAAATGTTATTGCTCAGTGTGCATTGCTCTCACATCTGGGATTTTGCAAGACTCCACCCTTCTTTTGTGTAAGAATGGTCTCAAATTAGAAATACAGAAACATACCTGTAAAGAAAATAATAATCAAGAACTTCAGACAGCCTACTGTCCTCATCCTTTTTTTTCCTTTTGTATGTTTGTGTGGAATGAGTGTGAATGGGTGATAGAAGCAGATAATCAATAAAACTTACACTGGTGTGGTTTTTTGCTCTTACTGGAAATAGTTTCAGATGAAGCTGACATGAAACTTTGAAGGATTATGAAACAAGTTGTGTATGCACACCAAATTAAAAACATTTTCTTTTGACACTTCAGTTCCTTCCATATCATGTTGTGGTGAGTATAAGCTTTAAAATTTGGCACATGTTATGTTCCTCAATGGTTTTTTGCTGAATTTGTGAGCAAAAGACAAATTCTTGCCTGCACTTTCCATAAACACAGGTGGGGAAAATTTAAAAAAGACAAATCATTCTGTTTTTCAAATGTAACAGAAGGGAATTTCTTATAGTGGACTCTTGCAAAATTGCAGATAAATTATGAAGTTATGCTGCATTACTGTGGTGTATATTCAGCAAACAGCAAAACGGGAATAAAAGTAAAAAAAGTCCTACGATCTTTTAAAAATGGATGCATAAAGAAAGAAAAATATAGAGCTGACACGGGTTATAAATACAGTTTTCCTAAACTTTGGGCTTAGATTTGAACAGATTTGTAGCCATTAGATTTTATGTAAGTTGAATAAGTAACCTCGTTTCTCAAAACCACCAGCTGTCGTTTAGATATTTACATCCCATTTCTGGATTTTGCAATGTTCAGCTCCTACTGAGGCCAGTAAAAAATAGAAGAACTGTGATGCTTTTTAACTGTTTTAGAGCCTATATCTACCAAAGTGACACATAGTGACAGACTGTGAGGGCTTAAACTATCTCTCAGAAATGTGTCCAGTGGGTGTCATTGCACTGAATTCACCAGAATTGGTGGGTACACAGTCAGGATGAGGTGGCAATCAGCTCCTTAAAAGATATGACTCAAACTTTGTTCCCAGTGCTCAGATTTGTGTATGCTTTTCTAAGGTCAGATCTGAGTTAAGCCTGAAGACAAAACGGAGGCAAAATTTTCCTCTCGGTACAAATCTGTTTCATAAACTAAACACATTTCATGCTTGACATTTCAACTGACATAGATAAGAGACTTGCACACAGTGCAAGGACAGAATTAGCAACATGGATCCATGCTGATGAAAGAAGGGATGAACAACAACAGCCAAAACCAAGACTCCTGTAGCAGATGTGAAGGGTGAAATTCTAAGTCTGACAGGAACTTTTGATCTTCTTTCTGCAGAACTTAAGTTTCACTGAATTTTCTCTAACCTGTTCAGACATGCTTTTTGTTCATCTTTTATCTCTTTTAATTCTCTTTTTATTCCCTCTGTTCTCCATGATTTTAACTTTCCTGTGTAATCTTCTTGCTGTAGCTTTCCCTTTTTTTTCCAATTTAGTTGTTTACCTACCAATTAAAGTTAGAATGAGAATACATCAACCCATTTTCTAATGCTAGATTAGTCATTCTGTGCCTTCACCTGCCACATTTAGGTTAAAAGACCATTGATGAGTAGATCATCTTTTGAGTTTAAACAGTGCCTATAATTACTCTAGTCCTGATCCCTCAGTTATTCTTTTTTATGTTGTTGTGTCATTTGATACAACATATTTAATTGTGGATTAGACTAAATATCATTCTATTTTTCCTGACTGCAAATGGAAGATTTCTAGTAATTTTCAAGTTTATTTTTCCTAAATAGTACACTCACAAAGCATGTAAATAGGCATGTATATCTTACAAGTTTCACAAATGTCAGTATGTGACAAGGTGTTCCACCTCTATCTCTCACCCACAAAGCTGGCATAGATAGCACAGATCGAGTCAATGACCGAGTCAACAACTCTGCAAGAGATTATCTCTTGGCGCCTGAGAGCCTGAATCCCAACCAAGGAATCAACATCTTGGTATGGGAAAACCAGGTGTGGAAAGAGATGAAAAGAATAAGTGACCGAAAGACACACTTTTACACTATAAAAGACACACGAAATATCACAAAGGCAGAAACTTTCTGCATGTACCCTGAAGCGTGGAGGGACTTCTCCCCAGGTCTGGACGCAGGCCTGTGGTTACTTCCTCGAGGATTGAGGGAAAGGATCCTAATGTATGTTCCATCACCAAATTGGAGTTGGTAAGATATATTGGTTTCCTAAATTGTATTACTTCTTCGCTAGCTGTAACAATAGGTACCTCAATTCGCACTGTATTATCTACTAGTAGGGTTTTTGGTGTTTTTTTCTTTTGTTTTGTTTTTTTTTTCTTTTGTTTCTATTTCATTTTGTGTAGTATATAGTTTGTTTAGTCCTTGCCTTGTTGTTTTCTTGTGTCTAATAAACAGTAAATTCATTTTCTATTAGACCTAATCGGCCCATTATTGAAGAACTTGCAAATGAGACTGGATTTTGGGGTGCGGGCACCCCAATAAAAGTTGCTGCCTGCTGCTGAAGGCCTTGGCAAAAGGCAGATTTAACTCAACCCCTGTCTCCCATTCGTAACACAGTACAAAAATTTTTTGTTTGGCTAAAGTAAGGATGTAAAATATTTAGATGAAAAAGAATGTGCACAGCCCGTATTCTTTACTGAGAAAGCTAATTTGCAGGCACGGTATAAATACATTTGTATGGTAAGCATATTTGTTCAGTAAATCATAAACATTCTATTAAATAAGAAAAGACTGTGGAAACTTGTGCCTTCAATCCATTTCACATGATGGTTTTCAGACTTTCATGTTTTCTCAACCATAAATCTCCTCAAGCAATTAAAAGCATATTAAAACCATAATCAAATAAATGGCATGAATCTGTTTACATGTGACTCAGAATAAGAGTGGCAAAAAGACATGCAGTAATGCAATTCTAGCATAATACTTGTTTACAGTTCAAATCAATGTCTTCCACTGGCCAATCAATACCACCTCACTCTGTTTATCACTACATGTAAGCCTTTTCAATAATTCTAATTTTAAAGAGTCATTGCTGAAATTGTATAGCCATTGATTGTTTAAAGGTTGCAGACAGCATGAACAAATTGAATTTTGGATTCAATTAAACCTGTTGAAAAATTGCAAATCACCTTTTCTTAAGAAAGTTTCGTATCAGTCATTCAGATGAAATCAACTCGCATAGATCCACTAGAACCACAGTGTGTCTGCTAATATAGATCAGTGGTGGATCAGCGTAGGGCAAAGCACCTGCAAGCTACAGAGGGGGTTGTACCCTAACCCAGGGTTTAAACAGTTTTCTCTTTCCATTTTCCCTTGACCTGAGCAGGGGGACAGGGATAATAGACAAATCTGGATACCATTATATGTTCTCTGTTTCTCATATCAGGTATCTTATCTGGTAGAACCACACACATGCTGTATCCCTCTCCAGTCTGATCAGACACAAGACAGTGTGCATCTGTAAGCTCCAGACCCATAATAAAAGAATTTCAGGTGTATTTAATAAGTCTAGTTATTTCAAGAGAACAGCTTAGTGCCAGGTGTGATCATGCTGCAGCCTCTCTCAGTAAAATGCTCATGGTGAGATATTTTTCAAAGACAACGAGCTGCTTACATCTGTGTCTCAGAAACAAAGACCTTCTAAAGTGTTGGGTTTTTATTGAAAATGTGGCCTGTACATTAGCTGTAGATAGCATAGTTCAGGTTCACAATGTCACAGAAAAAAAGAATTAGATGGGAAATCATCACTGGCTCTTCTCTAAGGCTGTCTACAAGTAACTTATCACTGGTTTGTTGTTTTTTTTTTTTCTGAACCAGAAAGGTGAATTTAATATGTACTGAAGAGAAAAATAAACACTTAAAATGACAGCTGTTCATTATCTGAACCATTACTATAATTCATTCTATAATAACATTAGTTCTGTGAGTGCATTTGTTTCTAGGACTTTGACAGACCTTTTCCTGGCCAAATGCTAGAAATACTGATAAAATTCATATAATTCAGTTGTATCTCCTAGGATAAATTAATCATAATAATTTCAGGCGTCTTCCTTTTTCTCCTTTGTTCCCTTCTCTTTTGGGAACTACAGATATCCCTTGCTTGTTGATTTGTATTTATTCTCACTCCCCCTTCTGCATTGCAGATAAATTTAAGTGGAAGTGTCACCTGTTTTGCTCACTGGACCTGCATGCAGCTGAAAATAGAGAGCAATCAATAAAAAACCTTTGTTAGCTTTCCCTAATTGAAGTAAACAGCCCAGTTTTTGTGTACAAGCTTTTTAGTAAACCTCTGGTAAATCCATCCTCTTGAATTTTGTTCGTTTTAGATAATTTTGAGAGTCAGTAACACTTTAAGCAAGGCTATCTTAACTTATAAGCAATAGTACTATTTGGCAACTTAAATGCCCAAAGTACAGACTCTTAAACATTGTGAATTTTATTGATACACACTTTGCCTGTTTGCAATTCAAATTAGCAGAAATGGAATGACATTGAATATCCCTCTGCAGCAACAGCGTTTGGTCAGTACTATCAAGTGGTTTCTTAACAGTCAAGTTAGAAACGGACCTGTCTTATGTGCTAGTGAAAGTTGCATTCTTTTGTGATTTTTCTGACAATCTAGCTTACACTATCTGTAAATTAATAATGTTTTTTTAAGACTTTGAATGATTCTAAAGGCAGTGATGGAGTCAGGAAAACCCAGACCACTGTTCTGAGTATTTCCTTCATGGTAAAGACTTCTGCTGAAAAGAAAAAAAAGCCTGAGCCACGCCTGAGAGTCCTTTAATGGCTGAAACACAAAGATATGGGTGACTCTACAATTCCACTCAATTCCATTAAAGCATCTAAATGGCACTTAATGAAGTAATTCATTCTGTTTGTACAAACTGCCTTGGAGCCACTGAGTAATCTCGACTCTGACAACAGGTTAACTCAGACAGAGTTATATTGCATCTTTTCACTTTGCAGGATCTTTATTTCACCTATGAGAAGAGAATAACCTCTCATGCAAGCAAGGCTTAGAGGAGCTGTACAATGCTGTGTTGCCAAAGACATTAGATGGCTTGATTTTAGAGAAGAATTTGTTAGAACTGAAACCTGAAGACATTGATACCTTCTTCCTTAGAAAACATCTCACTATTGAATGCTGTAAAGCATCATACAAGGCCTTTAAAAACAAGACCATCATGTTTTTCTAACCACAGCCCTGGTAGAAATGGAATTTATAGCAAACCTCATTCCCCAAACATCTCCAAATTTGCGTTTTACAGCATCTGAATTTCCTGTGTGGACCTCCTGTGCAAAATGTACGAGAGTTTTGGCACAGAAATATTTCAAAGTACTGAAAAACTATGGGGTCTGAAGTTCAAATGAAACTAAGATAATATACCATCCATATAGTAAGTACCCTATGCAAATCTTCATGTTTAGTTCAGTATGTTCATCAACCTTCTATGACTTTCTACAAAGTGTCATACATGGGAACTCACAGTGAACTTCGATGTAGTAGGAACAGCAGCTTTAGTGAGGAAAAACATAAAAATTTAAAGCACTCATGGCTTTAAATGCCCATGTATCAATTCCATTTAAGTTTAGTTAAAAAGTATGCAATTTTTCCTGTTGAGAGCAAAAGTCTTCAAGTGCATAACATTTCCTAGAACAAATACAGCTGCCACCTTTCATGAGTTTCAGCAAATGTATTTTAGCCCTGTGCCTTGGCAATACTTTCTAGTATGTCAATTCAACAAACCTGATTTAAGCTGAGTAATACTTGGTTTCATGTCATTCTCTGTCCACTTTAAGACTTCTGGTGTAAGCATGTCTCTATCTGCTTGCAGTTCAAGAACTGGGTCTCACAAGTTTGTAGGCGTATTTAGTCACTAAAAAATAAGAAAAAAATTAAGAGAAAATAAAAAAGAGAATGACACATTAATTTTAAAACTCCTGGTTTTAAAACTAATGGAAAATTAGTTCAGCCCTCTGACTAATTCCTTCCTAACTATTGATGGCAATCAATGTTGATGGCAATTGATGCATTTATCTGTATTTCTGAAGGAGCTCTTTTTCTACCTATTCTGTATGAGATTTTTGAGAGAGGTCAGAATATCACCGACTTTATATTTTACTCAACTTTTATACATGCATTTGAGTATTTTATTATATTCTTCTAACATAGCAAAAGTAATTTGTTGCTAAATAAAACCACATTTCAGTCTGCAACCTTGCCATGGAAAAAATGTATCCATTCAACTCTTGCTTGTCAGACATACTGACAAGTAACAAAACCTTGTCCTCAGTATTTTCCTACAAGAGGTATCTTTGTATACAAAGCTTATGACCTTATATTGTTTAAAATTTAAGCCAAATATGAATAGGAAATTACTTAGTACACAGGAGCTTGAGATCAATGAGAAGAATTTAAGATTATAAAGCTCTGCTGTCAAGTTCCACAGTGCAAATTTAGATACCATCCCCAGTGAGAAATGTTTATGCAAATATACATTTCATCCAGTAAAATGTCTCAAATTGAATTTGAAGATAGGGAGACATTTACTCTCTTCCTTCATTGTGTGTAGAGGAGAAAATGTAATGGAAGGAATTAGAATGATTTATAAAGCACTGTTTTGCACAAGGGGGCTGAGATCTCCCACTAACTGCAAGCAAGGCACATAGAAATGTTTAAAGACTCAACAAAACTAAATTTATTCTTCTCTTTTTTATTTATTTATTTTTTTTAATTAATGCATTGTTGGCCAGGGAAGGGAAGACAATTTGAGTCATAATCAAAGAAAAACAAGGCCACAGGCACAAAGTCTCCTGTTATTAATTTTTTTTNNNCACGAAATTTCCTTTTTTTATTTTTTTTTTTTTTTTTTTTTTTTTTTTTACCAAAAGGAGCTATTTATTTTCAAAGAATGTAAATCCAGGTACATGAAGTACTTGAATGAATTTTCAATAAAACCACTTCCAACGTAAACCATTTACACAAACCATAACTTTATTAGGATAGTACCTTTGTAGATATCAACTGAAATGGAGTTGAATATTTTCTGAAAAAGTCATTGCCTGCCGTTTGCAGCTACTTTTCCACTAGGAGACACCGTTGCTCCACAGAGCTGAAAGATGAGGTGGTGGCAGTAAATTATTGGAGGTAATACATGTTAACAGTCACTCTTATCTTCCAGGTCATTCTCCACTGTTCATAAAATTTATATTGACCCAGATGAAGTTTGGTTTTCTTTTCCGGGCATGCAGAAAATGCATGGGCTAGCACTTTTCACAGTCAGGACTTTAAAAAAAAAAAAAAAAAAAGGGAAGAAAAAGGAAAGGAGGGAAAAGTGGAATCAGGAATACTTGGTAAGAGTAGAAGGGAAATTATTTGTAATACTTTTGGAGAAACAATAAAAATTTTAGAACAAATAATTGAAATTTCAAAATGCATTAATATTTCTGTGTCTTACCGTATTTCAAGGCACAAACCTTCAGGATGAAACTAAAAGAGGATGAAGATGATGAGATTTTTCTCCTTTGTATAATAATCTTCTCATTCAAGAATTCATCCCACATTGAGGAGTTGAGTTCAACATTTTCTCTTCCATTAGAAAAATTATGCATATATATACATTTACATAATATATGTGCATGTGTGTTATATGTGGACATTCATACCCTATAGAAAACTAAAATATTAGATAAGAATTTATTTGCAGTAAGAAAAGCCCTTAGAAGGACATAACAAAGGGAAGGATCATCTCACTTCATCAGCTTACCAAAGACAATAATTGGCTCTTTGTAATTTTGGAGCACAGCTCTATTTTGTAATTCAAAGTTTCATAATAATATAGGTAAAAGTACACAATTTTTTTTTTTTTTTAAATAAATATCACATTCAAGCTTTCTCCTGATTTAATTTATTAAGATTTTTCAGGGTTACTTTTGGCTATATTTTATTTGTTGCTGTTTTAAGATGGATTCCCTACCTGTATTATCAAATATTATGCATTTAATTATCCATGAGCTAGACGGTGATTTTAATTTCAAAACCGAAATAGCAAAAGTATTTAATAGTTTTGAGATCAATAAAACAAATAAGCTCTTATTTCAAACTAAAATTCTATTTAAAATATTAAAATATTAACATTTCTACTCTTCATTAAATGCAGGAGAATCCGATAACAGTGAAAAAAGTGATCTTGAACATATCTATTTTGTCAGAGATCAAAATCTCTAGGTCATACTATGAGCTGGTGTAAATCAGTGCAGCTTGACAGAATTTCATAGAGTTAGACTTCTTTGTAGTAGATAAATATCTGTATCTTTTGATCTTCCTAAGTAGACCCTGTTTATTAAAAATTTATTTTATTTGATACTGCTTAAGGCAGTTTTAAAATAAAGAAACTATTAGTGGCATTTTCAGCGATACAAAAGAAAAATATGAGATCCTTTTTGACACTTGAAATATCTTGAAATATTAGTGTAGCAGCTACCAAGAAAAGAGCTAATAATATTTATTCTTTTTAGTAGAACTGAGTACATAGAAGTGTAACAAGTATTTATTTGAGACAGTTATGATAAAATCTTGGGGATAAAAAAAAAAATCAGCCATCTCTGGGGATTTATTTATGACAACTGACTGTAATGCTATTAAAAATAAGTCTGTTTTCTGGAATACTGCAGCAAAAAGTTCCAAGAGGTATAAGCTGACTACTTAGAAAATTAACCTCACGCAGAATCAATCTATTTTATCCTATCTAATGTTTAAGATTAGCTTTCCCATCACCTATGAGAACCTACAACTTTAAGATAAAAGATTTGAAGCTTTAGCAGGGAAAATCACAACAAAATACTGGAAATTACTCTAGACAATTTCTAATGAGAAAGAAGTGTGAATGACTAGCAGCTGGAGTAATTTACTGTGACTGTGAGTGATATTCCACCATTTGAAATGTTTGAACCAGTGTTAAGGGTCTGCTGAATGGTACCTACTCTTGCTCAGGCAGGAATTACAGGTGTGATGCAGAAATTGATTAAGGAAATTCTGTGGCCTGTTGGATGAGATGGTCAAAACAGTCCTCTTAGGTTTCAGAATTCTGTAAAAAATAGTACTAACACAAGGATAGAACAAAATAGAGACAAAAAGATTTATTATTTATCAACTCTGCTGTTTTACCATGCACTTGAAATGATTGTGTCTGGAATGGAACTATTTCCTAACAATCTACAGCTGCCATTTCTTATTATTTTTTCATTTAAGTCATGTAATGAAGAAAGACAAATTCTTTGTGATTCAGTTCACCTAACCTCTTTTAGAAGTGTGCTTTCTGAGAAAAGGCCATTCTGAAGTGATAGTGTCTCATTCAGCATCTTGGTCTTAAATAAAATTGATCAGATAATAAATAGGATAAATAGTGGTAATAAAGGTGCATGGCATTTTAAGGTTTGGGAGCTGAAGTGCTGATCCCTATTTATCTTTGCTAGTGACTGCAGACTATTCTTTTAGGTACCTTGTGATACGCAAATTAAGAGATTTTAGAGGACAGAATAACCTTCTGCAGTCTTTGGCTAGGAAACAGATATTGAACAAACAATTACCATTAGGGCTAGAGCACATCCTTCAAACATTGTACCCAGTTTCATGGTACCCGAATATAGTCTTTGTTGTGCAGCAATGAAAATTCTGAAGCCAGGAAAAATAAGTTAGGTTCTATAGTAATTTCTCAGAATGTCATTAAAACAATCAAATGCCACCCCTTTTCTGCTTTGCCTGCTTGTTTTTATGGCAGCTGCCTTGACTGTGCTTGGATATGCAGGGCAATCTGTCTGAGTCTTCTCCGTCTGTAAAAGCTTGGATCAAAAAGTCTGACCTATTGAATCACTGAAGAGAGCCCCTACAGTTTCTCACATTTGACCCAGCTCTTTTCTAGATTATCTCCTACGTTCCTTGGTTCCCATAACTACACGATGCTCAAAACACTGGATGATATCATCACCTGTCTTGCCTTTTGACAAAATTAAAGACTTTAAGTACACGAATTTGCTTTAAGTGTTACTGATACGTCTCAGACAAAAGCACAACTTGTCTTTTACTCCTTGCATGCTAACCAAATGGGTTGTCTTCAGAGGCTCTCCTTTCCTTTTTGCAGGTTTTTCCTCCCTTTTCGCCATTTATATATCGATGCATATGATATAATGCAAATAAAATTATTTTGCTGAAGGGAAAATTTTTATAAAAGTAAAAAGCAGCTTTTTTTCCTAAATGAACCTGTATAACTTTGTTTATCACTTTTCAAAGGGAAGTTGCATGCTATGGGGGAAGTAAAATAATAGGATATATAACCAATGTAATGATCTATGTCAAGAGTGGTTGGAGAATGTCTTACCCAGAGATGGTTAAAGGCCTGAGATGGGACATGTTACAAAAATGAAGAGAGGCTGTTAATTAAAACAGTCTAGAGAAACTAGATTGGGACTATCTCTTAACTGACACGTTAACTCCTGAGTTTCTAATTTATTTGCAAAGTTGACTATAAAACTTGACAAAATTTCTAATGAAATTTGTTATTAATAAAGTCCTCAAGAATATTCAACTTCCAAAAGAATTTCTAGATTCTTTGCTTTCATAATAAAATGAAGCTCCAGATATTTGAGAATAGATTTAGAAGTACATGGAAACAGACATAGTTGTTCTTTTTAGTCCTATTACATCTCTTTTGATACCCATTGTTTGGCAGCGACGCACTAGGGTTAAGTTTATTCTCTACCAATGTGTGTTACACGATTTTTTGTGATGATCAAATGTGCCTGCTTTCATCAATAACTTTTAGGAAGATGTCATTTTGTCATTTTGAAAAATTATTCACCATTCCTCAAAACCCAAATTATTCCCACTGTAAATACAGTTAATATCCAAGAGTTTCATGCATCCCTACCTCCCCTTTCCCAACTTGCCTACAGGACATTATGCCTCACACACACAAAAAACCTTCCAGTGATCTAACTAATCTAATACTACATCTGTATCTTTGTCTGCAATGCTTTTGCTATAAGCACAGACCTTCAGTATTCACTAGATAAGTTTTATTACTGAACAGGTTATGGCAGAAGTAGTAGATTGTATTATTCTGAACCGAGTACATCAACAAACTTCTATTAATTCCCTCTTTGCCTGTGTTTGGGTTTCCCAGTGCTGTTGGAAGCCATAGTCAGAGATTGTGTGCACTTTTCCCTGCTTCCCTAATATCTGCAGCAAAAGCACATCACAATGCTTGGTTAAATTTGCCATCTGTAATTCCAGAACCTCAGGTATATCTGAGCCAGCTAACTGCAATTCACAATAATGATTTAATATGTCATAATTTTCAGCATTCAAGCATTCGTTTTCACTTGGAAATGCAGAGGCTGAAATTCATAATGGCACTGAGATTTCCTGCTAAATTTCCCATCTGGCGATCCTCTCTCACTACCACTACAAAATTCCGTATTTCCATCCCTTTGCAGCTGTGTCTCCTTCCCCTGTGGGATCAGAGTTGCACCTGGTTAAGCAGCCTTTTTGAAAATGCTACAAATAGTGCAATATGTCATTTTAAATGGTGACGACTCCTTTTGGATTTGGAGTTAACAGCGGGCAGCCGATAACTTGCTGGCACACCCTACACAAGACACCAAATCAGAGTATTTCCATTCAATTTAAGTAGATTTATTGCTTTGCTAAAGGCCACAGAACAGATCCATTTTGAAGGGGAGAAATCATCTTTAGTGGCATCTGTAGGCCAATAATGCAACTTAAAGCAGCTGTTCTTAAGCTGCATTAAAGCCAGGACAAGCCCTCCTAATTAGGCAGCTCCTTCTCTGCCTAATGCCTGTGCAGTGTAGATATGCACTTCAGGAATGAAAAGAGCTGCTGCTCTTCATGCTTCATGTTTTGAGGGATGACCGTGAATCAACAGCTCAACAATTGCTGGAAGCGTTTGAATACATCTCGCTCCTTGGTTTATGATGAAGGCATTTTCCTAGCCCTGCTTTTTGCGACTGTTACTTATAAAAAGCAGCTGTGGAGGCTGGTGGACAGAATTGCAGGCAGTGCCCCAGGAGAGCAAGATTCTATTTCTTGTCCTTGCCAGTGGCGTGCTGGGAAACCCTGGAGATGTCGTTCCCTGCCCCTAGCAGAATTCTCCCTTCTATACAGCTTAGTTCTTCTAAAAATACACCATTAAAAATCTTTCCTTCATTCAGCTTACATTTTATCTAAATCCATTAGCCTCAGAATCCAAGCACTGAAGAGTGTTGAAAATGACAAAACAGAATTAAATCACAGTTGAAGATAAAACTGAGGAAAGGAAGCTGTAACTTTCTTAACTCTTACTGAGAGTTGTTGCATATCACCTTGGGACCGTTTCCACTATTCGTACCAGACAGAGAGATATTTATTTTGTTGTGAATATTTGGTTCAACTTTTTATTTCTGAAGTCTCAGAAGAAGAAATTGCTGGGGACAATTTTATCTCTGGAAAAGGCTCATGAGGACGCTTTAGATGCTTCCAGGCAACGTTTGGCAATTAATTACTAAAAGCAATACCTCCAGATTTCCCAGATCACAGTTACAGGTAAAAAGCTGTTGAAATCTGCTGCCATAGTGCAACACACCAATGATTAAATTTGGAAGAAAGTGGGACTACTAAAGAGTCTGTACTATATCAAGTGGTAGTGCTTGAATGTCATTCAGATGATAATGGGTCTGATCAGAGGTTTTGTTTGCTGTTCTAGTTCTCTTCTTGATATCATTTTTTTTCTTGAAGGCCTGCTACAAGTGGTAGAAGCTGCCATGCTTCATGATTTTCATCTTCCCAGAAAATGTTTAGTGCTTCCATAAAATAACATTGACCCGACACATGAGACTTCATCTCCTTACAAGACATGGAAATGCATTAAAATTTGGCTTAGTTTGATCTACACTGAAATTTTTACAGTTATTAAGCAACTAATTTCTCTAGTTTTGCAAGGATTTCCAGTCCTTTGCCTTTAGTGTTTATATACAAATGTGCATGGGAATGGTCACGCTTCATATACATGCATTCCGGAGCCGTCAAAGTTCCATAGCCAACTCTGAAAAAAAAACAAAAAATGAATTATCAACTCCAGTCTTTAATTAAATCAATTTTATAAAAAAAAAAAAAGATTTCAACTGTCAGGATCCTAGCACTGCTCACTGCCTGGTGCTCTGAGCCATGATCCCCCTAACACAGGTCAGCCTGGCCACACTCTGTGGTGGGACCCTGGCTGTGGCTGTCAGGGAGGAGCACACCCACAGCACTTCCCATCACCTCCATGGCTGATGCCTTTCTTACAGTGAAGACAAAACAAATTCCCATGGGTCAAAATCTGGTTTAGCGGCCAGGACACATGGGATGTGTGCATTTCCCATGTCTGCTGGCTGGCCCTGTGCAGGATCCTTGAGCAAGATGCGTTAGGAACTCCATGCACCCTTGGCTCTGACCAGGCAGAAAATATGCTTTGTGTGCCTGAGGAAGCAAAGAAAGCAAGAGGATTAGCAAATCACTGTGACAACTTTGAGTTTGTGTTAAGAGAAATATTTACTAAACCTATCTATAGCTGAGATGAGGGAAAAAGAACAGATCCCTTTTGAGTTCAGAAAACCCTTTAGAAACAACTGTGCAAAACAAAAGATGCCCATAAATTACCCTTTTGCCATGCACTGGTACTATTTTATATAAAATGAAGGAAGAACAGGTACTGTTACCCTGTGTTTTAAGGTTGGATCAGAATTACTTAAGCAATTACAGAATACACAGAAGTTCTGTAAGACCCCCAAAAACTTGCTCGACCAGACTTTTACAAGTTGCTCATGTATTTTGAGTTAGGTTGCGCGGGAGAAATACTGACAAAATATCTTCAAGAGGTCAAAACAACAAAAAGAATTTTACTGGCAACTTTAGAAAATCGAAGAATTTTAGCAAAAGGTGTTAAGCAACATTCAGTCAATATAAAACACCTCCCAAAGATTTTACTTGGCCCATTCAACTTCACAAAATCTCAGCCTCTCTGATTTTAATTTACACAAAAAATCTGAGAAGAGGGAATTAGAAGAAGAGGAAAGAGAGGCAGACAGAAAAGATATAGAAAAGAGCAAATATAACTACCACTCCTTCTGTAGAAGTGCTCAGCTGATAGAAATTCTAAGAGGAGGTAGGGTCAAGACACGTGCTTGCTGCATGTTCGGCCTTAAATACCCCTTGGCCTTCCTGGGACCTTACCCCCAGGGTGGGAACTCCAGTCATTTAGCTACTCGGGAGCTGGGTTAGGGGCACCAGAGTCAGGTGTAGAGCATTGCCTCCGATGTGCCAGGGACTGGCAGTTGCTGCACGGTTGAGATACAGGTTTTAGTGGTGGGGGGATGCAGAGCAGGGCACTGCCTCACCAGGGCAAGGCCTGACCTGCCCCTTCCCCTCGAACAAACACCCCAAAATGTCTTGAGACATAAATATTCCCAGTCTCTCACACAGCTGCAGCCCAAACTTTACCATAGCTTATGTACCACATTTAAATTAATCATTTCTGCTTCAGATGCATTCATATTTATATAATAATAGATTTACATTCCTGAGATTTAAATATAAGATTATGTCATAAATATTCCAATTCCCTAAAACTGGGGGAAGTATCTAGAAAATCTGAGCCATCCCACAGACAATTATAGTTTCAGAGGGGTAGAGATCAGTGGTTTTTTTGAAAAGAGATTTTACCACAGCATCTGACGTGATGATCAGTGTTAACTTGTGACTGCAGTGTTGAATGAAAGTAATTTATGTGGCAATAATAAACACATTCATAGAACAGGTACCGTGTTCTTTTCCTTTCCTTGCTCTTTCTTGGATATTGATGTAAATCCACCGAGGGAGGAAATTTCTAGGCTAGGCTGACCCTTTGGCAGAACAGGTAGGACTAGTTGTGATTTATTGCAAGTTTAACACACATGGAGGTTTTACCAGGGTATTTAATGCAGTCTTTGTAGCAGTTTTTCTTACGAGAGTTGGTTCATTGGCGAAAACATTTGAACAGCTGAAAAAGATGAATGTACAAGAAATAGGTAAAGATTAAATTCTTTTTTCCTATCAGTTTGTAATCAGGCAAGAACTGAAAATTTAATTTCAGGTATGAACATTTTTCATAGATTTTTAACAAACTGCTAAGAGTACGAATGATCCAAAAACTTACTATTATTTCCACTCCTGGAATGGGGAAAAAACCCACTCTTTTCACTCAGACTACTCGGAAAGACTGTGAGAGACTTGTTAGCACATGCTGGGATTTGTGCGCTTAAGCCCTGAGAGGAGAGAAAAATGAATTAGCAGGAGAATGTGTAACTTTTTTGTCACTTTCACATATAAAAGTTTAAAAAGAATATAACCTCTGACATTGATGTATACTGTGAAGGCCAAAATTGTGGATTCTGTAAGATACAGCTGGAAGGACAAAACTCTCCTGAATGATTTACTGGCTGCCTGCCATACTCTGAATTGCTGCCTGTCAATGCCACATGTGGCACCTTTCAGATAGCATATTCTTTCAAGCAAGTCCATAAAGGTGGCAGATATCAAGACTATAAAAGAGTGTTTTTGTTAATGCTTGAGAGTATTTACATTGACAGCTAGAAAAAGAGAATACTCTTAGTCATTGCTTCTGTAGGTAGCAACACAAAATGATCACATTCACTCCAGTCACCCATAACCAGCTGTGATTTGTATTTTGAATCTAGGAAAACCATATATTTATGTTCCTCAGTGTTTGAAGTAATTTTAGTTTCCTACCATGCAAACTGAATTATAGAGTTGCATGAGTCTCTTCTCATGAAAGTGTTTTTAATTCTAATTCTCGGTTTCTATCTGTGGTAATGGTTTTGTTTTCAGTCCTTTTCACCATAAACCTACAAGCTATAAAGTTAATTTATGGTCTTGGAAGGAAGGGAAACAGCGGTAGTTCAAGAGAATTAGATGCTGTCTGAGACACAATAATGCACCCACAACTTCTCTCTCCATGTTATTCCTTACTCAAGGATCATCACCATTACACTGTTGTTAAAGAGCAATTTATGACACACATGGTCAACCTAAAAGACAAATGAAAATTTAAATGTTCTCTTTATTCTAAAGAGAAATGTCTTTTTACTAAACATAATAGAATCATGTATCTCCATTACAGGCCCTTAACATTACCAAATTTCAAATGAGAAACCTGGCTCATGCAGGAGAAATCATTGCACTGTAGGCCATCACTCTATTTTTACTATGTCTGTCATATTAGACAACAATTGAAATGTATGCATATTTATGTAAATTGGGGAGGGGGTAAGCAGAATCCAAGATTTGGGAAAAGAAACAAGGCAAATAAAACAACTTACAGAAAAGCCAGAGCCACCACTAACAAAAATTAAAAAGAGGAAGAGGAAACTTTTCTTAAACCTTTTAAATGAACCTGAAACCAGCAATTAGCCAGTGTAACTAACTGCGGTTACCATGCTTCAGTTGTCCTTTCCTGTCTTTTCCATACTCATAGCAATGCTATGCATCAGCAGAGGCCTCTGCAGGAGCGAGAGGTTAGATTCCCGAATCTTACAGGGCTGAAACTCTCCTGTGCATGGTATGTAATGCAGCTCTCTCCAGACTGATGCCACTCGATCCACCATCACATATGTATCCTGCTTGAGTGAAAATGCTTAGCACAATAAAGCAGGCAAGAATCCACACTGTTGTTAAAGTACAGACATGAGCCTTTTGTCAGATAATCCTGTTAAAGCAGCCAGCAGCTGTATATTTAAAGTGACAACAGTTTCTGAATTGTTTTCTGTGAGCAGCAATACCAGAAGCGTCTGTGTTTGCAAAATGAGTTCAGACTGCTTTCCTTCTCATCTGTTGCTGACTAGGTAGTTTGGGTATTCTTCTGATTGTTCAAAATTTATAGAATAATATTTATTTCTTATTTATTTTCATGATACCACCTGTAACTCCCCAGGAACCAAGAGGATTGGATAAACAAGGTTGGCTGCCTGCAGGCTTGTTGGTTATTTTGTCAGTGAGTACAGTATCATCTTCTTGGCAGCACGTGTTCCATTCATTTATTTCCACTGCCAGTGCTTGAACTTTGTCTGAATGATGGTTTAGGTGATATAAAGGAAAACAATCAGTAACATTGTAAAAGGAGAATAACAAAAAGATGCTGGTGGATTAAGAAGGACAAAAATCGGTCCCTCAGAACACAGAAGTACATGTTAACTTAGGTCATCATTAGATGAACTTGTGTAGCCATCCATATCTGATGTATTGTTAAAGAATATATAAAATGTTAATGTCTGCGAAGAGAGAAGGAGGACATATTCTTAGACTCCCTAAGTTTCTGGACTGTCCCAGACTAGCCTCTACACCTACATCACTGTCATTAATCTAGGGACAAGTTAAAGAGTGTCATAAAGGTGAATTTGCAACCCGAGAAAATATATAACCTGTGCTGGGAGGAGAACATGTGGCATTGCTGTGGAATTCACTGGCCACAAGCACAGCTACCCAGATTTCCTTAGTTGCACAAGTTCAGCTCTTTGGTTCCTCTCTGTCCCTTAGGATGATTTTGTCTTAGCTACAAAATAATCTTTTCATCTATTCTCTAGAAATTTCCATTATAGCTAAAGGTCATTGGTGTTTTGGCTATACAGTTTGTCATAAAGATATTTTGACATGAAACCATTAGAAGGCAGCCCTGGGAATTGCAGAGATGGGAACAGCAAAAATGTAATTGATACATATGGAAGGTGTGCAACAGTCCGCACATATTAAAGATAACTGTCATTTGCTTTGCTTCAATATTAGATTTGTGTGTATTTCCTCAGCTCTCGAGATAGATAAAACTGATCAAGTAAAATTATTTAATAACAAATTGTTATTACTACTCATATAAAAAAAATCTTGTTGATAAAACCCTGAGGCAACACTTTTTATTCTGTTCTTGGTAAAAGCCAAATATATAGGTATACATGAGAGTTAGTTGAAATAAAAATGAAATAAATAATCACCTGGGAAATTAGTGAAGGTCATTGAGTGTATGAAATACATTACTGAAAATAAGTGGATTATTAGAGTTGTTGTTTATTTCAGCAGTACCTTAATTACTGAGTAATTAATGAAATTATTTTTCCATATTATAATAATTGAAATCCTATGATAGCAAAACAATTAAAATTTGTTGTTGTTGTTGTTGTTGTTGTTACGATGATGATGATGATGATGATGATGATGATGATGATGATGGGGGAGCCATAGTCAGGAAGAGCTTTGTTTAATCATATTTTATTTGAATATGTTGTTAATTTACCATGGGGCTGAATTGTATCCTCTGGATGAGACACCACACAGTCTATCAAGAGGGAGACCACGCTACACAGTCCTATTCTGTTCAGATTTCAGAGTCTGACTGTATATAAATATGAAGTATTTCTGAGCCGTTCTGTAATAGCAGTGCACTATCTTTTCTGAATAATTTTTTTTTCTGGTTTTTTTACACAATGTACAGTACTCAAAAAAAGGAAGGCAAAAAAAAAGAAAATATCTGACAGAGGGGCATTATGTATACAGTTACTGTAAATAGATTGAGAAAGTAAGTTCAGTTTCAGCTTTTGAAAAAAAAAATCTAATTTTTAGAAGTAGCAAGGAAATGTAATAATGAGAATGCAAATAGATTAAGTAATAACCATAAACCAATTTCTTCTTTTTATTTATTGATGATATTTTGTTGTATTCAGAATTTGAAATGTCTGGCCGAATTTATAATGAGTTTCGTTTTGCTATGAAGTTGTTCCAAATACCAGTTAAGCCAAAAAGAGCAACTATATTTGGTTCTTATTACAATTTTCTTGGGAAGTGCTGTGTCTTGAGTGTTCCTCATTTAAGAAGCTGTCCACGTAACTCACAGCTGTGGCTTCACAGATTAGATTCTGTGATTGCTCTTTAAAAAGCAGCCTTATCCTATGAAGCTGTCCTAAAGTTAGCTATTAGTTAGCCTATTTCAACACATAAAAAAAGAAACAAGGTTTTCAGAACTGTTGCATACTTGTAGCTTTCATTTATTTCTAAAGAGGCTGCAGGTGCCCTGAGTTGAAATTCATCATACATATGGTTAAATATGATTAGAAATAGAAACAGAAAAATCAAAAATGTCTGAAAACTATTTGTAGTGGATTGATCCTGGTTGGGTGTCAGGTGCCCACCAAGCTGCTCTAATATTGCCCCTCCTCAACAGGCAGGAGAGAGAAAATACAGTCAAAGGCTCATGAGTCCAGATAAGAACAGGGAGTGATCATTCAAGAAATATTGTCCTAGGCAAAGGAGACTTAATTTAGGAAAATTATGTGAATTTATTGCCAATCAAATCAGAGTGTGATAATGAGAAATAAAATAAATCTTAAAACACTTTCCCCCACTCCTCCTGGGCTAAATTTCACCCCCAATGTTTCTACCTCCTCTCTCTGAATGTCATGGGGCACAGAGGATGGGAGCTGCACTTGCTGTGGCTCTTGGGGATGTTGCTGGGCAGGGTTGGGGATTGGATTCAATGAACCTTGTGGGTCTCTTCCAACCCAGCACATTCTGTGATTCATCACCCCTTGTCTCTGCTGCTCCTTTCTCCTCACATTCTTCCCCTGTTCCATCCACACGAGGCAGTCTTCCATGATCTCCAGCATGGGTCCTTCTCACCTGTTACATTTCTTCGCAAACTTTTCCAGAGTGGGTCCCTTCCACAGGGTGCAGCCCTTCAGGATCAGGCTGCTCCAGTGTGGGTCCCACACAGGGTCACAAGTCTTCCCAGGAAACCTGCTCCAGCATGAGCTCCTCTCTTCACAGGGCCACAGCTTCCTCAAGATGCAATTGATCCTTTTGTGTGCCAGGGAACACTGTTGACTTGTATTGAACTTTCCTAAAGAATAACAAGTTAGAATACTATATTAAATTTATACATAAAATTTTAAAAAAATATAGAGAGAATTGTGCATAAGAAGCCTGAAGAACTGTAAAGCTGAAATGAATTTTGATTTATACTGAAAAAGGCTTTAATCTTTGCTTTACTGATTGAGAAGATATCAATTCTTTTTATACAGAAATATTGTGATATATAACTGTGATTTTAAATTACTACCTTAGTTTGCAATTTGAAACAGTTTTCCTCAAGAACAATTCTCCAACCAATTTCATTTTCATACAGTCTGCAGAGTATTTCAGGACAAAAATTATATTGCTTTAGATACAGCAAAGCACTGTATTTGTTAAAATAAATATTACAAAACTGGAACTGTCAGCTAAATGAAGGTAATGCATCCAAACACTTAAACACATATATTAGGGAAATAACAAAGGACCAACTAAACTTTGTGAGTGGCCATCTCTATCTTACCTGTGGTTTTCCCTAAAGGAAAGGGAACAAATTTAAAACTCACAATTTTTTTTTTTTTTTCCCCCACAGTGAAGGTCTATTTTTCTTCTCGATTGTGAATTAATTCAGGCTTTAACTTACAAGTTTCTCTTGGATCTTACAAGAGGACCCCATAATAAACTACAACTCAATTTCAAAGCCACCATTTAAAAGAAAATCCAATAGAAAATTGATGTAGTCATATAACACAAATGTAACTAAACTCATTCAGAACTCTTAATTTTCTGTTGGGCTAGACCCTTGAAATTTATTTTGCTATCCCTTTTTTTTTTTTTTTTTTTCCAAGCTGGTATATAAAGGATAGATAAAAATTTTTGTTGCTTATACAGCTAAGATTAACATCCAACACAATATCATTAACAGTCCCTGTAGTATGACAAAAGCATCTCAAAAATGTCACACCAAACATGGGCAATTCCATGGGATTTATTCTGTCTGCATGTGTATTTTAAGGGCTCTAACACTCTAAAAATGGATAACACAGACGATGATGATTCATTTCTGTAAGTTCTATCTGTATGTCTCAAAAACATGTTGTAGTGAGATCTAGTAAAATGAATGGGTGAGGAAAAGAAAATTCTTTGATTCTAGTGTGGGGAAAGTTGTTATATTTCCTATGAAACAATTTATGTAAAGTAAAATATCTCTCTGATGTCCCTAGCTTTGAAAACATTGATACAGAATTAGAATTAAATATGCTGCCCTCCTTACAAGAAGCTCCATTCTGTTAGATGCCAGCTGAGCAAAGTACTTGGACTTATTTCATCAACTGTGTGTGAGTGTCTACACTGGCGCTCAGTTCACGTCTTTGTCTTGAGACACGTCAGTTCTTACATAAGTACAGAATTTCCGCTCATTTCAGTTAAGTCAACTGCGTACCTCAGTTTTTTGAGGAATCAAAAGCTCATAAGAAGTTCTCTTACTCCTTAGTATGAGTTTTTAATAAATAGCTTCGGTAATTTTATGTCTATAAACTTGGAGTTGTGCAAAACCAGTGATTTTTAAATAGCGTTCTATAAATATTCTGAAGTACCATTTATAATTGGAATTCAATGTAAGAAGAAATTAATCTAAGTGCTTTGAACTCTTAGCGTAATGTTCATTATATAGAGGTTTTAGCTGCTCAGCTACTGTATGATGTAATTCCCTGCATGAAATTTTGCTCCTTGATCTCCACAACTTAAGCTCATTGGTTTGTTTAAATATAGAGATCCTAAGGGCTACAGTTGTCTGAAATATTAAATCCCTTATTTACAAATGCTGGAAGAGCAACATAAAAATTTTATAATGCTTCAAGGCATCTATTTTTTATCTTTAAATAAAATTAATAAAACAAGTAGCAAATGTCCACAGTCCCATATCCACAAAAGCTGTGAATCAGCACTGTGAGGGGACCATCAAATAAACTGCCAGCTGTAGCCACAAAGATCAGAGAGAGTGAAAGTGCATATAACCACAGAAATACAACTGAGTAACACACAACTACTAACAATTATACTCTTAAACCTGAACAAGTGCTTTTTGGCTCTTGAAGCACCTTTTCCAAATTGCTTTGAGCAGCTTAGGAAACAACTCCACAAGAATAAGAAAGATGGAGGTCAGTGTATCTGTGTACAATGGGGTTTTGTTTTCCAACTGCATTTTTAAAATGGTAGGGGAACTTAAGAAAAGATTTAGTGAGGTTAGAAAGCATGTATTGGAATAACTTGTGAGGTTTGTGTAGTGTTCTTTTAAATTCAGAGAGTTCACCGATCATGCAAAAGAATAATTCATGGTGGTGTCTGCTCCAAAGGACCCATGTAATTGTGGATGTGGGAACCAGCAGAGTAGGTGGTAGCTACATGAATCTGCTCGCTGCTGAAAAACGCAAACGTGGAGAGTCATGCTGTTAAAAATGCCACAGGCAGCTGAGCTCCCTGTTTACATATTCACCAGTACGTGCAACGGGGAGCACACTTCATTATCCACCTCACAGAAATCCATTGCTTTGAAATATACAGTGCAGAACATTATGGCGCTATTTTCTATGGAGGCAATAAAAGTCAAATACTCTGCTTTCAAATTACTTCTAAAAGACACAATATCTAAATATTTTATCTGAGTGTCTGATAAATGCTTCTTCAGCAATATGATGCACACTTTCATAAATATGCAAAGAAATTCCCTTACTATGAGAATATGAACTACTCAAAAACATTCTTATTCTATTTGATAACAAAAAGGAATGTCTTGAAAACATCTAAAATTAAGACGCTTATTTAACAGGAAGAGGATACTTTGACAATTTTATAATATTGTCTAGAAAACAATGGGAAGTGGATTTTTTTTTTTTTTTAACAAAACTAAAGCTAGAAAATTCCAGGTCAGCTTTCTACACCCTCAGGAATAAAGAGAATAAAACCAGATAGTTCTACTTTAAGTAAAATCAGCCTGAATTATCTCATTAAAATGAATCAATTATTGAGTGTACATTCTTCTAAGTAAGCATTTCAGTGGAAATGAGTTGCTAGCTTCTGCTTATATTAGGAATTCCAGGTAAGCTTCAAGTCAACATACATCTTATTGGCATTCATTAGTTATACAGAAGCCAAAATCTCATATCACTTTTTATATGGTATATTTGTGGGTTTTTGGTTTTTTTTTCCTTAAGAAAGCAGCACACATGTAAAGACATGTGAAGAGAAAAACTAAAGTACACAATTTTACGCACTTTTTAAGTCAGGAATGCTGATATTGCCACAAAAAGGAGTAATCCATATCTTCACATAGTTGAAGCCCTTTTTCTGGAGTCTTTAATATAGTTCTATGGTCAAACATTGAATTTATGCTGATCTAGATAAGTCCAACAATATTTATGTATAACTTTTCTATGTGTGTATAGATTTATAAATGTACATATATTTAAAAGTTGATTTTAGAATTAATCATCCCACAGCTTTGTTTACTGCCCAGGTAGCCCAAAGTCCTATAGTGTGCAGAAGCAGAAATGAGCATTAAGAACCTCTTCTAGCCTCTTATAATATCATTTATCACAGCATCATGAGCAAAACCACATTTATTTTGTGGTCTGAATGTGAACATCAAGCCAAAGCAATGTGTTTGTTTGCATAACTTCTGAGCAGTTAAAATTAATGTGGTTTGAATTTCAGACCATTTTAGAATCCACAAGTCATTTTAGCTCTGTTAAGTCAGGTATTAATTTGTTCCTGATAAAGTTAATAAGAACTGTGTTTGCTTTCATTAGTTTTGCATTCAGTCCACTGTCCCCAGACTTGATTTCAAAATACAAGAATTAAGGTATATCCTTAAGTCTTAGTTAAAGACTGACCCAGAGTTTTGTAAAGGTGGATGGACACACTCTTGAAAATTAGGTCAAAAATAAAAACACCAGGAGAATAATCATTTCCAATTGTTTGAATTCTGAGTTCTGCAGGGCTGAATTTCCTGCAGGTTTTGGGATGTTTGAAGGTTTCAGAACATTGTGGAGAGTAGGGACCTTTGCACGTTACCAAAGTGATGCCCTGGTTTGTAATATTCCAATAGGAATAAGAAAAGAAGGTGGCGGGCAGGTCAACGTTTGAGAGAGACAATTATTGTTCAAGTGGGGCTTGAACAATTTGAAATATTGTTCAAGTGGGGCTTTTTTGCGTTGCGTTTACTTATTTGATAATCTTGTTTGTCCTTGATATGTTAGAGAAAATTAATGACAATGTCATCTTTTCCCTGTGCTGCAACCATTACTGAGCACTTCCACAAGAAAAAACTCCAGGGATGTGACAGCTTTGCCTGATGTGTTTTCCTGCAGGTCCATGGAGGAAGGTGGCCTTGGAAACTATTTCAGAGATGATTAAAAGCCATTTTGACTCTCTCCAGGAAGTAAATGAGTGAAAGCCAGTGACTCCTGGGAAGAAAGCTTGAAGCACTAACGGGAATGCCTTGGTAAGGAAGGTCAGTCCTGACAGACAGAACATATTCATTAGCAAACATTTTCAAAGAGAAGCTAAAAAAATTCCAAGTGAATCAATGAGGCAAAATACCTGCATTTCAGTCATATCACCAGCCAGCTTCAAAGATGGAGGCTCACATGGTGTTCAAGTGAAGCAGCTGTGAAAAGTAGTGGGCGTACAAAATTAACACTAAACACTCAACAGCAAGACATGACTCTGTGTAGGACTTGTAGGAAACATAAAAGCATACAGATGCCATTCACAGAGAAGAGGGTTGTACCAGATGTTTCATCATTTACTGGCACCCTCTGCAACAGGGTAAAAGATTTCAATCTATTTTCTATCATCTTCTGCATCCTGAGCTTACTTTATAAAGCATTTGAGATTTACCCTCACAGAGGTGATTGGACTGGGAGGATCTGGGAGGACTTTGCCAGTGCTGCAATCAGAGGCCATGCTGAAGGACATATCCCATGCCTTTGTTCCAGATCCAGGTACCCTGGTGCTGGTGGCAGCAGCGGCAGCAACAACACAGAGGATCCTGCCAGAGTGGACCATGGGGGCAGTCCTACACTGGACACAGACAGTTCCAGTGGCTCCAGCTAGCTCCACCTGGTGGCAACTGGTAGAGCAGGAAGCAGACAAAATGGTGACATCTGAGGTAGTGGAGACCCCCTTTGCACAGGACCCAGGGTTAGCACAACAAACAGAAGCAAAGAGAAAACCTTTCATACTGAAGCAAATGGTTTTGAATCTCAGGGGCAGTTCATACTGAACTGGAAAAAAAACAGATTTTCCTCATAAGGAATAGTACTTCTGAACAGGATTTTAGAGTGTTTCTTGACTCTGCCTTATGTTGAAATAAAGGGTCATATTTTAATAGCAGAATATGAGGAAAGAGAAACTGAACGCCCTGATTCCCCCCATCCTTGCATGGTGCAGGTTGATGCACTTGTTGATGCCTGGGAGGCTCTGACCTCTGAGCAGCCCTACAGTGTTGAGGGCTGGGAAGACACCAGCCTTACTCTCAGATGTGCAACCACTGCATGATTCAGATAAAATGAACGGAATAAAAGAAATAAAATAAACTTTCTATATATCATGAATAATTTTAAAGATTTTCAAAAAGAGAAAAGAGCAACTGTACGATTTTAGTGATTGTGCTTCCTTTGTTTTCCAAAAAATCTTTGACTTCAGAATGTAGTATGAATGAGAGATCATAAAAAATAAAACATATTCAAGCAATTGTTTTTCTGCAGATGAAAACTGCATATGCACTGATATAGAAATCGCATATGCTAGTCCAGAAAACTGGGTCAAAGCTCAGTTATTTTAAATTAGAATTTAATTTCTACAGTTAAAAAGAAAACCTTATTGTACAAAATCAGGAAAACTGAAGACAGGCAGTCACCCCTTATCTTAAAAATAATAAAACAGAAACCAAGAACAGCTTAATCTTAATCAAAAAGAATAGCAAGGTAAATGTTAAAATAAGTTTGAAACTGGAGTACATCTACAATACTACCAGTTCCTATGTGAAATTGTAATTAAAAACAAATTAATAATTTAATTAATGATTAATCTGTCTTTATAATGCATAACTGCTTTCCACTGAAGAATATTGATACTTTTTTAATAGAGTCATCTTATTTAAAATAGCCACTAGAAGGAGATTTCAAAAAAGGTTTTTGAACAAGTTTATGTGCCATGGCTCAGACTCAGTAATATAGTTCTGCTGATTCATACAGTATTCAATTTCTAGTCATCATGGAAATATGGACTTCACAGTCGGGCACTATATCAAGGTAGAACAACTTTGCCATGCACAGCTTCATGATATGTGGCACCTTTTTTAACCTAATCCAGAAGCCAGTTTCCTCCTGGAACACTGTTTTATTTTGAGGTTTTTTGCTTGTTTGTATTGTTGTTTGGTTGGTTTTGGTTTGTTTTTCTTTTATTTTTTTTTTATTTTTAAATATATAGATACGTATCTCTTTCCCTTTTGTACTGACAGATACTTACCTTAGGCCTGACCCAGAAAATATGCATTGCAGCATTTCCAAGACTTCAGCCTTTTAATTTTCATTATACCCTAGGACCCTATTTCTGCCTAATATGCAGTTTTGATAGTTGCTATACTTGTTATTCTCCATAAAGCTGGCTGTATTTTTAGACTGCAAATATTTTAAAATGTAGATAAAACAGCTGGTTTACCCTTTCCTGTTTCTTTACCTTGAAATAGTTTTATTGCGCTGAGATTGCTGCACCTTAAGGCTTTCTTAAGAACCACATCTTGGTGCCACATTCCTTCTTTTGTGTTGGAGGAGGCTGAGGGAGAGGACAGGCAAAGCAAGCATCATTTATGTCTCAAATTTCTCCTATTTCTTCTGCCTCTTGCCTTTCCTCATTAGTGAGAAGCTTTATGAAATGAATTCTGAAAATAGTGTTTTTAAAGGTGTCCTGATCATTTACACTCATCAAACTGCAGTCAAACCATTAATTCATAGATTAAAACCCTTTATTTCCCATGCAAAGCTACATTAATTTTACTACAGGCACTTTTAGGACAAAGCTCCAATTTTTCACTTTTACTATTTGTTGTGTCTTGCCTTTTGTTTAACATTTATACCACTATATGCCTTATTCTTCCTTACTATCAGGAATACTGGATACAGATGAGAGCACAATAGCAAAAATACTTTGCTTGACAAGGTTAATACATACCACTCATGATTGAGAACAAATAATTTAATTAGTATATACATTACCTTTGCATTGAAATGAAAAAATTGATAAGCAACAGAGCAGAAAGAGACTGTAAAAATATTCATTTTTTTCTTTCAAGCTACCTTTTTATCCCTGTTCCACGGAAGGCCATGGAAGGATAACATCAGGACTGAGAACAGAATACAGCTTGAATAAAATTGAAAGGATGTAAGGTGTGGCTCAGAAATCAGATATCTTGCAATGTCTATTAAAAACACTTATTTTAAACACTTTTCATCTTCATCAGTGTTCACAACCAAAATTAGCTCACGTGCTACATGGACAGTAAATGATAAGTAAGCTACAGGACTGGACAGATTTATATTTTGTGGTCAAAACTATTTAGGTTTCTGGCATCCCCACTAAAGATGGAAACAATGTGTTGGGATCAAAGCAGCTGCCACCAGAAGGGTGTGATAAACACACCAGACTGACATCTCTCCCAAGCGTGGTGGTGCAGCCCCCCTCACTGCCTTCATCCTTGGGGCTGCTGCACAACCTCAGTAACTCTAAGCAGGCCCTGGCCTTTGTGTGAGGGGCTGGGAGGTGAGCAGACCTTGCATATCAGGAACTCTTTCATGGCTTAGGTGGGAGTGCACTATCCACACACCAGGGATACCTGTTGCCCTATCAAGAAGGGGAAAAAGTAATAAAGACTTGACAGCCTTGGAACATTGCTTACCTGAATCATAACCCAAGTGAAATTGTACCATAGGTACTGTCCTTTTGAATAATTTCAGCAATCACTAACTCAGATTACAGCCAGGATGGAGTTTCAAAAGCAAGGTGGGGGTGGAGGGGGGAGGTTGCTCTAAATTTTGTGAGTCAGGGTGAGGGTGTCCCTTACCCTTTGTACCCCTATTACAAAGACTGTGGGACCTTTGCCTTTAAAGGCTTACAACATGTGTCACTGTTCTACTAAAGCAACATGGACAATTTGGTTTGATAAATAATGAACAAACTAAAAAAAAACCCCAAACTGAGGTTAAGTATCTGATAATTTCAACTTATTTGTATTTAGTCCTTCACATCAAGCTGGAAAAAAATCTTGTTGGATTGTTTAGTTCTAGTTTCTTTCTTGCTTTGCCTTTTTTTGATCTGAATTACTATTCTTGATTTTTGTGCTCTGTGCATTTCTGGTTCAGCTCCTAACTCAGATGACTGTCATGAGAGCATAAAATGTTTGAACTTACCGTGAAATGGATTGTTGCCACCTATGCAATGTCTTGCAAACATTTATGTTTAGTCATTTTATTGTTCTCCGCCTCACTGAATGTCTGCCCTTTGCACTTTAAGAAGTGGAACTAGTATGGCACCATTCTGTGTAAGTAGAATTTCCTGTCTAAGATACAAGACCTCACTTTCTACAGAGTGATAAGCACATATATGTTGCTTTGCCAACAGTTTAAAGAAAAGAAAAACAATATTTTAGAATCTATTCTTTATCAGAGATTTATTGCAACATATCAAGTAATAGAATTATAAACTCTTATTTCTTTACTATTGTGAATGTACTTTATTAAAAAAAATAAAGTAGTTTCATATCTTAAAAGAATTTTGTGTTTAAAGATTGGATTTGGCATGTGTTGTTTGAGTTTATAAGCCTGTCTGTCCTCTGAGATGTAGCTTGTGGACTGCTTGTGGACCGAAGGACATTCATTCTTTATCACATAAATAGAGATGAAATGAGCGTGAGGGAACAAAGGTCACAAAATATTGCTGAGTTAGGGTCTGGAGGTTATTAGCGAGGGGCTTTTGAAGCTGGCACTGGTATCCACCTCCTCCTGCCAAGAGACTTCAAAGGACAGTGGTTCTTTTCCCTGCAGTCTGCCTTGTAGCCACAAGTACTGAAGAAAGAGCTGACCAGCACGGTGTTGAACTTTAAGCTAATCATGTGAAGTTGTCAAGTAGGTCATATTTCCTAACACTGTAATCTGATAGACAAAATCCAGGTTAGTAAATAAGAAAGACTGCAAGGAAAAAGTAATCCTCAGTCCTAAAATTTTTGGAGATGGGATAACCAGAGCATACCAACTTTCTGGTCAAACAAGCATAATCCTTTCCCCTTCACATGGTATTTTATAGGCTGTATTGTTATTAAAGCTTGTCGCATTGATGATAAGGTATTTCATGGCCTGTCAAAGTCTGAAGATTTTAAAAATATGCATTAAAGTCAAAGGAATTTGGGGACAATTAATCTAAACACTTAAATACAGATTTCTTGCAAATTCTCAGTTATTGCCATCTGTATTTGTACAGTATGCACAGGTGACTTTTTTTCGTTTGTTTGTTTTTTTGTTTTTTTTGTTTTGACCAGCTGGTGATACCATACACAGCAGGTCATGCAAGGAGAGAAGAGAACTTTGGCCACATGGCAGAGGCGATGCTGTAGCTCAGACTGCTGTAGGAAAATGTAGCTCCTTTCTAGATTCCTCTAAGCCTGCAGTTCAGGATGCAGACCTTTCTACTGCTCTGTGATCTCACAGATGTAGCAGGTCAGCAGATCAAAGAATCATAAAATCGTTAAGCTTGGAAAAGACCTCCAAGACCGTGGAGTCCAACCTTTGAGCCAACATCACCATGTAAACTAGCCCATAACAATGACTGCCACATCCAGACATTTTTTGAACACTTACAGGGATGGTGACTCCATCACTTTGCTGGGCAGCATGTTCCAATGCCTGACCACTGTTTCAGTGAGGAAATTCTTCCTGATGTCCAACCCGAACCTCTTCTGGTTGCCATTTTCTCTTTTCCTGCCACTGGTTGCCTGGGAGAAGAGGCCAATCCCCACCTGGCTACAACCTCCTTTCAGGGAGTTGTAGAGACTAAGAAGGTCATCCTCTGAGCCTCCTCTTCTCCAAACTAAACAACTCCAACTCCCTCATCTGCTCCTCATAGCAGTTACTCTCTGGGCCCTTCACCACCTTCATTGCCCTTCTCTGGACACGGTCCAACACCTCAATGTCTGTCTTGCTGTGAGGGGCCCAGAACTGGACACAGAATTTGAGCTGTGGCCTCATTGGCGCCGAGTACAGGGGGACAATCCCTGCCCTGGTCCTGCTGGCGACACCATGGTCCAATGGTATCCTGACGACAGGCCAGGATACCATTGGCCTTCTTGGCTACCTGGGCACATCTGGTTCCTCTTCAGTCACCTGAACCGGCACCCTTGGATTCTTTTCCACTAGGCACATTTCCAGTCACTCTTCCCCCAGTCTGGAGACAATATCAAAGGCTTTACTGAAGCCCGGGTAGACAACACCCAGTCTTTCCCTCAACCACTAGGTGGGCCACCTGGTCATAAAAAGAGATCAGGTCGGTTAAGCAGGCTCTGCCTTTCCTCAATCCATGATGGCTGAGCCTGGTGCCCTTTTTGTCCTGTGTATGTCATGTGATCACACTTAAGATAGTCTATTCCATAGCCAGATCTGCAGTACACACTCTTCAACTCTGTTTGGCATAGGTGATAACAGTTACCATAGTTCATAATCCTCCTTTTCTGGGCAGAGGCCTTGTGGCTTAGGAAGGAAAATCCCAAGCACAACATGTAAGAGTGATCTGGTTGGAGTCCTCCTGGCTCTGCCAAATTGATACATCTGGCCAAGAGAATTCATTGTTGCCTCTACCTCTGGCTTTGTAAAATGATATTGAGAGCAGTTTTCTCTGCATTTTGCCTTAAGATGTGTGAATAAAAGCTTAAATCAGTGCTATTGGTTCACAAGTAACTAAAACTGTGATTCACATGAGTGCACTTTCCAAGACAGTAGTTTTCTTGCCTTAACTGCATTAAGATGATATCCATGCATTTCCAAGCCAATGTAGGGGACTACCACTGAGCAGAATACAGTTTACTTGCCTGTTTTGAGATAGAATCCTCTTGAGATGGCACAGTTCCAGGAGGTGAGGTTCACACCAGCTCACATGACAAAAAACGTCTGTGTAGCTGTTGGGAAATGTGACATTCAGAATTTATTGTCCTCCTTTTGTTCCATCAACAAAATCATTACTGCAAAGCCCATGGTACAGGCCCAAACACTTCATACTTAATTTTAAGAATTTGAGATGTCCAGAATGCTTCTGAGTCAGAAGAGAGATGCAGTAATCTCCAAAATTGATTTCAGTTTGCTTAAGATACACATGACGAGGCTCGCCCTCCTCCTCTTGGTCAGCTGAAGTAAGGCACAAAGCCTGGGCATATTCTGCATTCCTTTTATGAATATATAATGCAGAAAAACATATATTTGTCTATAAACATAACGACTGTATTTGATGGCTACAGGAAGCATTTACTAATACACTAGTAATATGATTCTAAACTGCTCTAACACTATAACATTTTCATTTACATGCAAGGATTTTTTTCTAAAATATGAGCATGGATCATACAAGAAGTTATGCAAAATAGAATAAATTATGCAAATAACATTCTTTGAAATTTCGAATTAAGTGCTCTGCTCTGGAGTATGCAAGCACACACTGAATATTTGATGACAGGAAAATACTTCATATTTAGATTATATTCCAACAATGTCCATTTGTGTTGCTCCTCTCTGACCACCAGAAAATGACTTGCTGATCTTCAGTACCTCGTTACTCTCTTCGCTTTTGAAAATCCAGTCACATGGGATCAACCAAAAAATCTCATAATTAGGACTTGCCACTAGTTTGACGGCTGGAGCACATCATGTGAGCATAGCTGTGTCACTCTGACATTCTGAAATACAGAAACACAAAACCACCAGAGAAACCATATGAAGGAAACTTCACTACCCTAAATTGCACATAGCAAAGGACTTTGAAGATCCCAGCATAAGCTGATTGGTAATTTCTTCTTGTCTGTGATGAAAACGTTCTACAGTCAAGCTTTTTGGTAGAAAGGTGTAAGTTTCAAGTAAGATCCCTGTATTGTTCCAGTTTTACCTCTTTCAGATGGTAGCCTATCATTTAAACTAAAGTCACAACTAATATGCACAATCCCCAGTTGTTAGAATAAAAAAAAAAAAATAAAATGGAGGAAGAGAAGTAATATCTCATTTCCTTACTATAATATATTGGTAAATTCATATTATTTGGATATACAAAATAGAGCAGCTTACTTGCTTTATTCATTCATTGAGGCTACAAATACTCTAACACATGTTCTTACAAGAAATCGAACCAGAATTTTGACTCATTAGACTGATTTTACTTTACTATACATTGCTTGTTAAGAGAAAACAGAACTTCACCTTAATACAGAACTAAGAATTTCTGGTTGTATTTCATAGAGAAGCCAACACCATTCAGCATAAGTTAGTGCTGAAAGAAGGAGAAAGCTTACAGCAATTGGAGGG
>VZRN01006621.1:997121-1023184 GCA_013397935.1 Dasyornis broadbenti | reverse complement strand
GGGGAATGCTTGGTCCATGCTGCCAAAATTATTGATTTTGAAGACTTCTCACAATTTAAAGGAAACACAAGAAGCTAAGTTTCTTTCAGAATTACAGGGCTACTCCTCTGATAACAATTTATTTAATGTATCATGCACTAAATGTCTGATCAGATGTGACACGTCATCTGTAAAAGACCTATCTACACTTTTAGATTCCAGAAGAAAAGTATATTTCACATGTTGTCTGAAAAAAATGTTTTAAAAATCACTCCTAGGGTCAAATGCTTGCAAGCAGTCACAGAATGCTGTGTCAAGGTCTGAGCTTTCAATTTCCTCAGGTATTTAAGAGACTGCCATGTCAGCAAAAGTTTAAATGGAAGTAAAATACTCATCAGGCAGATGGGCAGAGCCTTTCACCAAGCCAGATGCTAAATGGCCATTTTAACACAGACAACTTTCCTCTCTTATTGAGCAAAAGGTACTGAGAAGGATTTCTGCAGTGAAATGAAGCAATGACCTGGCCATTAAACAGTAGGAGGTCACTGCAGAGAAAAAGAAAGATGGGAATAAAAACTCACTGAAAACACTGTGTTTCTTCCCACCGTCTCCATCCCTACCATCTGCTCCCCCCACTATCCTGTATTGTCCCCTTTTCCCCTCCTCCTCCCACCCCCTTCACCTTTTTCTTGAAGAACCTGAGATCTCCAACTTTCACTCTGCAATTGTTTATTTAAGAGAAGTAAATATACCAAAGAGTATTCCTTAAAGTCAGAAACACCAGCACACCTCAAGTGTATCATTACCCCAGCATGACATACTTTTTCTTGTGCTCTTAAACAAAACATAGGTAAAAAGTTGTACCCATGAACTCCATTTCTTATGTGCTTTGTAAAGAGTGGCTGTGATATTATACCCTTCTGTATATACATATGAATTTACAGAGTGTTTCCCCTGAAATGCAAGCTAGACATTTCTAAATGGAAGCAGAGGTGGAGAGAAAGTAAAAGTATTTGGAATCTGAAAAACTGTTCTTATTCCTTTCTAATCATTGTCTCATACTGAAGAGGATTACAGAATATAATGTGAAAGGAGCTCCCCTCCAAGCCTAGACTCAGTTGTGTAAAGAAAATCTGATGATTAATGGCTGCAAAAGAGCTAGTCTTTTCTTATAAAGATCATGGAGCATCTAGTATATTTCAACTCAATTCTTATATGACAAAATAAATTTTTAAAGCTAACTGAAACATTAATAAACAAAATTAATGAATTTATTTTAATTTTATTTATTTTTAATTTATTTTTGATTTTTTTATTTAAGGTCCTTGTTAAACCTATGTAGAGGTTTCTAGCCATACAAAAGCATGTTGGGTATTTTGAATTTGGTGAGCTGTTACCATAATTTTTGGAGTGAAAAGGGGAAAGTGAAAATTCCTAAAAATGGATTCTAAGATTGTTTAGAAGTGTCCAGCTCCCCACAGTGTTGTTCCAGCATAAAGAAGAGTCTTCTGATAAGCAGTGATAATAACCAGGAAAGCATTCTGCACAAGGAAAGCACAGTATAGCAAAGAGAACACTTTCATATTAGTGCTGCACCAGAAGCTCTGAAGGGTCTGATTATGATCTGTCTGCAACTGCATCACTGTTCTATGGTAAGCCTGCTTTCAGGGACACTTACAGTTCATGTCACTTATCACTCTCCCAGACTTCCCTAGGCACTCTTGAAAATTTGCTATTATAGACAAATGCTAAGCTCCCAGAAGCAGTCTGGGATGACACACTAGTTTTACTGATTTATAAAAGGTAAAGTCAGAGCTCATAGTTATCCTGTATTTGCATCTGCGTTCACAATTTGTGTATGCATTCATTGCATGAGAAAAGCAGAGAAATGTTAGTATCAACGTCCAGACAGCGAGAACAATGCAAGGTGGATGGACCCTGCATCCCTAAAAACAGAATTTGTGAAAGTCAGGCAGGGTACAAACCAAGGAGACTACAACATGGCTGCTAAGGTCTCATCAGCAGGGCTCCCCATACCTAATTTTTTCTGAGTTCTTGCCATCTGTGTTTACTACATCAGTCCTTTTCTGTTGCTATAGGTGATGCAATGAGGGAAAAAATATTCATTTGCTCACTACATTAAGAATGGCAGACATGACAGAAATAACTAGAAACAGCTCATTTGTCTGCTTTCGTAGCGGATGCCACAGTTACTCTTCATGTCTCATTGTACCCAACAAAAGCTCATGAGCTTCCACTGTTTGGAGTCCAAAGGGATGTCTCTCACTGAGGTAAATCAGAAGAAATTAAATATTGGTGCTGTCACGTGTAGAAGGCGATGCTAAGCTGGCCTCTATATGCCCAGAGATGCACTATCTGGGTCTGCATCCATACAGCATTCAGCATTTTCAACTTACTAAAGCAAGAAAACAGACACCTGACAAACATATTTAATTCAGTGTGCTTGGTATCATTTAGAGAAGTGCATCCTTCTTGAAAAAAAATTATCATTCTCCTGTCAAACGTGAACGTACCTTCTACAGGCACGGTTTCTTGCTCTGCACAATTGGTCCCCCAGAGCAGAGAGTTAATAGTGCAGGCTGTATGGAAACTTATTCTGAGCTGATCTCTGTGTGTAGCAGCTGATATTTCCTCTATTTTGCATTCTACAGCTGGTTTTATATCTGTTGGTATTGGTTTTCCAAGACCAAACTTCTTAATATTGCTACTTTAATTCTCACATAGGCACAGCAATATTTCAAGGAAGCTTTTACTGTACAGTAGAGGAAATGTTCACACTTGATTCCGGTTAGTATTGCAATGGCACAAAATGCCAGCAAGACAAGCTACTGAAGGACAGCCAGGATATTTACTTTATAGGACACTGGTCTTTATATTAGCTCAACAGAGGGCTAGCAAAATCATCTTAATCTATGTCATTCTGCTTAATATTTGCCACTTCATAAATTTGTGCAAAGAATTCAGAAAAAAAGTTGAAATATTTCCTGGGCTCTGTGGCTTTATGACAAATTAATAGAAAGGTTATAGGAATCTCTATTAAAATTTTAAGTTATTTTTTGTAATAGCATTGACTTATCTATGAAACATTTAACCTAGGCAGGAAAAAATCAGATAAAAAAGACCAGTTATATTTTGGAGAATTTGATCTCTGTGAAATTATAACTTTTTCTGAAATCTTGAGTAAAACCTGTCTGTACATGTGACTCTCCCCACTATAGTCTTTTCAGCTATGGCCACAAAGATAAATTAATTTAAGTATCAATGAAACACTATGTTTATAAAACATTGTTCTCTTGAAGAAGAAAATGTGATAGAGTAACAGAAAAGGTATCATGAACTTGTCTTGCAAACTGCTGGAAAGTACAACTGTTGATCTGCTATGAATATGTTGTATGCTTTGAAAGGCAGAACCTGACCCCCAAAACAAGACAAGGAGAATACATAATAATCAGAATAATAAAGGCCACTGAAAGGATGCCTGACCAAAATATTTAAGAGCTAATACATTGACTGCAATAGAGCTGCCACCAAAATGAACAGGCACCTGTGACTACGTAGAGCTTTTTTTCTCCCCAGCATTGGGGAGTGGGAGAAGATCAGAGAACCTGAACATTTTTGATTCAATTGAGGGAACACTACTTTTTGGCAAAATGTGCAAAGGAAATGGTCTACAGCAGCAAAACCTAATGTTTTCGAAGGTGTCTGGATTCCCTTTTTCATCATGAGCTATACAGATATAAATTTAGAGATTCATATTTTCTC
Organism: Dasyornis broadbenti; assembly: GCA_013397935.1. Classification (NCBI taxonomy): domain Eukaryota; kingdom Metazoa; phylum Chordata; class Aves; order Passeriformes; family Dasyornithidae; genus Dasyornis; species Dasyornis broadbenti. Next base: position 1,019,422 of record VZRN01006621.1, on the reverse strand, counting down.
ACAAGCTCTGGCCTATGCAGCTTCGTTGATTTATGACATTGCCACTTACGGTGTCTGCCCTTCCTCTCCATCGGAAATTTATCACAGCAGTGTTGGTGGACTCAAACTGTGTTGGGTTTTCAGCTGCAGCATCTTTCAGTAAATGCATTCAGCTGAGCCACGCTCTTTGTCAGTTTTACCTAGTGCTGTGCACGGTGAACTCTAACAAAAGTAAATGTATTGCCTAAAAACTCATTCCTCAGCAGTTTCTGCTGTTGCACTGTTGTGTGAGCTAAGCATTAGCACATTTGATTTTCCTGCTACAACTAGGGGCCACAGTGGTGGGTCATGGCAACATCATAAAGTCTGCAACACTGCACAGCACCTTGGTAAAATCCCTCTTGTGAGATGGGGCCAGAGGTCCAGATATCTTATGACAAGCTGTGCCTGTTCGCACCTGTGTTTCAAACTGTCCTTCATTTTTTAAGCCTTTGTTTTCTTCCACCAGTTCTTCACATTTCAAATCTAACCACAAGAAATTATTTGTGATCACAATTATTTTTATTTAAAGAAAAGATACTTTGTTATTTCTACCTATTACTCCTGTTCATTTCTATTGATTTATCCGTGTTTATTTCTGCTACAGCAATTGATCATAACAAAGATTTTAAACTCTTTTATTAGATTTATTTTATTTTTATTTTATTAGATGTATTTATTTATTAGATTTCTTTTATTTAGATCTTTTATTGATTGTTGATGATAAATAATCTAAAACTTAATTCAGTATGATCTGCTGATATTTATGTTCACTCAAAAATATTTACAGCTCTAAAACATTTTTATCTGAGTTGACTAAATTAGTACATAATCATCATATATAACCTCACATTGTCTTAAAAAGGAAAAATATTTCCTTTTCTAGCAACAATGCTGTTACATTTTAACAGTCCCTTAAATTTGTGACTGTTCTAGCTGCTGCATTTATTATAAACATGTATTTTCTCAGCTTTTCCATTTTCTTCTTTTTTAGTTCTACAATTTAGTATTTTTAATTACATGTCTCTCATTATATTTAATCAATTATATTTTCTGTGGGGTTTTTTTACCGTATTTTAAAAAAAGCTGTTAGCTGTTTCAGTTTAATGAAATCCTTGTTAACTTGAAGTGTCTTCTTCTTCCTGCTGTTTCATTTTCTTTTCCATTGTATATAGAAAATCCATTCCAGTTCCCTTCAATCCTTTCAGTTAGCTTATCATTGTAGCGGTCATATTATTCTCTTTCTATTCCTCCTAGAATCAAGTTTTCTGTATTTTCTGGTTTGGTTCATTTTGCCCTCTACAAAACGTGTCAAAATGCTTGAAATGGCTCACAACTTTCCCATTTTTATCCTGTGTTAACATATAATCCAGGAATTACATATTTTTGAAACCTTCTCAAGATACAGATCTGCCTTGTCACCTAAACACTGGCATATTTATGAATTAAAAAACATGAAGACCATTTCTGATGTATCAAAGTATTGTAAATTACTCCACTGAAATCCTAGACAAATCCAAGGTAATATTTTTCTCAACTCTATCAAGTCATCCTTTAGAATATGGAAAGTGGAAGAGGTAAAGAGTAGGAATATATGACATTTATAGTTAGAGGCTACTTTTCTAATTTACTGATATTTAAACCTCTTTTTGAAATAACAGACAAATCTGCATTTAGATTTCTCATTCTTGCTTTGATGAGCAAGAAATTCTGACCTACAGTCACAGTAAAAACACAAAACACATTGCTGGATGAAGAGTTGAATCATAAGAGAAAAATTGAACATTAGAGCTGACAACAATACATTAAACAACGAAACTACAGGTGAATGATCACACATAAAAGCCAATTAATTAAAAACAAATTGCACATAACATTTAAGTTTTGTTATACATTTTCAATATGGTTCAATGGATCTCTTAGATCAAGCATTAAATAGTTTTTTATTATCTTGAATATCTCTTCCAGGGAAAGCAGGAAGGCTGACAACCTTTTAGCATGTTAGTAATTTATATGGGTAACTGTAAGTACGGTTTTATTTCATATTATTTCCTGCAATAATCTAAATAACAACAGACCACAATGACTTGCTCATGTAGCAGTACTGTACATTGCAAGGTAAGACAAAAGGCAAGATAAGGTAAGCAGCTGAATCTCATAATGAAGAAAATCGATTTCTACTGCCTGATAAATCAAAGCAAATTCAAAGACAATAGAATGATCCAAAATTTATGCCAGAATAAAGCAGAACCTTGTCTTCTCCTTTTTCTCAAATACTGACTGAAGCATAAAACATGTCAAGGAGTTTAATGACTGACTGGATTTAATGACACTTGACTGCAGTTCCTACCTTCAGCTCCTCTCACTAGTTATTAATCCCCACGAAATTGTCTGTGCTTCAGTCATGACTGTTTGTGTAATGAACTTCTTCGAACAATTTGAGCAGATTTAAACACAAGAGATGATGCCTTAATGAAAAGTATTCGAGTCTAAAAATCATTTTTTTCCCTTGGTATATTGGGATTGCATGGCGAGGCTTTGGTAGCAGGAGTCTATAGAGGTGCTTTCTGTGAGAAGCTGCTGAAAGCTAATCCCTGGTGACTCTAAAAAGGATGTGCCAATACCCAAGGCGGGGCCAATCAGAAATTATTTTAAGTCCTCTGCAATAACATATTTAAGGAGAAGGAAAAGAAGTTATTGCACAGATTTAATTGCGGCCAGAGAAAAATGGAGTGAGAATATGTGAGAGGAACCACTCTGCAGACACCAAGGTCAGGGAAGAAAGAGGGGGAGGAGGTGCTCCAGGAGTCAGAGCTGAGATTCCCCTGCAGCCCATGGTGCAGACCATGGTGAAGTCCATGGAGGACCATGGGGATGCAGAAAAACCCATGCCAGAGTAGGTGGATGCTTGAGAGGAGGCGATAAATCCATGAGGGACCTGTGCTGGAGCAAGTTTCCTGGTAGGAATTGTGACCCCACAGGTGGCCCATGCTGGAGCAGCTTGTCATTGATGGACTGAGCTCTGTGGAAGAGTGACCCAGGTTGCAGCAGTCTGTGGACAATTGTTGCCTGTGGGATGAACACACATTGGAGAAGTTCATGGAGAACTATCTTTTATGGGAGATACCCCACACTGGAGAAGGGAAAGGACTCCTCTCCCTGAGAAACAGGAGAAACAATGGATGATGAACTGACCATAACCCCCATTCCCTGTCTCTTTGCACTGGGAGAAAGACATAGAGCTGGGAAGGGAGGAGGGGTGGGAGGAAGGTGTTTTTAAGGTCTTATTTTACTTCTCCTTATCCTGCTCTGATTTTATTAGCAATAAATTCATTGAATATCTCCAATTCTAGTCTATTTTGCCCAAGATGATTTGGGCAGTATTGATGACTGATCTCTCCTGGTTCTTCTCTCAGCTAATGAACCTGTTGTTATAGTCTGTCTCCCCTGCTCAGTGGTGTAAGAGAGAGATAGAGCAGCTTTGGTGGGTGCCTGTCATCCAGACAGGTCAACAAGTGTAGTCACTTGTGAATATGTGCAGTGAAAGAGCTTGAAGTTTTAATTGCCAAAGGTGGCTCCAAAAATCCTGCAGAAACACATCCACGCTCCAAGCAGGCTGGCTCTTGTCTTTACTGGCTACGTTTCCACTGTGCTCATCGTTTCTCAAATGGCTATATCCCTCTGCCCCAACTAAAACAGTGACAATAGTAAAAGTTAATACCCAGAGGGATCTTATGGGGCCAGCAATAGACACAAAACTCTTGTACTTGTACAGGTATGCTGAAGACTCAATGAAATTTTAAAAACCCAAAAAAACAAAAACAAAGCATGTTTCTCAGTTTCTTTTGACAGGACATGTTTCCTCATTTGCACACCCCAAATATCAAGGAACTGAAACTGAGAAGTGTTAGCTAGAAGGCATTTATTGACATTGGCTTTTCCTCAGTTTTCCTATCGGTGCTGTCAGGGGTTAAATAACAAGAACAGTTTAGAGTGAGCCCTTCCCCCTTGTGCCCATTCTTCAGGTCTGACACAGTCCAAAATGCAAAGTATTTTGTTGCTAGCCTTGCAGTGAAGGCCTAGCTACTGTGGGGCTTCTAACACCCCCACATGACTATGTGGTCATAAACTTGCAGCCGTGTAACAGTGCTTGATACGAGTCCCTCTGTTTCTCTAGGTCACTGATCTGTGCAGATTCATAGCAAGACGACTCAGTCCTGCATTAAATCTTCGGGTGTGTTTCCACTGAATGAACACCCTTCCCATTTTCCTTGGCTTTACTATCGAACCATAGTAGCTTGTCACTGTGGGCAAGGTGACCTTTCATTGAGAGTACACTTGGGAAAGTTTTCTCTTCTCATGGTTACAATGGTTTATCACCATTAAAATCAAAACTTCAGAGTCCCTTTCTCCTGCCCCTGGCAATGACATAAGGCGGTATGAAATAACGTCCTAGATCCACCCAAAGTCATGATCCCTCAGCTACCGTAAAAAAAATTAGCTCTGTCCTAGCTGAAACTAGGATAATTCTATGAATAGTAAATAACATTTCTGTATATAATACCCCTAATCATTTCTGAATGATGAATAGCTATGCAAAAATTCAGTTTGTTATTGAACATCAGCCATGTAACTCGATCTTATTTCCTACAGTGGGATTTTTACCATGCATTTCTTGATTCTTCTTTCTTCACAGTTCAGGAATAATAAAAAAAGGTTTTGTTCACCAGATAAACTAAATAATTGGGAATGGGCTTTAAATGGCAAGTATGTTAATAACTTAGAAGGGATAGATCAGATCAGCATTATTGAGTCTGATGTATTAAAAAAATAGTAGGATGGGATGCAAGAGACAAGTGGATGTTTTAGCTTTAGATTTTTTTTTTTTTCCGTTAAAAAAAAACAAACAGTCTAGGGACAGAAAAATAGATGAACCATGTAGGAAAATCATCAGGGTTGTTGTTTGGGAGGGTTTTTTTTGCAAGAGAGATAGCAAGTATTTTCTGGCAGCATTGGTTTTATAAGCCAGTTATGTGTGTCTTCAGGCAACATAACAATGAAATTAATATTAGCAGGGTAGTGTAGGAGTTGTTTACATTTATCCAAAAAGAACATTGATTGTTTTCACTCTGCATCTGCCATGTAAGTATCACTTGAAGGAACGGGAAAGAATAGGCAATGGAGAACATCAATATTAAAACCCACTTTAAAATAACATTATCTTAATTAAGAAAAGAATAGAAACATCAGAAATAAATTTTGTCTAGTCAGAGAGAAATATTTAACTGAGAAAAGGCCTAAGTTGATCAGAATTTGGAATCTGCTCCATGGGGCATAGTCTGCATTATTGCATTGGTTTATGTTGTGTCAAGGGTAAAGCTTATTGGTCCTGATCTGAAAGACCTGTCCTCATACCTACGTTCCCATGAACAGTTACACAGGATTGTTTAGCGCCTTACTTCTAATCTTAGATCTGAACACTTTCCTTGACTGGAGTCCAATACTGTGTAAGAGACAAGGTTTCACTGCCTTTGAAAGCACCAGGTGCACCAATATATAGGCTACTGGCCTGGAACTATGGAGACCAGAAACCTCTGCTGTGCAGTGCAGACTCAATTTGGAGCATCTTTTTTCCTGGCTATTCTACTTGAACTGCAAATCTTTGGGGCAAGGAGTGTTTCACAGCATTTATTTATTAATCCTTTAGTTCTTCTAAGGGATCTCTGTGCTTAATGTGGATCTCTGTGTAAGTAAATTAATAAAAGGAATACCATTAGATGTGCATTATCCCAAAAGTATAATTGTGCAACTTATGGCAGAGCTTTAGTGATTGTGCTTTGGTTTAGATGTGACAAGCTTGCACAGACTGACTACATGTAATGGAATTCGGAGGCATTTAGGTTCTTCGGAATTGTCTGTCTACAAATTGTCTCAAAGTCTACAAAAACCTGTCAAGCTAATAATTATGTAACAATGAATTGTAATTTTTAAACATATCTACTTTTAAAATAAGTATTAATTTGTGAGGGCCGTAGGGTTTTTATGAAATATATTCATGTATAATACATGGAGAGTACATTAATTTATAAGGTCAGTATTCTTTTGCTTTTTCTCTTTAAGGCCTTAGACACATTAATTTAAAAGTTCCTTTCTTAATTATTAATTTATGGATATTAGGGACTATTCTTAACCACTATCTTTACAAATGGTTGCTTTCTGCAGAGCATGTTCATCTGAGGCAACTCCACTCTGACAAAGTACATTACAAACTATACTTACGGTAGTCCCGGGAAGCTGAGCTGGGACTACTGCTTTGCTACACAGACAAAGGTGAGTAAAACAAATTACCTGATTTCAGAAGTGCATGTAGTTCTTGTTAGACTACGGCTCTGTGGACAGCAAGGCTGCACTTGTTATCTCCAAACATCACCTGCTGATTTTTAGCTGGCCTTTCTGCAGAATATCTGAGAAACAGCATGTACAGGTCCCAGACATCCTGTCCATTGCACTGTAGCTTGACAAATCACAACCCAGTAGCAGCAAGACAGCAACTTGGCATGCTTTATCACCCTGAGAGGTGTGAGCTTCTCTTTAGGTCCTGATGTATTCCAACCACCAGAAATACTCTAGCTAACTGTTTGCTATAGTATGAGCAAGAACATCATCAACAATGAAAACTGACAATTTGCAGTCTTTATTCAAGGAATAAATGCAGAATTTTAAAGAAAACCTATGTGCCACTTCTCTTCATCTAACTTTTACAACTGAGAATGCCTTGCAAACTGAGAAAATAGCACATTCTGCAACAGAGTTAATAAACTAAAACTGAATGCAGAATTATGCAGAAGAACCAGAACTAGTGAAATATTTCAGAGCTGAAAGTATTAGCTTTCTTCATATTTCAAGTCTGAACTAGATCCTCTCTTCTGCAATGTGAACACCTCGTGAATGTGTACTAGGAATAACCTAAGAAAATCTGTAACAGAATGAGAAAGATTACACTACACAACTTATATTAAAACCCCAGTTTGTTTATTGAGACTTGCTTTGTTTTTCCCCAACCTTCTTTTTGACATGTAAACACTTTTTTTCCCCTGTGTCACCTCATTTTGTGTCTGACAGGCACTTCAATTTCCTTTTCCTATCTTTAAACAACCCCTAAATTATCAAGACAACTCATCATCACTAGTTTTTTGTTAACTGTTGTTGATCAAGGGCAAGCTATTTATGTGGAACAGAGTTAAGATAACAAGTAAAACGAGGTCACTTTGCAGTCTGAAGGCAGTGGGTTACTCAACTTGTTCTGAATTTTCAAAGCTAAGCAAGCAAAAGTTCAATCTAATAGACTAAAAGTATAAGGAACTTTATTCCTTCCAAGGAGTGAGACAGGAGCTCATAGGATAGCTGCAATCTGTTCAGGGTGGCCATGAATAATAAAAAACTGCTTTCTTTTATTTGAGTCTCTATGCCTATTATGGTGTAAAGAATTACATAACATTGTTGGTGGAAGAAAAAAAATAGGTCAGACATAGTTAAATATCCTGAAACTAAAAATTTATTTTCACTCCTCTGGAGAAGGACCTGAATAAAGGATCTGAAGTTCTGCCTCATCCAAGCTTAGCTGTACTTTATCTGCGTTGCAGATGCATCTACAATTACTATGGTCTTCTGCAAACTGGAACATGGAATTCCCCATGCCTGACCCATACATTGTCTTTGATTCATGTTCCTCTCACTTTGCCTAATGATACTTAGAGCAGATGGGATCTTACCAGCTGAATTGTAGAGAAAATAGCTGACAGGAAACTTGACCTACTGTCACTACAGGAAACTGCTGGGGGCAGAAGGAGCTTAACTAGAACAGAATACATTATCTTGTGACAGCTCTTCACTCTTCAGTCTCAAAAAAATTAGTTATTAAAGACGGAAAATTAGGGTAGTTTTTGGTTTTGATAATGAATTTTGGGGAAAAAAAGGACTGAAATATCAAAACAATGTTTACCAACAAGGGGCATCTACATGTCCCTTATTAATGAACCACACTTATGCCCATAAATACTTCAGAGATCTGCCATAATCTGGGGATGTACCAAGTCCTCCTCTCTGATTTTCATTGAGTAATGTCCTTCACCTCATTTTCTGTCAAGAGTCTGCATGGTGGCAGTACATTGTGTATTTTGGAATTGCAGGTGTCAGATGGTGTTGATGGAAAGTGTGTCATTCAGAGGGGCTTACCAGAGGGGTGTGGCTGGCTAGGTAATCATAGCATAAGGTACAAATACAGGTCATACTTTGTTGCTGGGAGGTGAAAAGGGATGTGTGAGAATGTGTGTGGAGGCTATGCCGCACCTCTTTGAATAATAACTGTGAAGTGTGAAGAAAAAAATTCAAGACAATGCATTTAACCGTGAGTTTCATTTGAATTTACAAGAACTTTAGTTTCTGCCTGAAAGGTGCATTGAACTGATACCAAAGAAACAAATCTATCCCAAAGACGAATATGTTCTTGGAATAGAATTAACATCTTGGATATAAATCTTAACAGTATATGTCAAATCCACAATAAGAATGTTCTGAAATTCTCCCAAACAAAGCAGAACTGAGTACACCAAAAGGCAAAATTAAATCTTAATACCAGTGAAACACATGGCTTGATTATATGTACATTGCTAGAAAGGTAGGAATCAATTGTAACAACAGATGAATTTTTATGTCTTTTGAGGCAACCACCTAGAAGGACAAAGGTTCACAAAGACATTGTGGTGAAAGACCACATACAACAAGAAGAAAACCACCTTCCTGCACTTGACCTACCTGTGACCGAAACAGTTGACTTCAATCTGTGTGACAAGGCTTCTCTTGACTGTGTTGTGATCGGGAATGTTCTGCATTGAGCTCATGGCAAGTGTGAAAATATATTCCACATGTAGTATTTAGCACAAGCCTTCATTCTGTTATTTTAAAAATTTATATATAAGTTACACAGTGTTAGTTAAAATAGCCATTTATTTAGTACCAATTGCTTATCTATAACCAAAATCTGTTAGAGACAAGGAGGTAACTCAGTGTGTGAATCAATACACACAGGTGACCAAGGATGCCCCAAAAAACCACAGCTGAAACGCAGAGTAAATTGATTTCATTACCTCACTAGCTGGAGGATTCCAAAACAATGCTGGGCTGCAGAGACACACAAAACAAGGATGCAGGCACCATCAGGCTTACTCTAAATTTTAATTTTTGTGGGAAGGAAAAAACCCAGAGTTCTGGATGCTTTAATTTAAACCAAACTGTTGGACAACATACAGTCATACTTCTCGCAGTGTTATGACACCTGCAAATTAACAGGCAATAACATATTTTACCAGCTTGAAATAAGATCCAAATATTCTCCTTGCTACAAGAATAAGTAACATACCTAAAGTGCAGCCCCAAAATAGCAAGTATGGGTGAAAGCCTTCCTTAATATCTACTGATTTCAGTGAGCACTTGGAAAACATTCAAAGTAAGCTAAGTGTAATTATGACGTAGTAATGAATCTGCTTATGAATTACACAGAAATCTATCAAAGAACTAGCCTATATAACTGTTTTCAAATTGGTGCTACCTATAACAACTTTCGGGTTTAAATTCATATAATATTTTCAGTAAGTTTCTCTACATCTGATTTTTTAATTAAAAAGTGTATAGCTTTTTTCATCTCTATACTCTAATGATTATGAATAGGGCTGTCCTATAGCATGAAATGGATTTGGATATGTCAGAGCCAGAATGTTTTTTTTTCCTTTCATAGTACTGATGATTTGATTTTTCTTTCATAGTACTGATTTATTATTTTGGTTTAGAAGTGTTATTTTTGTGTGATGTCTTGAGATATAAATATTTCCTTTTTTTTTTTTGCATTATTATATTAAGCCAAAATATAGTAATATAATGTAAGGAAAGTGTAAGCTAAATCTTAGGAGATCTTTCAGGACAAGAATGTCAGAGATCTTTGGAATATTCTGTGCTTAAAAGTGGCAGAAATCCATTCAAGATTTATATGAGACAAATGTCTAGCAAATACTTTAACATTAAAACAAAACCAAAAAAATCATGAATTGGAAAAGCGACAAATTCAAATGAGACCTAGCTAGTGTTCCTCTCTCCCCAGATAACTACACTTCTGTGCAAAGGGTCACTGTACAACTGAAAAACACCCTTGTTATTTTTTCATTATTTCTCAGTCTGTTGAGTAAAAAAAGCTAGTGTGTAGTCCATCCAGTCAAAGACTTGGAAATTTACCACAATTTCCATATTTTCATCGTATACTCTACTGCACTATGCCTTTTTTTGATATAAATTTCCCCATTTCAGTCATGTTACTGACCAATTCTAAGGATTTTGATATATGTTGCTATCAGGAAAATACAGACTCTGCTATACTTGAAAAAATTTCAGGTTCAGTATGGATTTGAAAATATGGATAACCTGATGCTTCAAAACATAAAGTGTGGAGGAAGATGGGGAGGACTTAGAAAATAATAGGAAAGTGTCCAGTCTGACAGACAGGGTGACGGGCCTAAATTTTCAGCTACGAAATTTCATTACCACTTTCTTACATGCACTAAATTCAGTGTTACTACAGATAATAAATTTACTCATTTCTTTTTAAAATCCATCCACTTTTCTTCATTCAAGCTTTCTATCATCTCTGATAGCACACTCGAAACTGAGAACACATTCTCTGAAGAAATAATTCATTTAACTTCAACTATTTTTAGTCACTTTTTCTTTTACCCTGGTGGTTTATAATTCCTGTTTGCATCTTTTAAAATACCTTTGTAGTCTTTTAGAAAATTCAGATCTAAGGAAATATTAAAAGGTCTTCCAGACAGAGATGCTTTCTCTGACAAAATGTTTAATATTGACTTTGGTTCTACTGCTGTTCGACTTCAAGCCTTAAGGCCTTTCAACACTAATAACTGTATATATTTCTGTTTTCTTTAGATAAGAGAAATCAAAGAACTGACACAATTTCAAATTGAGATATATAAAAGAAATGTATCTATTGGCAAGCTAAAGTGAACTATTCGAAGTCTGACATTATAGGCCTTCCACGCCTTTAAAAAAAAAAAAATCTGGAAAATTAATTACTTTAAATCTTTTGCTTTGTGTGTAATCATGACAGTAGAATACACTCAGAGACACAATTAAAAAATGATCTAATTCAATAACCATCATATACTCAAGATATGGAGCTCCTCTAAGTAATTGTTTATGTTGTTAGCAGATCTTTTGTGTTTAAAACTTGCACATAAATTGAGATGCTTTCATTTCTCTGAGTTTTCAGATATTTAATTACTTGCATATCAGAACTTTTCAACATATTTCCGAAGCATCCTTCCTTCAGGTTTTGTGGGTGGTGAATTTTTGTTTGGTTGGGTTTTTTCATTTTAGACCCAATTATACTTTATGCCAATGAAAAAGCTGTCTTCTTTGTCATAAAACTCCAAATATTTTTTCATACAGGGTTATTCACTACTTTTTTCACCTGGGAGAAGCTGTATTGATCTCTAGTGCGGCAGGGACTATGTTCACTGATTTTGCACTGATCTGATCTCTCATTCATTAAGGTTTTCTGAAATCTCTTGCTGATACCTAGGTGAGAGACTGCCATTCTTTATCAAGACTGTTGCTGTAAGATCCAGAACATACCTGTCATACTTAACCCACAAAGAGATATTCTGGGTGCTTACACAGGTGAGAAGTAAATCCTCAAAGCTGAACCTTGCTAGTGGCAGTTGCTCATTTTGCAACACAAATCTCTGTGAATGCCAAGTCATGGTACTGGCCTACCTCTGTATGGAAATAATTGCCAGTGTACAAATAAAAAAGGCAGCTGGGATAACAAAGAGGCTTAGATAAGACTAGATTGTAAAAATGGACAATCAGCTCCCTAAAGGAAAAGTGGAAACTGCAGTGATTGAGACTTTCACAAAATATTTCAAAATAAAACTCATTAGATGAACTGCAGAAAACGCTTGGAACAAAGATGTAATACCATAGACTTCAAAGAGAGTAGAAGATTAAAGCAAAATGATACTCAGCTTGTATTAAGGGAAATACAATGTAATCATACACATATGGAAATAAACACTACTATTTTTTCAAGAATGGGTTTTAGCAAAAAATAAATTGAGGTGAGCAATTTACCTAGTTCAAATTTGCACAGTACAGACTATCCCTGCCTAAACAACTGTTCATATTAATCCACTATCTAAATTTATAGAAAATAAAAGGCAGATGGATGAAGAGTTGGTAATGAATATTATACTGTGCATTTTTTTGAATATGTTATGTCTGTAGGAATAGTCCAATACAAGTGTGGATACTAAACACAAAGATATCTCAGAGATACTGTTCCTGTAGGGCTCTTCTTACTGCACTGCAGATATGTTGTTGTGTTATGAGTACCAGACTATCACACCAATATAGACATTTTGCAAGTTCCAAAGAAAACAGTGCACTTCAGGGAGCTCAAATTACTAAATTGCACAGAAGGAATGAAAGCTTTAAGCAACGAGCCTAATCTGAAATGTCTGCAACATCAATATTGTGCCAGGAATTTCTGTGAAGCCCTGCTACACCTGTTGTTTTTCTGCCAGCTGTATGTTTCTTAGCTAACAGAAGGATAAGGGAGCAGACAAAAACAGTTGGAAACAATGGGATGGCATTCAGAAGACCTCATTTTAATTCCAAGTGCTCTTACCAATTTCCTATCTTATTTAGACGAAGTACATAATCCTTCTGAGATGCTGTACAGTGCTTATAATGGAGGTTTGGTGAATTCTTTGTAACAGAAAATATCCTGTGCTACGTTTAAATATCTACAGTGCTGCATTCATGGTATTATCTATAGTACTACATTCACAGCATGACTGCTATGAAATTAAAACTTAGTGACAGAGGAAGCAATTACAGTTTAGCAATTAGTAGAAGCAGGAAAAGTGGAGTAAATTAAGATGGCAAAACAGGGACAGAATGTGGATTGTTAATGAGAATCATAGCCATGGATAAAACTTCATTGTGTACTAAGGTCTTAATTGCAGGAATTCTCTGAACACACAGGAAAACAGACTTGCACTGAGGGTGTCCTTTATGACCAACAGGTCTCTTCCAAATTTACAAGATGCATCACAACACTAATTACATTCCACTAATAAAAGAGGAAGGTATCTCATACTATTCAGTTAGGAAGGCAAGCACAATCATTAAAATATCTTTTTCAGACTTCAGATTTATTTATGGTGCATCAAGAAGACTTTTTTTTTACTGAAGTTTTTTCCAAGGCCACCTGAAAGATTCAGATGCCCCAGTCCCTGTTAAAATTAAATCTACTAGGCAGCTTTGAAAGTCACAACTTAGCAGCAAAAACAAAGAGCTGTCAATGTACAAAGACACTTGCAAGTATGAGCCATATGCTGTCTCTGCAGGACACCCTAAAATTAATCAGGCATCTTGGTTTATATTATATTATATCAAAGAAACAAAAGTTTAGACTTTGTATTGTTTCTAAAAAGGAGGATTCATTAAACTCAGATGATCTCTATCTGGAGACCATTACAATCATTGGGGTTATTCAAGCTGAAACTGCTTTTATATAGCAGCTTTTTTGCTCCAGAGCTCACTCTCTCACTCTCTAACCCATGAAGTACAGAATACTAAGGTAGAGAGAACTGAAAGACATCTCTGCAGAATGTTAGTGCAGAACAAAATGTATGTCTGTGTACAGACACCATCTTGTTCTATGCATTTATTCAAAATGAGTGTATTCAGGGAAAAAAAAAAAAATTTCCAAAACCCAATTGCAAAATCTAGTCTGGAATACTCATTTTCATTCAAACGTGAGAGGAATTGAAACATTTGGTTTTCTTATGTGATTCAAGTGGGCAGGAAAGGGTCTTCCCCTACCCTCCAGCAAAATGCTGATCTTGAGAACCAGAACATCCTAAATGCATACAAAGGTAATAAAAGCAGGATATACAACCATTCTTTTGATTTTAGGGACCATTCTTTACACACAGGTAAGATCAAGTAAATAGTTTGTTTACGATTATTAGTATGAAAACTCTCACAAAATGCTTCTACGATGTATGTCAAAGGCTCCAATTTTACTGATCCCATATTGCAATAATTGGCCATTCCCTGCTTCTCCAGCTATCTTTCCAAGTTTCTCTACATTTTAAGTTTCACAACTAATGATATACATGCAAGTAGACAAGATTAGCAAGATGATTTGCCTCTGGGCAGGTTATTCCATAATTGTTTATTATGTGTTCTCATTCCCTGTAGCAGCTGGTATTGACTGCTGACAGAAATAGCACATTAGATTAGCAGTTCAGTGGTTTGACCTGTAATGGCAATTCCAATTGTCCTTTGCTGCCATGAGCACAAAAGTTTAATCAAAATGGATGTAAATTAGCTCAGACGTTTGAAAATTGAGGCACGTCATACAAACTGCATACATAAAAAATATTCTTCTCATGCAATTTTAGCAAATGTCAGCTTCAGAGTCAAGATAGGAACAATTAAAAATCTACATTTTCTGAGTAATCTCTAAGAGGGAAAACTCATGTCCTATTGCCCATTCAGCTTTGCCATGAACTTTATCAATTTTTGCCCCCATACTGCCCTTTTTCATTCCTCCCAAATGAAAATTATTTCTGCAACCTGTAGAAATAATAGGAGCTATGTTTTTGTGGAAGGATGAGTGAGATGCAAACAGCATGGAAATGTTTGTGACTAATAGGTGTTCTGAAGATCATGAGAATATTTCTTCTCATCTAGAAAATTCTATAACACTGAAACATGATATTTGGAAGAACATCCAGGGTATAACAGAGATTCTACTTATAACTACTGCAATAAAAGTATTACAGTAGGTCAGATGACTGCAAATCCAAGTAACTTTGGCAGATTTCACTCAATCTACGCATTGGCCTAAGCTTTTATGAAGTATAGGTTCTACTTAAGTGTATAAGACATAAATGGAGGGTGGTATCATTCCATCACTTAACACATTTTTAAAATTAGTTTGTACACTATTAATACAGATGTGTTATGGTTAAAACAAAATCCTAAAAAAGTACACCACTTGTAAAAGAAGTTAAGATAAAAAGCCTTTCACATTTTATCCAAATTAAGAATGCTCGGTTTAGTCTCTTAATTATGTTCAGTTCTATAAAGGAATCCAGCAGAGCACTCAGACTTCCTTAAGGTCAGACGTAGTGAGACCATAGGAAGTCTTGAAGGCATGCAATACTTCAGAAATAAGTTTAAGAATAAACCTTTTTAATGGGTATTTCATCAGGGCATTAGTGAGGCAATGGTCGTAATTTAACTACATTTGTGATTAACAGTGGAAGTACCACTTAGCTGCTGAAATTCTTGCAGCACTCCCCACTGCTTCCCTTTTAGTTTTTGTTTCTTAGTTAACTATCATGAAGTACACCTGACACACTGCCTCGTCAGCTTCAGCTCAGGTATACTTTTTCCTATGTGCTTGATTCCTTTTTTTCCAATGATAGCATTTCAAGTGCTGAATTTTATATTAATATGTTCTGTCTTTACAAAGTTTTACCATGGAGACAAAAGAAGAAACCTAGCTGTTCTATTTGCTACATATCTTTGTGTCATTTTCTAGAATTAAATGTTTCATTCTGTTGACGTTAGAGCTTAATCATGTTCTCATTATTTTCAAGGAGATCGTTTCTGTGATATGCAGGAGGTGAAGAAGGAGGTTCTTGTCTTTATAACACTACACTCTTCTTACATTATTTCCTTCTGAAAATGAACTTCATACTTAGTAATACCAGTAGAGTTTTGGAGAATTTAGTCAAGATGGGAGGAAAACAAAATTTGCTTTTAAAATTTAGCATCTGAATTTTGCCCATGGGAAAAGAAATAATTTTGTTTTATGCTGTGTGAACATGTGCAAAGCAGGTGTCTAATTTCTAGTTTCCTCCAATAACTCCAGAGGTGATAGGGGCCTAAAACCAGGTGTGCTTGAATGGTATCTGAAGATGAAAATAGGAGATAAAATTGCCAGTTGCTAGTCTGGAACTGGTTTTTGTTTACACACGCTGCTTTACTGTTTAAGTGACTTTTCGCTTATAAATTAAGGAAACGCTGCATTTGTAATAGTGTACAGAAGTGTAGGCCAACAACATCTGAATCTGTCTAGAGAGGGATGTCATGCTGAGTTAAAGCAATGTTTTCCAGTTCTGGAGTGATAGAGCTTGATTTAGACTGGAGTAAAACAAACAACTTAACAACAAAAGATGTCTTATCATGTAAAGGGAGAACAAGAGAAGCTGATGAAGGACCTCCCGTGCTTTAAACGGTGGTGTTTTGTTTTCAGTGCCACGTGCAGTTTTCCAGTGGTTGGAAAATAAAAAATGCTAGCAAAGCTGCCGGAGATGGCAGAAAGGGGTGGCAAAGTGCAGACAGTAGAGCAATTCAAGGCTACTGGAAGCAGCCTGTGTGGGAAAAGGCTGTAAGTGGTACTTTGCAGGACAGCTGATGAGAGGGAAAGACTCCCCTAAGTTTGTCAAGGGAGGACAGATGGTAAATGAGAGGAGCGTAGGAGAGCAAGAAGAAACTGACAGAACCAGGTCACCGCAACCTGAGTGCATTTAAACGAGACATACTGATAAGGCCCTGGAAAGCTGGGGTTAATTTTCCTAGCTTATTAGATGGTATCAGCTAATGCCTTAATAGCAACCTGCTTAACTTTAAATTCAGCTCTTATTGTTGTCCGTCTAGAATCTGTGGAAGGATTAGATGCCTGAGTTCTGCTAATAGCTCAATAAGGAGTACATATAGAAATGTAAAAAAATTATAGCTATGGCTACTGTAATTTTTACTAAAAACCTAGAGTTCCTGGTGAAGTCCTGTTCTGGCAGGGAAGAGCAGACCAGAAGTTCTCTTCCATGATTTCTTCAGCTCTGTTTGCAAACCAAAGGGCTGTTTTTTAATGCACGGTGCAGCACCATGCTGCAATACTTAAGCTGAAACCATGATACTTTTTGAATGTGGAGCAGTTTGAATCCACATCTGTGTGGCGTTGAGAAATACTACCAATTAGCTAGGATGAAGCATTCTATTGAGGCAACTATTCATTTTCCCAGATAAAATTTGATATGAGTGTTTGGACTATTCTGGGAAAAGAGCACCTGGTTTCTCTGCTATCTTAGGTAATTTTAACAGCACATTTTGCTGAAGATAATGTTTTCTTGCATTTTATTGTATCTTATGCTGAAATTAGCAAGTAGTGTTGGACAGCAAGAGTAGAGGCTGACAGCTGTTGCTGGGGCCGCAGTGTTTGTGCCATCTTTATTACAGGCAGTTTTGCTCTGCAGACCCAGTCAGGTCCTGCAGTCCCAGTGTTTGTTACCAGCTGTGTGCATGACCTGTCCTTGAGTACACCTTCTTCTTCAGCTTCATCTGAAAGGAATTCAGTTCTGCTGCCCCAGGGCTTCTCCGTGACATGAGATCTTTGTATGGACAAGCAGAAATTTGGTTCTAAATCAGACTCACAATAAAACTTAAAATGATGACATAGGTCCATCTTTACATACTAGAGCACTTCTGGGTTACTCCATGTTAGGCTTGTGTTTGCAGATATCCTTCTAGTATCTTGAGCAATACTACCCGCTTGGAAAATTAAATAAGTTTGTTTATGTTGTTGAGAAGGCTTGCTGAAAAAAAGACACTTTTTACAGTTCTGAATCTGAGCACCAAAAAATGTGGTAACAATCAGTTCCATTAATAAATACTGGCTCGTTAATTCAACATTTATGTTACAGTGACAAAGATGTGTTGGAGGTTGGGAATTTTTCCATCCTGTGGCTAGAGAGACTTTAACAAGCCTTAACGACGGTACTTAAGAGACAACGATTGGGTACCTAAGAGATAACGACTGAGTACCTAAGGGACAAAGACGCACTTAAGAGACTAAAAACATAGCCAGGTGTGGCGAGAGAAGAAAAAGGTGGCTGGCCGTGGGCAGAGACACACTCGTCCCCCGGACTTGTTGGAGGAGACAGCTGCTGTTTTCTTCTTCACTGCTGCCGCGGGAGCTCAGCGCTGCTGGGTTTTTTTTTTTTCTTCCTTGCTGGAGTTTTTGCTACTCGTTTGTTCGCCGGCTAGAGTGGACAAGCCCTGCCGCCCAGTTTGCTGCCGTGAGATTTCCTTGCTGCAGCTCCGCTCGCCGTGCAGCCGCCTCGCCCTCAGCTCCGTCGGCCATCACGGAGGAGCTGAGCTCGCGCCACAGCGCCCCCTGCCGGCCGTGACCGTAACTGCACCAAAGGGGAGGGGCGGTGTCTGGCAGCCCAGAGAAAGCTGCGGCCGGGTTTCTGCTCTGTTTATTTGTTATGGCTACTGATGTTGCTTGTTTTCCTCGTTATAGATACGAGTAAAGAACTGTTATTCCTTTTCCCATATCTCTGCCTGAGAGCCTTTGATTTCGACCTTACAACAATTTGGAGGGGGGTGGGGGTCATATCCTGTAAGGCAGTTTTCCACCTGCCTTAGCAGACGCCTGTCTTCCAAACCAAGACAAGATGCTACTAAAATTTGTGCAATATCACTATGCCTGACCGTGAATTCAATTTGAAAGCCAGTAAATCAAGGCTGACTAGTCTATAAAGAGGATTTCCTACCATGTTCAATGAAGTGAATGAGACCGTCTGTGGTGGGTTGACCCATGTTGGATGCCATGTACTCACCAAAGCTGCTCTATCACTCCCCTTCACCATTGGGCAGCTTTTGCTTTTTTAATTCTCTCCTTTGTTCTTCAATGGGAAGAGTGAGCAGGAAACTGGATGGGTACTTAGCTGCTGAGTGGGATCAATTCTCCACAGGGGCAGGGGAGGAGAAAAATACATTTTGCTGAAAAATGTAGGCTTCCAAACGGTCTCACAGTAAAATGAATTCCTCCATACAATCTTTGTACTGCTTAACACTAGGGAGGAACAGATGCTTAGAGGGGATGCAAGAAGCCTATAGTCTCACACTAGAACCTGGCCTGAGGGAAATTACACCTAGAGCCACAGTAACTGTTTACCAGTCAGAAAGTAAAAGGAGCTTTAAATGCAATGTCAGAGACAACAGTAGAGAAGGTGTCACACCATCTAAGGTATTTACTTAAAAGAGGAAGTTAATTCAAACAGAAAGAAAATAAAATACATAAAAGAGGCACCTGTCCCTGAGCACACCACCATCCAGTGAATGAAAGAGCCCTGCGGGAGCAATGCTGCCTGCACTCAGGAGTGCAGAATATTCCAGTAGTTGGCTTCAAGGAAAGAAGCAACACTACCTCTGACTAAACACCATGACAGAAAAAAGAGACTGAGGAGGTACTATTGCTTTGAATTAAAATACCCAGAATCACTACACAAAACACAGCATTGCATACAAAATGTGAAGGAAAGCATTATTTCTCAGTACTTTGCTTTTACGTTAAAAAAAATACCCCAAAAGTAAACAGATGAGAATGCAAGCCAAGAACAAAAAATATATTTGATACCTACTTTTTAAATATTTGGAAATTTAGTCAGAGGACAAAATATTTTGAAATATGGTTTGACTCTGGAGCTCCTCAAGTTACTCTGGGGTGTATTTTAGAGCAAATTCATTGCTACAGATAGAAATTGATTCCTCCCCTGACTCTCCTTTTAGTCTCAGCTGCAGGATCACTTGAGAATGAAAAGCCATTATGTGTCAATGGGTTTAGAAGCTGCCCAAAATAATGCAACTGAAGTTGTCTTATTGGTGAGGTAATACACATAATTATTAAAAAAAAAACAAAAAACAACCAAACCCTTGATATGTGCGGTTGGAGAATATTTTACAAAGTTCCCTGTCTCTTTTAATTTTCCCTGTCTGGAAAAGAATGTTTCCCTCCATTCCCTGAAGCCTACACCTGAGGCAAGGAACATGCTCTAAATAATGTGAATTAAGTACTCAGAAACTGGGAGAATTTCCCTTTTGAACTCATACATGCAACATATGAGGATGGCAAATCTCTTTGGCCCTGCATAATACTAATTCAGACAGTCAGAAAAGACATTTCAGTATGAATATATCTGTCTTCTAAATCAAGTTTCCATACTGGGACCACAGTACACTAAATGGAGCTTTGCACTGATCTTCAAGCTTTTTCTACAAATTTCTGAGCAAAACCCCTTTTTAGAGTATTGATTTTGATAGGTTTAGTTCTATAGACGTAAAGGCCCCTGTCATGTTCATATTTTTGAGAAGCAGCTTAATGCATTCTCCTATCTCCATAACCTGGTTCGTAACTTTTTGTCTTTTAAAATTCAGTGTCATAATTCAGCTTACTTTTGTTAGTTCATCCATTTAATTTAATTTAAACTGAAATCAACTTAATCCGGATTGATCCAAGGTTATTATTAACATCATTTTTTCTCTAAGCTTTGCCTAGCTCAGTATTACCTGTCATTTTCAGTAGTATTTATCTTTCTAATAAAATTAAAGATAGTTTTATCCCATAGCAGCCAGAATAAAGGTTGCAAAAACTATTTCAATATTAAGTTTTCATAGATATTTCTTATTAACAGTGTGACAACTCATGACCGACATCATTGATATGAAGCATGAGTCAAGCTGAAATTCTTAGGCACTTCTCCACATTCTTCTTATGAGAAGACCCTGATTACCAAACTTATTAATAGAAGGTCTGCCACAAATTTAAAAAGCAGTTGACCCTAGCAGGCACTATAAGTAGTAGTCATTCTTAATCCTGAATTTTGAAGGATGAATCAAAAAAAAAAAAAAATAAAAATTGTACCGCTTGAAACTTTCTTATTACTGTCAGTATTGCATGACACACAGTTTAATGCCAAAATCATACTTGTCATAATATAAACTGGAGTTGGGAAATAAAAATCAGAACTCATAAAATGAATCTGTCCTAGTCTTAGAACCATGTTTGACTCAATCAGTTCAGACTAAAAGTGGTAAAGTAATAACAAAGAATTTCATTGTAACAAGGCTTGCTTCCGCCTTACATTTATGAAATGGAGACAAAAAAAAAAGATATTTGATTATGCCCTAAATTGTTCAGTTTCAGCTTCTTGTTATTGAAAATAAATAAATAAATATTTTCCTGTGGAAGTGAAAACCTTAAAAGACTTTTCTTAAGAGCAAGGGACAAACTGATTTTTGCAGAAAACCCCCAAAAAACAATACCACAAGTTTCCACATGACTGCTTTGATGAAGGATTTTGAATTCAGTGATAAAATTCCACCCAAGTTTTAAGAGACTCACAAATAATATTTGCTTTGAACAACAATATTCTACAATGAACACCTACAGTCATTTTTCAATGTCTCCATAAATCTAAAGGAGTCCCAGAGAAGTAGTTTCCATGTAAACAGGACAATGATGCCTGCTCACAGTCTATGAAATCCCGTTTCATTTTTAGAGTTATTAAGATTGTTAACAGCCTGCAACATCTTCTCATGCAGCAACAGATGTTGCAATCAAATAGTTTTCTTTGCTAGAAAACATAATTATTAATCCTTTAAAAATATGATAGATGTAACCATGTCACAAATTACGGCTATTCAATTGTTTCTGAAGAACAACATGATCAGTGATGCAATGAGGATATAAACCATGTGGTGCAACAGAAGGAAGAAAAACCTCTGTAGAACACTTTTGGCTGATACTGTGGAAAATTGTTCAGGGTTTGAAAGGAACTGGTTCAAGACCAGCAGAGCAAACATCATTAAAACAGATAAAGTTATCTGTCCCTTCTCGTATAGCTAAATCTGAAACATTTTTCTCTAGAAAATGAAAGTATTTTTCTCATAAAATTCACAAGACTTGATCCTGTGTGCACAGATCTGGAGGACACAGCTCATGCTGAAGTCAGTACAAATCTACACAGCTAAAACAAAGTACCAAAATCAGTTAAATTTTGCTGTGCTAGACAATAAGAATATAATCTGCCCTCTAAGCAAAGTTCTCATATACAAGTACATTTTTCAGCAAGTGTTATGCATCATAGGGATCCATATGGCTTCCAATGTTCTAACAGACCTCTGCATTTTTACACAAATGAAGTGTAAGAATGTATTAATGTAAGAATAATTCACAAAGTCTGATTTTATTAAACAGTTTTGGTTTATACAGTCATTTTTATCCCTATTTAGTACAATTTTTGTGAGATATAGGTCTTGTAAGATTATGATACATCATAACCAGTTTAAAA